>CM064073.1:18057190-18120312 GCA_032594955.1 Panicum miliaceum
ACATCTCTTAGCAAACAAGTGCGCTGATGGCACAAATTCGGCCCGTTTTGCGCTGACTTTCGTCCACTAACGAAACGGTCTGAAACGCCCCAATACATGAGTTTTGGGTCCAATGCAGTGGATCGGGTGCGTTCGTTGTAGAAAAATTCCGACGCAACTTCGTTTAGCAACTTGTGCGTTGATGGCACCAATTCGGGCCCCGTTTTGCACCGACTTTTGTGAAGTAACGAATCGGTCTGGAACGCCCCAAAACATGAGTTTTGGGTCCAATGGAGTGGATCGGGTGCGTTCGTTGCGATAAATTCCGACGAAACTTCTCTTAGCAAACTTGTGCGCTGATGGCACCAATTCGGCCCGTTTTGCGCGGACTTTCGTCCACTAACGAAACGGTCTGAAACGCCCCAATACATGAGTTTTGGGTCCAATAGCAGTGGATCGGGTTGCGTTCGTTGAGAATAATTCCGACGCAAACTTCGTTTAGCAACTTGTGCGTTGATGGCACCAATTCGGCCCGTTTTGCACCGACTTTTGTGAAGTAATGAATCGGTCTGGAACGCCCCAAAACATGAGTTTTGGGTCCAATGGAGTGGATCGGGTGCGTTCGTTGCGATAAATTCCGACGCAACTTCTCTTAGCAAACTTGTGCGCTGATGGCACCAATTCGGCCCCGTTTTGCGCCGACTTTCGTCCACTAACGAAACGGTCTGAAGCGCTCCAATACGTGAGTTTTGGGTCCAATGGAGTGGATCGGGTGCGTTCGTTGATTAAAAATTCCGACGCAACTCGTTTAGCAAACTTGTGCGTTGATGGCACCAATTTGGCCCGTATTGCACCGACTTTTGTGAAGTAACGAATCGGTCTAAAACGCCCCAAAACATGAGTTTTTGTGGTCCAATGGAGTGGATCGGGTGCGTTCATGCACGAAAATTCCTACGCAACTTCGTTTAGCGAACTTGTGCGTTGATGGCACCAAATTTGGCCCGTTTTGCACCAACTTTTGTGAAGTGACGAATCGGTCTGGAACGCCCCAAAACATGAGGTTTGGGTCCAATGGAGTGGATCGGGTGCGTTCGTTGCGAAAAATTCCGACGGCAACTTCGTTTAGCAAACTTGTGCGGTGATGGCACCAATTCGGGCCCATTTTTGCACCGAGTTTTGTGAAGTAACGAATCCGTTTGGAACGCCCCAAAACATGAGTTTTGGTTCCAATGGAGTGGATCGGGTGCGTTCGTTGCGATAAATTCCGACGCAACTTCTCTTAGCAAACTTGTGCGCTGAGGGCACCAATTCGGCCCGTTTTGCGCCGACTTTCGTCCACTAACGAAACGGGCTGAAACGCCCCAATACATGAGTTTTGGGTCCAATTGGAGTGGATCTAGGTGCGTTCGTTGAGAAAAACTCCGACGCAACTTCTCTTAGCAAACATGTGCGCTGATGGCACAAATTCGGCCCATTTTGCGCTGACTTTCGTCCACTAACGAAACGTCTGAAACGCCCAATACATGAGTTTTGGGTCCAATGGAGTGGATCGGGTGCGTTCGTTGCGATAAATTCCGACGAAACTTCTCTTAGCAAACTTGTGCAATGGCACCAATTCGGCCCGTTTTGCGCGGACTTTCGTCACTAACGAAACGGTCTGAAACGCCCCAATACATGAGTTTTGGGTCAATGCAGTGGATCGGGTGCGTTCGTTGAGAAAAATTCCGACGCAACTTCGTTTAGCCAAACTTGTGCGTTGATGGCACCAATTCGGCCCGTTTTGCACCGACTTTTGTGAAGTAATGAATCGGTCTGGAACGCCCCAAAAACATGAGTTTTGGGTCCAATGGAGTGGATCGGGTGCGTTCGTTGCGATAAATTCCGACGAAACTTCTCTTAGCAAACCTTGTGCGCTGATGGCACCAATTCGGCCCGTTTTGCGCGGACTTTCGTCCACTAACGAAACGGTCTGAAACGCCCCAATACATGAGTTTTGGGTGGGTCCAATGCAGTGGATCGGGTGCGTTCGTGAGAAAAATTCCGACGCAACTTCATTTAACAAACTTGTGCGTTGATGGCACCAATTCGGCCCGTTTTGCACCGACTTTTGTGAAGTAACGAATCGGTCTGGAACGCCCCAAAACATGAGTTTTGGGTCCAATGCAGTGGATCGGGTGCGTTCGTTGAGAAAAATTCCGACGCAACCTCGTTTAGCAAACTTTTGCGTTGATGTCACCAATTCGGCCCGTTTTGCACCGACTTTTGTGAAGTAACGAATCGGTCTGGAACGCCCCAAAACATGAGTTTTGGGTCCAATGGAGTGGATCGGGTGCGTTCGTTGCGATAAATTCCGATGCAACTTCTCTTAGCAAACTTGTGCGCTGATGGCACCAATTCGGCCCGTTTTGCGGCGACTTTCGTCCACCAACGAAATGGTCTGAAGCGCCCCAATACATGAGTTTTGGGTCCAATGGAGTGGATCGGGTGCGTTCGTTGAGAAAAATTCCGACGCAACTTCGTTTAGCAAACTTGTGCGTTGATGGCACCAATTTTGCCCGTTTTGCACCGACTTTTGTGAAGTAACGAATCGGTCTAAAACGCCCCAAAACATGAGTTTTGGGTCCAATGGAGTGGATCGGGTCCGTTCCTTGCGAAAATTCCTTCGCAACTTCATTTAGCGAACTTGTGCGTTGATGGCACCAAATTGGCCCGTTTTGCACCGACTTTTGTGAAGTGACGAATCGGTCTGGAACGCCCCAAAACATGAGTTTTGGGTCCAATGGAGTGGATCGGGTGCGTTCGTTGCGAAAAATTCCGAGGCAACTTGGTTTAGCAAACTTGTGCGGTGATGGCACCAATTCGGCCCGTTTTGCACCGATTTTGTGAAGTAACGAATCGGTTTGGAACGCCCCAAAACATGAGTTTTGGGTCCAATGGAGTGGATCGGGTGCGTTCGTTGCGATAAATTCCGACGCAACTTCTCTTAGCAAACTTGTGCGCTGATGGCACCAATTCGGCCCGTTTTGCGCCGACTTTCGTCCACTAACGAAACGGTCTGAAACGCCCCAAAACATGAGTTATGGGTCCAATGGAGTGGATCGGGTGCATTCGTTAGAAAGAATTCAGATGCAACTTTGTTTAAGAAACTTGTGCGCTGATGGCACCAATTCGGCCCGTTTTGCACCGACTTTTGTGAAGTAATGAATCGGTCTAAAATGCCCAAAACATGAGTTTTGGGTCCAATGGAGTGGATCGGGTGCGTTCGTTGCGATAAATTCCGACGCAACTTCGTTTAGCAAACTTGTGCGTTGATGGCACCAATTCGGCCCGTTTTGCACCGACTTTTGTGAAGTAACGAATCGGTCTGGAACGCCCCAAAACATGAGTTTTGGGTCCAATGGAGTGGATCAGGTGCGTTCGTTGCGATAAATTCCGACGCAACTTCTCTTAGCAAACTTGTGCGCTGATGGCACCAATTCGGTCCGTTTAGCGCCGACTTTCGTCCACTAACGAAAAGGTCTGAAGCGCCCCAATACATGAGTTTTGGGTCCAATGGAGTGGATCAGGTGCGTTCGTTGAGAAAAATTCCGACGCAACTTTGTTTAGCAAACTTGTGCGTTGATGGCACCAATTTGGCCCGTTTTGCACCAACTTTTGTGAAGTAGCGAATCGGTCTAAAACGCCCCAAAACATGAGTTTTGGGTCCAATGGAGTGGATCGGGTGCGTTCGTTGCGATAAATTCCGACGCAACTTCTCTTAGCAAACTTGTGCGTTGATGGCACCAATTGGGCCCGTTTTGCGCCGACTTTCGTCCACTAACGAAACGGTCTGAAGCGCCCCAATACGTGAGTTTTGGGTCCAATGGAGTGGATCGGGTGCGTTCGTTGCGAAAAATTCCGACGCAACTTCGTTTAGCAAACTTGTGCGTTGATGGCACCAATTTGGCCCGTTTTGCACCGACTTTTGTGAAGTGACGAATTGGTCTGGAATGCCCCAAAACATGAGTTTTGGGTCCAATGGAGTGGATCGGGTGCGTTCATTGCGAAAATTCCTTCGCAACTTCATTTAGCGAACTTGTCCGTTGATGGCACCAAATTGGCCCGTTTTGCACCGACTTTTGTGAAGTGACGAATTGGTCTGGAACGCCCCAAAACATGAGTTTTGGGTCCAATGGAGTGGATCGGGTGCGTTCGTTGCGAAAAATTCCGACGCAACTTCGTTTAGCAAACTTGTGCGCTGATGGCACCAAATTGGCCCATTTTGCACCGACTTTTGTGAAGTAACGAATCGGTCTGGAACGCCCCAAAACATGAGTTTTGGGTCCAATGGAGTGGATCGGGTGCGTTCGTTGTGATAAATTCCGACACAACTTCTCTTAGCAACCTTGTGCGCTGATGGCACCAATTCGGCCCATTTTGCGCCGACTTTCGTCCACTAACGAAACGGTCTGAAACGCCCCAATACATGAGTTTTGGGTAAAATGCAGTGGATCGGGTGCGTTCGTTGAGAAAAATTCCGACGCAACTTCGTTTAGCAAACTTGTGCGTTGATGGCACCAATACGGCCCGTTTGGCACCGACTTTTGTGAAGTAACGAATCGGTCTGGAACGCCCCAAATCATGAGTTTTGGGTTCAATGGAGTGGATCGGGTGCGCTCGTTGCGATAAATTCCGACGCAACTTCTCTTAGCAAACTTGTGCGCTGAAGGCACAAATTCGGCCCGTTTTGCTCCGACTTTCGTCCACTAATGAAACGGTCTGAAACGCCCCAATACATGAGTTTTGGGTCCAATGCAGTGGATCGGGTGCGTTCGTTGAGAAAAACTCCGACGCAACTTCGTTTAGCGAACTTGTGCGTTGATGGCACCAATTCGGCCCGTTTTGCACGGACTTTTGTGAAGTGACGAATCGGTCTGGAACGCCCCAAAACATGAGTTTTGGGTCCAATGGAGTGGATCGGGTGCGTTCGTTGCGAAAAATTCCGACGCAACTTCGTTTAGCAAACTTGTGCGCTGATGGCACCAATTCGGCCCGTTTTGCTCCGACTTTTGTGAAGTAACGAATCGGTCTGGAACGCCCCAAAACATGAGTTTTGGGTCCAATGGAGTGGATCGGGTACGTTCGTTGCGATAAATTCCGACACAACTTCTCTTAGCAAACTTGTGCGCTGATGGCACCAATTCGGCCCGTTTTGCGCCGACTTTCGTCCACTAATGAAACGGTCTGAAATACCCCAATACATGAGTTTTGGGTCCAATGCAGTGGATCGGGTGCGTTCGTTGAGAAAAATTCCGACGCAACTTCGTTTAGCAAACTTTTGCGTTGATGGCACCAATTCGGCCCGTTTTTGCACCGACTTTTGTGAAGTAACGAATCGGTCTGGAACGCCCCAAAACATGAGTTTTGAATCCAATGGAGTGGATCGGGTGCGTTCGTTGCGATAAACTCCGACGCAACTTCTCTTAGCAAACTTGTGCGCTGATGGCACCAATTCGGCCCGTTTTGCGCCGACTTTCGTCCACTAACGAAACGGTCTGAAACGCCAAAGAACATGAGTTATGGGTCCAATAGAGTGGATCGGGTGCATTCGTTGGAAAGAATTCAGATGCAACTTTGTTTAAGAAACTTGTGCGCTGATGGCACCAATTGGGCCCGTTTTGCACCGACTTTTGTGAAGTAACGAATCGGTCTGGAACGCCCCAAATCATGAGTTTTGGGTTCAATGGAGTGGATCGGGTGCGTTCATTGCGATAAATTCCAACGCAACTTCTCTTAGCAAACTTGTGCGCTGATGGCACAAATTCGGCCCGTTTTGCGCCGACTTTCATCCACTAATGAAACGGTCTGAAATGCCCCAATACATGTGTTTTGGGTCCAATGCAGTGGATCGGGTGCGTTCGTTGAGAAAAATTCCGACGCAACTTCATTTAGCAAACTTTTGCGTTGATGGCACCAATTCGGCCCGTTTTGCACCGACTTTTGTGAAGTAACGAATCGGTCTGGAAACCCCCAAAACATGAGTTTTGGGTCCAATGGAGTGGATTGGGTGCGTTCGTTGCGATAAATTCCGACACAACTTCTCTTAGCAAACTTGTGCGCTGATGGCACCAATTCGGCCCGTTTTGCGTCGACTTTCGTCCACTAACGAAATGGTCTGAAACGCCCCAATACATGAGTTTTGGTTCCAATGGAGTGGATCGGGTGCGTTCGTTGAGAAAAATTCTGACGCAACTTCGTTTAGCAAACTTGTGCGCTGATGGCACCAATTCGGCCCGTTTTGCACCGACTTTTGTGAAGTAACGAATCGGTCTGGAACACCCCAAAACATGAGTTTTGGGTCCAATGGAGTGGATCGGGTGCGTTCGTTGCGATAAATTCCGACACAACTTCTCTTAGCAAACTTGTGCGCTGATGGCACCAATTCGGCCCGTTTTGCGCCGACTTTCGTCCACTAATGAAACGGTCTGACATGCCCCAATACATGAGTTTTGGGTCCAATGCAGTGGATCGGGTGCGTTCGTTGAGAAAAATTCCGACGCAACTTCGTTTAGCAAACTTTTGCGTTGATGGCACCAATTCGGCCCGTTTTGCACCCGACTTTTGTGAAGTAACGAATCGGTCTGGAACGCCCCAAAACATGAGTTTTGGGTCCAATGCAGTGGATCGGGTGCGTTCGTTGAGAAAAATTCCGACGCAACTTCGTTTAGCAAACTTTTGCGTTGATGGCACCGATTCGGCCCGTTTTGCACCGACTTTTGTGAAGTAACGAATCGGTCTGGAACGCCCCAAAACATGAGTTTTGAATCCAATGGAGTGGATCGGGTGCGTTCGTTGCGATAAATTCCGACGCAACTTCTCTTAGCAAACTTGTGCGCTGATGGCACCAATTCGGTCCGTTTAGCGCCGACTTTCGTCCACTAACGAAAAGGTCTGAAGCGCCCCAATACATGAGTTTTGGGTCCAATGGAGTGGATCGGGTGCGTTCGTTGAGAAAAATTCCGACGCAACTTTGTTTAGCAAACTTGTGCGTTGATGGCACCAATTTGGCCCGTTTTGCACCAACTTTTGTGAAGTAACAAATCGGTCTAAAACGCCCCAAAACATGAGTTTTGGGTCCAATGGAGTGGATCGGGTGCGTTCATTGCGAAAATTCCTTCGGAACTTCATTTAGCGAACTTGTGCGTTGATGGCACCAAATTGGCCCGTTTTGCACCGACTTTTGTGAAGTAACGAATCGGTCTGGAACGCCCCAAAACATGAGTTTTGGGTCCAATGGAGTGGATCGGGTGCGTTCGTTGCGATAAATTCCGACACCACTTCTCTTAGCAACCTTGTGCGCTGATGGCACCAATTCGGCCCGTTTTGCGCCGACTTTCGTCCACTAACGAAACGGTCTGAAGCGCCCCAATACGTGAGTTTTGGGTCCAATGGAGTGGATCGGGTGCGTTCGTTGCGAAAAATTCCGACGCAACTTCGTTTAGCAAACTTGTGCGTTGATGGCACCAATTTGGCCCGTTTTGCACCGACTTTTGTGAAGTGACGAATTGGTCTGGAACGCCCCAAAACATGAGTTTTGGGTCCAATGGAGTGGATCGGGTACGTTCGTTGCGATAAATTCCGACACAACTTCTCTAAGCAACCTTGTGCGCTGATGGCACCAATTCGGCCCATTTTGCGCCGACTTTCGTCCACTAACGAAACGGTCTGAAACGCCCCAATACATGAGTTTTGGGTAAAATGCAGTGGATCGGTTGCGTTCGTTGAGAAAAATTCCGACGCAACTTCGTTTAGCAAACTTGTGCGTTGATGGCACCAATTCGGCCGTTTGGCACCGACTTTTGTGAAGTAACGAATCGGTCTGGAACGCCCCAAATCATGAGTTTTGGGTTCAATGGAGTGGATCGGGTGCGTTCGTTGCGATAAATTCCGACGCAACTTCTCTTAGCAAACTTGTGCGCAGATGGCAGAAATTCGGCCCGTTTTGCGCCGACTTTCGTCCACTAATGAAACGGTCTGAAACGCCCCAATACATGAGTTTTGGGTCCAATGCAGTGGATCGGGTGCGTTCGTTGAGAAAAACTCCGACGCAACTTCGTTTAGAAAACTTTTGCGGTGATGGCAACAATTCGGCCCGTTTTGCACCGACTTTTGTGAAGTAAGGAATCGGTCTGGAACGCCCCAAAACATGAGTTTTGGGTCCAATGGAGTGGATCGGGTGCGTTCGTTGCGATAAATTCCGACGCAACTTCTCTTAGCAAACTTGTGCGCTGATGGCACCAATTCGGCCCGTTTTGCGCCGACTTTCGTCCACTAACGAAACGGTCTGAAGCGCCCCAATACGTGAGTTTTGGGTCCAATGGAGTGGATCGGGTGCGCTCGTTGCGAAAAATTCCGACGCAACTTCGTTTAGCAAACTTTTGCGTTGATGGCACCAATTCGACCCGTTTTGCACCGACTTTTGTGAAGTAACGAATCGGTCTAGAACGACCCAAAACATGAGTTTTGGGTCCAATGGAGTGGATCGCGTGCGTTCGTTGGGATAAATTCCGACGGAAGTTCTCTTAGCAAACTTGTGCGCTGATGGCACCAATTCGGCCCGTTTTGCGCCGACTTTCGTCCACTAACGAAACGGTCTGAAACGCCCCAAAACATGAGTTATGGGTCCAATGGAGTGGATCGGGAGCGTTCGTTGAGAAAAATTCCGACGCAACTTCGTTTAGCAAACTTGTGCGTTGATGGCACCAATTCGGCCCGTTTTGCACCGACTTTTGTGAAGTAACGAATCGGTCTGGAACGCTCCAAAACATGAGTTTTGAATCCAATGGAGTGGATCGGGTGCGTTCGTTGCGATAAATTCCGACGAAACTTCTCTTAGCAAACTTGTGCGCTGATGGCACCAATTCGGCCCGTTTTGCGCTGACTTTCGTCCACTAACGAAACCGTCTGAAACGCACCAATACATGAGTTTTGGGTCCAATGCAGTGGACCGGGTGCCTTCGTTGAGAAAAATTCCGACGCAACTTCGTTTAGCAAACTTGTGCGTTGATGGCACCAATTCGGCCCGTTTTGCACCGACTTTTGTGAAGTAACGAATCGGTCTGGAACGCCCCAAAACATGAGTTTTGGGTCCAATGGAGTGGATCGGGTGCGTTCGTTGCGATAAATTCCGACGCAACTTCTCTTAGCAAACTTATGCGCTGATGGCACAAATTCGGCCCGTTTAGCGCCGACTTTCGTCCACTAACGAAATGGTCTGAAGCGCCCCAATACATGAGTTTTGGGTCCAATGGAGTGGATCGGGTGCGTTCGTTGAGAAAAATTCCGACGCAACTTTGTTTATCAAACTTGTGCGTTGATGGCACCAATTTGGCCCGTTTTGCACCAACTTTTGTGAAGTAGCGAATCGGTCTAATACGCCCCAAAACATGAGTTTTGGGTCCAATGGAGTGGATCGGGTGCGTTCATTGCGAAAATTCCTACGCAACTTCGTTTAGCGAACTTGTGCGTTGATGGCACCAATTTGGCCCGTTTTGCACCGACTTTTGTGAAGTGACGAATCGGTCTGGAACGCCCCAAAACATGAGTTTTGGGTCCAAAGGAGTGGATCGGGTGCGTTCGTTGCGAAAAATTCCGACGCAACTTCGTTTAGCAAACTTGTGCGCTGATGGCACCAATTCGGCCCATTTTGCACCGACTTTTGTGAAGTAACGAATCGGTCTGGAACGCCCCAAAACATGAGTTTTGAATCCAATGGAGTGGATCGGGTGCGTTCGTTGCGATAAATTCCGACGCAACTTCTCTTAGCAATCTTGTGCGCTGATGGCTCCAATTCGGCCCGTTTTGCGCCGACTTTCGTCCACTAACGAAACGGTCTGAAACGCCCCAGAACATGAGTTATGGGTCCAATAGAGTGGATCGGGTGCATTCGTTGGAAAGAATTCAGATGCAACTTTGTTTAAGAAACTTGTGCGCTGATGGCACCAATTGGGCCCGTTTTGCACCGACTTTTGTGAAGTAACGAATCGGTCTGGAACGCCCCAAATCATGAGTTTTGGGTTCAATGGAGTGGATCGGGTGCGTTCATTGCGATAAATTCCGACGCAACTTCTCTTAGCAAACTTGTGCGCTGATGGCACAAATTCGGCCCGTTTTGCGCCGACTTTCATCCACTAATGAAACGGTCTGAAATGCCCCAATACATGTGTTTTGGGTCCAATGCAGTGGATCGGGTGCGTTCGTTGAGAAAAATTCCGACGCAACTTCATTTAGCAAACTTTTGCGTTGATGGCACCAATTCGGCCCGTTTTGCACCGACTTTTGTGAAGTAACGAATCGGTCTGGAAACCCCCAAAACATGAGTTTTGGGTCCAATGGAGTGGATTGGGTGCGTTCGTTGCGATAAATTCCGACACAACTTCTCTTAGCAAACTTGTGCGCTGATGGCACCAATTCGGCCCGTTTTGCGTCGACTTTCGTCCACTAACGAAATGGTCTGAAACGCCCCAATACATGAGTTTTGGTTCCAATGGAGTGGATCGGGTGCGTTCGTTGAGAAAAATTCTGACGCAACTTCGTTTAGCAAACTTGTGCGCTGATGGCACCAATTCGGCCCGTTTTGCACCGACTTTTGTGAAGTAACGAATCGGTCTGGAACACCCCAAAACATGAGTTTTGGGTCCAATGGAGTGGATCGGGTGCGTTGGTTGCGATAAATTCCGACACAACTTCTCTTAGCAAACTTGTGCGCTGATGGCACCAATTCGGCCCGTTTTGCGCCGACTTTCGTCCACTAATGAAACGGTCTGACATGCCCCAATACATGAGTTTTGGGTCCAATGCAGTGGATCGGGTGCGTTCGTTGAGAAAAATTCCGACGCAACTTCGTTTAGCAAACTTTTGCGTTGATGGCACCAATTCGGCCCGTTTTGCACCGACTTTTGTGAAGTAACGAATCGGTCTGGAACGCCCCAAAACATGAGTTTTGGGTCCAATGCAGTGGATCGGGTGCGTTCGTTGAGAAAAATTCCGACGCAACTTCGTTTAGCAAACTTTTGCGTTGATGGCACCGATTCGGCCCGTTTTGCACCGACTTTTGTGAAGTAACGAATCGGTCTGGAACGCCCCAAAACATGAGTTTTGAATCCAATGGAGTGGATCGGGTGCGTTCGTTGCGATAAATTCCGACGCAACTTCTCTTAGCAAACTTGTGCGCTGATGGCACCAATTCGGTCCGTTTAGCGCCGACTTTCGTCCACTAACGAAAAGGTCTGAAGCGCCCCAATACATGAGTTTTGGGTCCAATGGAGTGGATCGGGTGCGTTCGTTGAGAAAAATTCCGACGCAACTTTGTTTAGCAAACTTGTGCGTTGATGGCACCAATTTGGCCCGTTTTGCACCAACTTTTGTGAAGTAACAAATCGGTCTAAAACGCCCCAAAACATGAGTTTTGGGTCCAATGGAGTGGATCGGGTGCGTTGATTGCGAAAATTCCTTCGGAACTTCATTTAGCGAACTTGTGCGTTGATGGCACCAAATTGGCCCGTTTTGCACCGACTTTTGTGAAGTAACGAATCGGTCTGGAACGCCCCAAAACATGAGTTTTGGGTCCAATGGAGTGGATCGGGTGCGTTCGTTGCGATAAATTCCGACACCACTTCTCTTAGCAACCTTGTGCGCTGATGGCACCAATTCGGCCCGTTTTGCGCCGACTTTCGTCCACTAACGAAACGGTCTGAAGCGCCCCAATACGTGAGTTTTGGGTCCAATGGAGTGGATCGGGTGCGTTCGTTGCGAAAAATTCCGACGCAACTTCGTTTAGCAAACTTGTGCGTTGATGGCACCAATTTGGCCCGTTTTGCACCGACTTTTGTGAAGTGACGAATTGGTCTGGAACGCCCCAAAACATGAGTTTTGGGTCCAATGGAGTGGATCGGGTACGTTCGTTGCGATAAATTCCGACACAACTTCTCTAAGCAACCTTGTGCGCTGATGGCACCAATTCGGCCCATTTTGCGCCGACTTTCGTCCACTAACGAAACGGTCTGAAACGCCCCAATACATGAGTTTTGGGTAAAATGCAGTGGATCGGGTGCGTTCGTTGAGAAAAATTCCGACGCAACTTCGTTTAGCAAACTTGTGCGTTGATGGCACCAATTCGGCCGTTTGGCACCGACTTTTGTGAAGTAACGAATCGGTCTGGAACGCCCCAAATCATGAGTTTTGGGTTCAATGGAGTGGATCGGGTGCGTTCGTTGCGATAAATTCCGACGCAACTTCTCTTAGCAAACTTGTGCGCTGATGGCAGAAATTCGGCCCGTTTTGCGCCGACTTTCGTCCACTAATGAAACGGTCTGAAACGCCCCAATACATGAGTTTTGGGTCCAATGCAGTGGATCGGGTGCGTTCGTTGAGAAAAACTCCGACGCAACTTCGTTTAGAAAACTTTTGCGGTGATGGCAACAATTCGGCCCGTTTTGCACCGACTTTTGTGAAGTAAGGAATCGGTCTGGAACGCCCCAAAACATGAGTTTTGGGTCCAATGGAGTGGATCGGGTGCGTTCGTTGCGATAAATTCCGACGCAACTTCTCTTAGCAAACTTGTGCGCTGATGGCACCAATTCGGCCCGTTTTGCGCCGACTTTCGTCCACTAACGAAACGGTCTGAAGCGCCCCAATACGTGAGTTTTGGGTCCAATGGAGTGGATCGGGTGCGCTCGTTGCGAAAAATTCCGACGCAACTTCGTTTAGCAAACTTTTGCGTTGATGGCACCAATTCGACCCGTTTTGCACCGACTTTTGTGAAGTAACGAATCGGTCTAGAACGACCCAAAACATGAGTTTTGGGTCCAATGGAGTGGATCGCGTGCGTTCGTTGGGATAAATTCCGACGGAAGTTCTCTTAGCAAACTTGTGCGCTGATGGCACCAATTCGGCCCGTTTTGCGCCGACTTTCGTCCACTAACGAAACGGTCTGAAACGCCCCAAAACATGAGTTATGGGTCCAATGGAGTGGATCGGGAGCGTTCGTTGAGAAAAATTCCGACGCAACTTCGTTTAGCAAACTTGTGCGTTGATGGCACCAATTCGGCCCGTTTTGCACCGACTTTTGTGAAGTAACGAATCGGTCTGGAACGCTCCAAAACATGAGTTTTGAATCCAATGGAGTGGATCGGGTGCGTTCGTTGCGATAAATTCCGACGAAACTTCTCTTAGCAAACTTGTGCGCTGATGGCACCAATTCGGCCCGTTTTGCGCTGACTTTCGTCCACTAACGAAACCGTCTGAAACGCACCAATACATGAGTTTTGGGTCCAATGCAGTGGACCGGGTGCCTTCGTTGAGAAAAATTCCGACGCAACTTCGTTTAGCAAACTTGTGCGTTGATGGCACCAATTCGGCCCGTTTTGCACCGACTTTTGTGAAGTAACGAATCGGTCTGGAACGCCCCAAAACATGAGTTTTGGGTCCAATGGAGTGGATCGGGTGCGTTCGTTGCGATAAATTCCGACGCAACTTCTCTTAGCAAACTTATGCGCTGATGGCACAAATTCGGCCCGTTTAGCGCCGACTTTCGTCCACTAACGAAATGGTCTGAAGCGCCCCAATACATGAGTTTTGGGTCCAATGGAGTGGATCGGGTGCGTTCGTTGAGAAAAATTCCGACGCAACTTTGTTTATCAAACTTGTGCGTTGATGGCACCAATTTGGCCCGTTTTGCACCAACTTTTGTGAAGTAGCGAATCGGTCTAATACGCCCCAAAACATGAGTTTTGGGTCCAATGGAGTGGATCGGGTGCGTTCATTGCGAAAATTCCTACGCAACTTCGTTTAGCGAACTTGTGCGTTGATGGCACCAATTTGGCCCGTTTTGCACCGACTTTTGTGAAGTGACGAATCGGTCTGGAACGCCCCAAAACATGAGTTTTGGGTCCAAAGGAGTGGATCGGGTGCGTTCGTTGCGAAAAATTCCGACGCGACTTCGTTTAGCAAACTTGTGCGCTGATGGCACCAATTCGGCCCGTTTTGCACCGACTTTTGTGAAGTAACGAATCGGTCTGGAACGCCCCAAAACATGAGTTTTGAATCCAATGGAGTGGATCGGGTGCGTTCGTTGCGATAAATTCCGACGCAACTTCTCTTAGCAATCTTGTGCGCTGATGGCTCCAATTCGGCCCGTTTTAATGGCGACCCGCTAAGGTTTGATTCCCGATCTTTCAATGAGAGGCGTGGATAACTCGATTGGTCGATGGAGGCGACGTTCACGGCCCGACTACAGCCTTCCAAGCTGCGCCTTAGCAACCGATACACCCCCTCCAATGGCTGTCGCGATCTTGTGGAGCGCGGCACCCGGCCACTAGGGCACTCGTCCTGCAAGCAATCGAAGAACTAGCAAGAACAAGTATGACAAGTACTGAATTTACTAGATATAAATGAAGGTTTCACACGCAATCTCAATAATGGTGGGGTTCCGAAGACAAGAAGACGGGCGGCTGATCCAGCACGCGCGCTTGCAAGCAAGTAGCGAAGGCTAAACTTGATCTAAACAAAACCCAAGCATCCTTGGCGGCGGCTAAGGGGTATAAGTACGTGGGAGGACGACCACAGGGGTGTTGGGGTCGTACTCCAACCCTAGGACGCGTCCGTAATGGACTCAACTTGATACACGGCCCATTGGACCAAAACAGGGTGACGCAGCACCATGGGCAGAAAAGGACTCTGTATTAATTTAACGATTTCGGCCGACTCGTAATAGATATGGCTATGAGGCCGGATCCGTTTGAAAGAAGACTTCATAAGCTTTCCACGAAGTACTTGAACGCCCCAATCCAAGTTCATATGCGACCGTGGTATCCGTCACAAGTTGGTACTGTTCTGCAGTCCGAATCCAGCTTGCGCGAATCCGTTTCCCTTTCGGCCGCCTCCTTGGTTCCTAAGCAAAACAAGAGTACACGGGTCTCCATGGTCTAAACATGATGCACCTGAGCTTAGATTTGAACTCACCTGATGATTAAGTTGATGCGCACGAGCACGAGTAATAGGACCAGCAATAGGTACTTGTGTCGGAGTGGATGTATCGTTGGTGTTGGTGTCCTCATCATCCTCCCCTTCTTGCATTTGAGTCGTCCTCGACTCAAGCTCATCTTCCTCTCCCAAATATGGCTTCAAATCTGCAATGTTAAATGTGGGACTAACCCCAAAATCCGCAGGCAGATCGAGCTTATATGCATTATCATTGACTTTCTCTAGCACTTTAAATGGTCCATCAGCCCGAGGTAGCAATTTAGATTTTTTCAATTCAGGAAACCTTTCCTTTCTCAAATGCAGCCAAACTAAATCTCCAGGTTCAAACTTTAGTTCCTTCCTACCTTTATCACCAGCAATCTTGTATTTAGCATTCATGCGCTCTATGTTTTCTTTAGTTGTTTCATGCAGTTTTAACATCAATTCGGCACGCTTAGTAGCATCAAAATTCGTTTTTTCAGAAAATGGCAAAGGCATTAAATCAATAGGAGCACGAGGCAAGAAACCATATACAATCTGAAATGGGCACATCTTTGTAGTAGAATGCAGCGATCGATTATAAGCGAATTCAATATGAGGCAAACAATCTTCCCACATCTTAATGTTCTTCTTTAAAACAGCCCTTAACATAGTAGACAAAGTCCTATTAACCACTTCAGTTTGACCATCAGTTTGCGGATGACATATAGTAGAAAACAACAATTTAGTTCCCAATTTAGCCCATAAAGTCTTCCAAAAATAACTAAGAAATTTAGCATCACGATCAGAAACAATTGTGTTGGGCACACCATGCAAACGAACAATTTCCCGAAAGAACAAATCAGCAATGTGAGAAGCATCATCAGTTTTATGACATGGTATGAAATGGGCCATCTTAGAAAATCTATCAACAACCACAAACACACTATCACGTCCCTTCCTAGTCCTAGGCAATCCTAACACAAAATCCATAGAAATATCTTCCCAAGGAGCACTAGGAACAGGTAGAGGCAAATACAAACCATGTGGATTCAATCGTGATTTAGCCTTTTGACATGTCGTGCAGCGAGCAACAAATCTCTCCACATCTCTTCTCATCTTTGGCCAAAAGAAATGACCAGCAAGTATATCTTCCGTTTTCTTTGCTCCAAAATGCCCCATTAAGCCACCTCGATGCGCTTCCTGCAACAATAACAAGCGAACGGAGCTAGCTGGAATGCATAGCTTGTTAGCTCTAAAGACAAACCCATCACTAACGATGAATTTGTTCCATCCCTTCCCCTCTTTACAATGCAGCAACACATCTTTAAAATCAGCATCATTAACATATTGATCTTTAATCGTTTCCAATCCAAATATTTTGTAATCAAGTTGGTTCAACAAGGTGTATCTCCTAGACAATGCATCAGCAATTATATTCTCTTTCCCTTTCTTGTGCTTAATAATATAAGGAAAAGATTCAATAAATTCAACCCACTTAGCATGTCTACGGTTCAATTTTCCTTGACTACGAATATGTTTTAAAGA
The DNA here is from genome assembly GCA_032594955.1 of Panicum miliaceum. Classification (NCBI taxonomy): domain Eukaryota; kingdom Viridiplantae; phylum Streptophyta; class Magnoliopsida; order Poales; family Poaceae; genus Panicum; species Panicum miliaceum. The sequence goes on from CM064073.1 coordinate 18,073,697, forward strand.
TTCATGATCTGAATGAATAACAAACTCTTTGGGCCATAGATAATGCTGCCATGTTTCTAATGTGCGAACAAGAGCATAAAATTCCTTATCATAAGTAGAATAATTCAGAACAGGCCCGCTCAATTTTTCACTGAAATAAGCAATAGGTTTGCCTTCTTGTAACAAAACACCACCCAAACCAATGCCACTAGCATCACATTCAAGCTCAAAGGTTTTATTAAAATCAGGGAGTTGGAGGAGAGGTGCATGTGTCAACTTATCTTTCAGCGTGTTGAAGGAGTTCTCTTGTGTTTTACCCCAACTAAAAGGCACTCCCTTCTTTGTAAGCTCATTCAAAGGCGCGGCAATGGTGCTGAAGTCCTTCACAAAACGACGATAGAAACCAGCAAGTCCTAGGAAACTCCGCACTTGCGTGATAGTCTTCGGTATAGGCCATCCATGTATAGCTTCCACCTTGGCTTGATCAACCTCGATTCCCTGTGGAGTCACGACATAGCCAAGAAAAGACACTCGATCGGTGCAAAAGGTGCACTTCTCAAGGTTACCAAATAAACGTGCATCTCGTAAAGCATTAAAAACAGCACGTAAGTGATCAAGATGTTCATCGAAAGATTTGCTGTAAATCAATATATCATCAAAGTAGACAACAACAAATTTCCCAATGAAAGCACGCAGAACCTCATTCATTAATCTCATGAAAGTACTCGGTGCATTAGTTAACCCAAAAGGCATGACTAACCACTCATATAACCCGAACTTAGTTTTGAAAGCAGTTTTCCATTCATCTCCCAATTTCATACGAATCTGGTGGTACCCACTACGCAAATCAACTTTGGAAAACACAATAGCACCACTCAATTCATCAAGCATATCATCCAAACGAGGGATAGGGTGTCGATATCGAATTGTAATATTATTAATAGCCCTACAATCAACACACATACGCCATGTTCCATCCTTTTTAGGCACTAAAATAACTGGAACAGCACAAGGACTAAGAGACTCACGCACATAACCTTTGTCGAGTAGTTCTTGCACTTGTCGCTGAATTTCCTTAGTTTCTTCCGGATTTGTCCTGTATGGCGCACGGTTTGGCAATGATGCACCAGGAATAAGGTCAATTTGGTGCTCAATCCCTCGTATCGGTGGCAGCCCCGCTGGTATCTCACTTGGAAACACATCAGAATACTCCTGCAAAAGGTTAGCAACAGCCGGGGGCAAAGAATGCTGCATATCGTGAACTGAAATCAAAGCATTCTTGCACACCAAAGCATAGGCAACAGAAGTGGAAGCAATCAATTCATTAATATCAGACTTAGTAGCAAGCAAGCAATGTCCTTTCAATCTTATCTCATCTTCCCTGCTACTAATAGATTTGGCATTCTTATCGATCTCAGCTTTAGTTCTCTTAGCTTTAGCAACATCATCACGCACAATAGATTCAGGTGACATAGGAAGCAAAACGATTTTCTTATCATGATGTATAAGAGAATATTGATTTGATCTACCATGATGCATGCTATCGGTATCAAATTGCCATGGTCTACCTAGCAGAATATGACAAGCTTCCATAGGCACAACATCGCATTCAACAACATCATGATATGAACCAATAGCGAAATTAATTCTTACCAATCTCGTTACCTTGACCTTACCACTATTGTTGAGCCACCGAATGTGATATGGATGTGGGTGCGGTTTTGTTGTAAGTGCAAGCTTCTCGACCATATCGCTGCTAGCCAAGTTGTTGCAGCTACCTCCATCAATTATCAAACGGCATGAACGCTCTTTAATAACACACTTTGTTTGGAATAGTGTATGCCGTTGATTTTGCTCCGCCTTTTCCATTTGTGCACTAAGTACACGCTGCACAATGAGGCTCTCATAATGATCTGCATCCTCTGCACCAATCTGCTCTTCTGGTTGTTCCTTAGTACCTGCATGGTCAGCAGCAAGCAAAGCAAGTGTATCTTCATCAAAATCACTAGCAGAGGAATACCCACCATCTCCTTTGACCACCAAAACGCGCTTGTTAGGGCAGTCACGTTGCACGTGGCCAAAGCCCTTGCATCGATGGCACTGAATATCTCTTGTCCTTCCCGTGGAGGCAACCGAAGATGCACTCGTGGCTGGTTTCTGGACAGTCGTGGTTGCTGAATTTGTCGGGGGAGCACGTGTCTTATCGTTGGATGGAGCGGGTATTGTCGACCGACTCGGGAATGTAGAAGGTGCAGGAGCTCGTCCGGTCAATGAGGTAGATGTGCGCGGCTGCCATGATGAAGGTTTTCCTGCAGAAATATTAGTTCTTGTACTAGCACGTCGTCCCAGCACTTCCCTTTCAGCTTTACAAGCAAGATGGAACAAACGGGTTACGTTAGTATAATCTTTATAAGCAAGAATGTCCTGAATTTCTCGATTCAAACCTCCTAAAAATCTAGCCATAGCAGGTTCCTCATCCTCCACTAAATTACAACGCAACACACCCATTTGTAATTCCTGATAGTATTCTTCTACACTTTTATTACCCTGTCTCAATTGTTGCAATCTATGTAACAGATCACGCGCATAGTAAGAAGGAACAAATCTAGCCCGCATGACCCGTTTCAAGGCATCCCAGGTTTGTGGAATATTATTAGGATTTTTCTTAGCATGTTCTATCCACCAAACAGAGGCAAAATCAGTAAATTCACTAGTAGCAGCCCTAACACGTATATTCTCTGGAAATTCATGACATGCAAACTTTTGATCAACAGCAATTTCCCAAGTAATGTATGCATCAGGATCGTATTTTCCATCAAAAGAAGGTATCTTAAATTTTATTTTACTGAAAGCATCATCATTATTATGTACCTCACGTCGTCGATGTCCACCCATACCTCTCCGATTAGTTCGCAGTCGTCGGCGACTAGGAGCATCTTGGTCATCTAGTTCAGTATCAGCGACATAATCATCCCAATTATCCTCGACACGCTCATCCTTCTTGTTTTCTCCCTCATGCCCATTTGCAGTTCTGGCATGCATCTTATCAAAACGCCTCAAAAGAGCAGCAAGGATTTGGTCAATATGAGCGACCGACGTCTCCAGCCTTGTAAGCTTGGTGTTGGTGGCAAGCTGCGTGGCCTCCAACTGCCCAATCTTATCATTTGACACCAGCATATCTTCAGCAAGCCCATCTACATGCCTCCTCATCTTATTTTCAAAATGTTGTATGATTCCCTTTGTACGAGGAGAGTGACCTAAACTCCCATCACCCTCTGATCCTGTCATGGTTAGATGAACAAAGGAAACACGAAAATAGGTGAAGAAATAAGATCCTACAACTAATGGGATGTAGCTACTGCAAGGCGCTCACACTCAACCTGTTACACAAGCTCTTACCAATTCTTACCTTGCTCAACAGGAGGGGACGGCAACCAACAAGTCTGCAACCGTGGGATGAAGTGTATCGGTGCCGCAACAACAGGACCTGTCAAGCTGTAGTCGGATATGTGGAGCTATAGGTGGGCTGAAGCAAGGATGAACTAGCACCACGTTAGTTACAAAAGCAAGCTGAAAAATCGTTCAACGGCGGTACTATGCTGGTCCTAGCCTAGACCGTGCTAGAGACGCGAGCCTGGACACAAATGAAGTCACGAGACACCACCGAAGAACAAAAAAGATGCACAAAGAACAGCCCCTTTTTCTTCCCCTCTTTTTCTTCTTCTTCTTTTTTTTTCTTTTTTTTTTCCTTTCTTTTTTTTTTCCTTCTTTTTTTTTCTCTTTTTTTTCTTTTTTTTTATTCAGGGGATCCTCAAAACTGATTATATAACCTAAAAGACTTCAAAAGAGCCACACAGCACACAAACTTTTTTTTCTCTCTCTCTCTCTCTGGAGTAAGCCGAGGCTATATGTATTCGTGAAAAGTTGTGGTTTGAGTAAGCCGAGACTACTTCTGCCTTTCTGGAGCGTTACAAAATATGCAGTACAAGTGCGAAAAGCAATGGAATTTTATAACACGGCACAATAACCAATTGGGACTAGGAAATCGATCCCTACTCGAATCACAGCACCGCGTGCGATTCGGTCACAAACCAACACAGAATCTAACTCGGACTTGAACACGAATATGGACTCGGATTCCACCAACACGGAGTATGTATGGTAGCGCACGGTTGTGACTAGTACGTGACAAGAACTCGAAACTCTAAAGGACTAAAACTAAGACCAGCAACTCGACGCAACCGATGCAACCGAAAATTCAACAAGCCCTAACTAAGCAGTGCTAGCAAAGGCTCAAACGAGTTTATAGGACTGAAGGTAAACTAATCTACTATTTTTTTTTTGGCTTTTCTGGACTATAGGAAAAATAAAACAGCGAAGAATTAGAAGTCTCTCACTGATAAACCTTGCTCTGATTACCAACTAATGGCGACCCGCTAAGGTTTGATTCCCGATCTTTCAATGAGAGGCGTGGATAACTCGATTGGTCGATGGAGGCGACGTTCACGGCCCGACTACAGCCTTCCAAGCTGCGCCTTAGCAACCGATACACCCCCTCCAATGGCTGTCGCGATCTTGTGGAGCGCGGCACCCGGCCACTAGGGCACTCGTCCTGCAAGCAATCGAAGAACTAGCAAGAACAAGTATGACAAGTACTGAATTTACTAGATATAAATGAAGGTTTCACACGCAATCTCAATAATGGTGGGGTTCCGAAGACAAGAAGACGGGCGGCTGATCCAGCACGCGCGCTTGCAAGCAAGTAGCGAAGGCTAAACTTGATCTAAACAAAACCCAAGCATCCTTGGCGGCGGCTAAGGGGTATAAGTACGTGGGAGGACGACCACAGGGGTGTTGGGGTCGTACTCCAACCCTAGGACGCGTCCGTAATGGACTCAACTTGATACACGGCCCATTGGACCAAAACAGGGTGACGCAGCACCATGGGCAGAAAAGGACTCTGTATTAATTTAACGATTTCGGCCGACTCGTAATAGATATGGCTATGAGGCCGGATCCGTTTGAAAGAAGACTTCATAAGCTTTCCACGAAGTACTTGAACGCCCCAATCCAAGTTCATATGCGACCGTGGTATCCGTCACAAGTTGGTACTGTTCTGCAGTCCGAATCCAGCTTGCGCGAATCCGTTTCCCTTTCGGCCGCCTCCTTGGTTCCTAAGCAAAACAAGAGTACACGGGTCTCCATGGTCTAAACATGATGCACCTGAGCTTAGATTTGAACTCACCTGATGATTAAGTTGATGCGCACGAGCACGAGTAATAGGACCAGCAATAGGTACTTGTGTCGGAGTGGATGTATCGTTGGTGTTGGTGTCCTCATCACGTTTTGCGCCGACTTTCGTCCACTAACGAAACGGTCTGAAACGCCCCAGAACATGAGTTATGGGTCCAATAGAGTGGATCGGGTGCATTCGTTGGAAAGAATTCAGATGCAACTTTGTTTAAGAAACTTGTGCGCTGATGGCACCAATTCGGCCTGTTTTGCACCGACTTTTGTGAAGTAACGAATCGGTCTGGAACGCCCCAAAACATGAGTTTTGGGTCCAATGGAGTGGATCGGGTGCGTTCTTTGCGATAAACTCGGACGCAACTTCTCTTAGCAAACTTGTGCGCTGATGGCACCAATTCGGCCCATTTTGCGCCGACTTTCGTCCACTAACGAAACGGTCTGAAACGCCCCAATACATGAGTTTTGGGTACAATGGAGTGGATTGGGTGCATTCGTTGAGAAAAATTCCGACGCAACTTCGTTTAGCAAACTTGTGCGCTGATGGCACCAATTCGGCCCGTTTTGCGTCGACTTTCGTCCACTAACGAAATGGTCTGAAACGCCCCAATACATGAGTTTTGGGTCCAATGGAGTGGATCGGGTGCGTTCGTTGAGAAAAGTTCCGACGCAACTTCGTTTAGCAAACTTGTGCGCTGATGGCAACAATTCGGCCCGTTTTGCACCGACTTTTGTGAAGTAACGAATCGGTCTGGAACGCCCCAAAACATGAGTTTTGGGTCCAATGGAGTGGATCGGGTGCGTTCGTTGCGATAAATTCCGACACAACTTCTCTTAGCAAACTTGTGCGCTGATGGCACCAATTCGGCCCGTTTTGCGCCGACTTTCGTCCACTAATGAAACGGTCTGACATGCCCCAATACATGAGTTTTGGGTCCAATGCAGTGGATCGGGTGCGTTCGTTGAGAAAAATTCCGACGCAACTTCGTTTAGCAAACTTTTGCGTTGATGGCACCAATTCGGCCCGTTTTGCACCGACTTTTGTGAAGTAACGAATCGGTCTGGAACGCCCCAAAACATGAGTTTTGGGTCCAATGCAGTGGATCGGGTGCGTTCGTTGAGAAAAATTCCGACGCAACTTCGTTTAGCAAACTTTTGCGTTTATGGCACCAATTCGGCCCGTTTTGCACTGACTTTTGTGAAGTAACGAATCGGTCTGGAACGCCCCAAAACATGAGTTTTGGGTCCAATGGAGTGGATCGGGTGCGTTCTTTGCGATAAACTCCGACGCAACTTCTCTTAGGAAACATGTGCGCTGATGGCACAAATTCAGCCCGTTTTGCGCCGACTTTCGTCCACTAACGAAACGGTCTGAAACGCCCCAATACATGAGTTTTGGTTCCAATGCAGTGGATCGGGTGCGTTCGTTGAGAAAAATTCCGACGCAACTTCGTTTAGCAAACTTTTGCGTTGATGGCACCAATTCGACCCGTTTTGCACCGACTTTTGTGAAGTAACGAATCGGTCTCGAACGACCCAAAACATGAGTTTTGGGTCCAATGGAGTGGATCGCGTGCGTTCGTTGGGATAAATTCCGACGCAAGTTCTCTTAGCAAACTTGTGCGCTGATGGCACCAATTCGACCCGTTTTGCACCGACTTTTGTGAAGTAACGAATCAGTCTGGAACGCCCCAAAACATGAGTTTTGGGTCCAATGGAGTGGATCGGGTGCGTTCGTTGCGATAAATTCCGACGAAACTTCTCTTAGCAAACTTGTGCGCTGGTGGCACCAATTCGGCCCGTTTTGCGCTGACTTTCGTCCACTAACGAAACCGTCTGAAACGCCCCAATACATGAGTTTTGGGTCCAATGCAGTGGATCGGGTGCGTTCGTTGAGGAAAATTCCGACGCAACTTCGTTTAGCAAACTTGTGCGTTGATGGCACCAATTCAGCCCGTTTTGCACCGACTTTTGTGAAGTAACGAATCGGTCTGGAGCGCCCCAAAACATGAGTTTTGGGTCCAATGGAGTGGATCGGGTGCGTTCGTTGCGATAAATTCCGACGCAACTTCTCTTAGCAAACTTTTGCGCTGATGGCACCAATTCGGCCCGTTTAGCGCCGACTTTCGTCCACTAACGAAACGGTCTGAAGCGCCCCAATACATGAGTTTTGGGTCCAATGGAGTGGATCGGGTGCGTTCGTTGAGAAAAATTCCGACGCAACTTTTTTTAGCAAACTTGTGCGTTGATTGCACCAATTTGGCCCGTTTTGCACCAACTTTTGTGAAGTAACGAATCGGTCTAAAACGCCCCAAAACATGAGTTTTGGTCCAATGGAGTGGATCGGGTGCGTTCATTGCGACAATTCCTACGCAACTTCGTTTAGCGAACTTGTGCGTTGATGGCGCCAATTTGGCCCGTTTTGCACCGAGTTTTGTGAAGTGACGAATCGGTCTGGAACGCCCCAAAACATGAGTTTTGGGTCCAATGGAGTGGATCGGGTGCGTTCGTTGCGAAAAATTCCGACGCAACTTCGGTTAGCAAACTTGTGCGCTGATGGCACCAATTCGGCCCGTTTTGCACCGAGTTTTGTGAAGTGACGAATCGGTCTGGAACGCCCCAAAACATGAGTTTTGGGTCCAATGGAGTGGATCGGGTGCGGTCGTTGCGATAAATTCCGACGCAACTTCTCTTAGCAAACTTGTGCGCTGATGGCAAAAATTCGGTCCGTTTAGCGCCGACTTTCGTCCACTAACGAATGGTCTGAAGCGCCCCAATACATGAGTTTTGGGTCCAATGGAGTGGATCGGGTGCGTTCGTTGAGAAAAATTCCGACGCAACTTTGTTTAGCAAACTTGTGCGTTGATGGCACCAATTTGGCCCGTTTTGCACCAACTTTTGTGAAGTAGCGAATCGGTCTAAAACGCCCCAAAACATGAGTTTTGGGTCCAATGGAGTGGATCGGGTGCGTTCATTGCGAAAATTCCTACGCAACTTCGTTTAGCGAACTTGTGCGTTGATGGCACCAATTTGGCCCGTTTTGCACCGACTTTTGTGAAGTGACGAATCGGTCTGGAACGCCCCAAAACATGAGTTTTGGGTCCAAAGGAGTGGATCGGGTGCGTTCGTTGCAAAAAATTCGGACGCAACTTCGTTTAGCAAACTTGTGCGCTGATGGCACCAATTCGGCCCGTTTTGCACCGACTTTTGTGAAGTAACGAATCGGTCTGGAACGCCCCAAAACATGAGTTTTGGGTCCAATGGAGTGGATCGGGTGCGTTCGTTGCGATAAATTCCGACACAACTTCTCTTAGCAAACTTGTGCGCTGATGGCACCAATTCGGCCCGTTTTGCGTCGACTTTCGTCCACTAACGAAATGGTCTGAAACGCCCCAATACATGAGTTTTGGGTCCAATGGAGTGGATCGGGTGCGTTCGTTGAGAAAAATTCCAACGCAACTTCGTTTAGCAAACTTGTGCGCTGATGGCACATTTTCGGCCCGTTTTGCACCGACTTTTGTGAAGTAACGAATCGGTCTGGAACGCCCCAAAACATGAGTTTTGGGTCCAATGGAGTGGATCGGGTGCGTTCGTTGCGATAAATTCCGACACAACTTCTCTTAGCAAACTTGTGCGCTGATGGCACCAATTCGGCCCGTTTTGCGCCGACTTTCGTCCACTAACGAAACGGTCTGAAACGCCCCAATACATGAGTTTTGGGTACAATGGAGTGGATCGGGTGCATTTGTTGAGAAAAATTCCGACGCAACTTCGTTTAGCAAACTTGTGCGTTGATGGCACCAATTCGGCCCGTTTGGCACCGACTTTTGTGAAGTAACGAATCGGTCTGGAACCGCCCCAAATCATGAGTTTTGGGTTCAATGGAGTGGATCGGGTGCGTTCATTGCGATAAATTCCGACGCAACTTTTCTTAGCAAACTTGTGCGCTGATGGCACAAATTCGGCCCGTTTTGCGCCGACTTTCATCCACTAATGAAACGGTCTGAAATGCCCCAATACATGTGTTTTGGGTCCAATGCAGTGGATCGGGTGCGTTCGTTGAGAAAAATTCCGACGCAACTTCATTTAGCAAACTTTTGCGTTGATGGCACCAATTCGGCCCGTTTTGCACCGACTTTTGTGAAGTAACGAATCGGTCTGGAAACCCCCAAAACATGAGTTTTGGGTCCAATGGAGTGGATTGGGTGCGTTCGTTGCGATAAATTCCGACACAACTTCTCTTAGCAAACTTGTGCGCTGATGGCACCAATTCGGCCCGTTTTGCGTCGACTTTCGTCCACTAACGGAATGGTCTGAAACGCCCCAATACATGAGTTTTGGTTCCAATGGAGTGGATCGGGTGCGTTCGTTGAGAAAAATTCCAACGCAACTTCGTTTAGCAAACTTGTGCGCTGATGGCACCAATTCGGCCCGTTTTGCACCGACTTTTGTGAAGTAACGAATCGGTCTGGAACGCCCCAAAACATGAGTTTTGGGTCCAATGGAGTGGATCGGGTGCGTTCGTTGCGATAAATTCCGACACAACTTCTCTTAGCAAACTTGTGCGCTGATGGCACCAATTCGGCCCGTTTTGCGCCGACTTTCGTCCACTAATGAAACGGTCTGACATGCCCCAATACATGAGTTTTGGGTCCAATGCAGTGGATCGGGTGCGTTCGTTGAGAAAAATTCCGACGCAACTTCGTTTTGCAAACTTTTGCGTTGATGGCACCAATTCGGCCCGTTTTGCACCGACTTTTGTGAAGTAACGAATCGGTCTGGAACGCCCCAAAACATGAGTTTTGGGTCCAATGCAGTGGATCGGGTGCGTTCGTTGAGAAAAATTCCGACGCAACTTCGTTTAGCAAACTTTTGCGTTGATGGCACCAATTTGGCCCGTTTTGCACCGACTTTTGTGAAGTAACGAATCGGTCTGGAACGCCCCAAAACATGAGTTTTGAATCCAATGGAGTGGATCGGGTGCGTTCGTTGCGATAAATTCCGACGCAACTTCTCTTAGCAAACTTGTGCGCTGATGGCACCAATTCGGCCCGTTTTGCGCCGACTTTCATCCACTAACGAAACGGTCTGAAACGCCCCAAAACATGAGTTATGGGTCCAATGGAGTGGATCGGGTGCATTCGTTGGAAAGAATTCAGATGCAACTTTGTTTAAGAAACTTGTGTGCTGATGGCACCAATTCGGCCCGTTTTGCACCGACTTTTGTGAAGTAACGAATCGGTCTGGAAACCCCCAAAACATGAGTTTTGGGTCCAATGGAGTGGATTGGGTGCGTTCTTTGCGATAAACTCCGACGCAACTTCTCTTAGGAAACATGTGCGCTGATGGCACAAATTCGGCCCGTTTTGCGCCGACTTTCGTCCACTAACGAAACGGTCTGAAACGCCCCAATACATGAGTTTTGGGTCCAATGCAGTGGATCGGGTGCGTTCGTTGAGAAAAATTCCGACGCAACTTCGTTTAGCAAACTTTTGCGTTGATGGCACCAATTCGACCCGTTTTGCACCGACTTTTGTGAAGTAACGAATCGGTCTAGAACGACCCAAAACATGAGTTTTGGGTCCAATGGAGTGGATCGCGTGCGTTCGTTGGGATAAATTCCGACGCAACTTCTCTTAGCAAACTTGTGCGCTGATGGCACCAATTCGGCCCGTTTTGCGCCGACTTTCGTCCACTAATGAAACGGTCTGACATGACCCAATACATGAGTTTTGGGTCCAATGCAGTGGATCGGGTGCGTTCGTTGAGAAAAATTCCGACGCAACTTCGTTTAGCAAACTTTTGCGTTGATGGCACCAATTCGGCCCGTTTTGCACCGACTTTTGTGAAGTAACGAATCGGTCTGGAACGCCCCAAAACATGAGTTTTGGGTCCAATGCAGTGGATCGGGTGCGTTCGTTGCGATAAATTCCGACGCAACTTCGTTTAGCAAACTTTTGCGTTGATGGCACCAATTCGGCCCGTTTTGCACCGACTTTTGTGAAGTAACGAATCGGTCTGGAACGCCCCAAAACATGAGTTTTGAATCCAATGGAGTGGATCGGGTGCGTTCGTTGCGATAAATTCCGACGCAACTTCTCTTAGCAAACTTGTGCGCTGATGGCACCAATTCGGCCCGTTTTGCGCCGACTTTCGTCCACTAACGAAACGGTCTGAAACGCCCCAAAACATGAGTTATGGGTCCAATGGAGTGGATCGGGTGCATTCGTTGGAAAGAATTCAGATGCAACTTTGTTTAAGAAACTTGTGCGCTGATGGCACCAATTCGGCCCGTTTTGCACCGACTTTTGTGAAGTAACGAATCGGTCTGGAACGCCCCAAAACATGAGTTTTGGGTCCAATGGAGTGGATCGGGTGCGTTCTTTGCGATAAACTCCGACGCAACTTCTCTTAGGAAACATGTGCGCTGATGGCACAAATTCGGCCCGTTTTGCGCCGACTTTCGTCCACTAACGAAATGGTCTGAAACGCCCCAATACATGAGTTTTGGGTCCAATGCAGTGGATCGGGTGCGTTCGTTGAGAAAAATTCCGACGCAACTTCGTTTAGCAAACTTTTGCGTTGATGGCACCAATTCGACCCGTTTTGCACCGACTTTTGTGAAGTAACGAATCGGTCTAGAACGACCCAAAACATGAGTTTTGGGTCCAATGGAGTGGATCGCGTGCGTTCGTTGGGATAAATTCCGACGCAAGTTCTCTTAGCAAACTTGTGCGCTGATGGCACCAATTCGGCCCGTTTTGCGCCGACTTTCGTCCACTAACGAAAAGGTCTGAAACGCCCCAAAACATGAGTAATGGGTCCAATGGAGTGGATCGGGAGCGTTCGTTGAGAAAAATTCCGACGAAACTTCGTTTAGCAAACTTGTGCGTTGATGGCACCAATTCGGCCCGTTTTGCACCGACTTTTGTGAAGTAACGAATCAGTCTGGAACGCCCCAAAACATGAGTTTTGGGTCCAATGGAGTGGATCGGGTGCGTTCGTTGCGATAAATTCTGACGAAACTTCTCTTAGCAAACTTGTGCGCTGATGGCACCAATTCGGCCCGTTTTGCGCTGACTTTCGTCCACTAACGAAACCGTCTCAAACGCCCCAATACATGAGTTTTGGGTCCAATGCAGTGGATCGGGTGCGTTCGTTGAGAAAAATTCCGACGCAACTTCGTTTAGCAAACTTTTGCGTTGATGGCACCAATTCGACCCGTTTTGCACCGACTTTTGTGAAGTAACGAATCGGTCTAGAACGACCCAAAACATGAGTTTTGGGTCCAATGGAGTGGATCGCGTGCGTTCGTTGGGATAAATTCCGACGCAACTTCTCTTAGCAAACTTGTGCGCTGATGGCACCAATTCGGCCCGTTTTGCGCCGACTTTCGTCCACTAATGAAACGGTCTGACATGACCCAATACATGAGTTTTGGGTCCAATGCAGTGGATCGGGTGCGTTCGTTGAGAAAAATTCCGACGCAACTTCGTTTAGCAAACTTTTGCGTTGATGGCACCAATTCGGCCCGTTTTGCACCGACTTTTGTGAAGTAACGAATCGGTCTGGAACGCCCCAAAACATGAGTTTTGGGTCCAATGCAGTGGATCGGGTGCGTTCGTTGCGATAAATTCCGACGCAACTTCGTTTAGCAAACTTTTGCGTTGATGGCACCAATTCGGCCCGTTTTGCACCGACTTTTGTGAAGTAACGAATCGGTCTGGAACGCCCCAAAACATGAGTTTTGAATCCAATGGAGTGGATCGGGTGCGTTCGTTGCGATAAATTCCGACGCAACTTCTCTTAGCAAACTTGTGCGCTGATGGCACCAATTCGGCCCGTTTTGCGCCGACTTTCGTCCACTAACGAAACGGTCTGAAACGCCCCAAAACATGAGTTATGGGTCCAATGGAGTGGATCGGGTGCATTCGTTGGAAAGAATTCAGATGCAACTTTGTTTAAGAAACTTGTGCGCTGATGGCACCAATTCGGCCCGTTTTGCACCGACTTTTGTGAAGTAACGAATCGGTCTGGAACACCCCAAAACATGAGTTTTGGGTCCAATGGAGTGGATCGGGTGCGTTCTTTGCGATAAACTCCGACGCAACTTCTCTTAGGAAACATGTGCGCTGATGGCACAAATTCGGCCCGTTTTGCGCCGACTTTCGTCCACTAACGAAACGGTCTGAAACGCCCCAATACATGAGTTTTGGGTCCAATGCAGTGGATCGGGTGCGTTCGTTGAGAAAAATTCCGACGCAACTTCGTTTAGCAAACTTTTGCGTTGATGGCACCAATTCGACCCGTTTTGCACCGACTTTTGTGAAGTAACGAATCGGTCTAGAACGACCCAAAACATGAGTTTTGGGTCCAATGGAGTGGATCGCGTGCGTTCGTTGGGATAAATTCCGACGCAAGTTCTCTTAGCAAACTTGTGCGCTGATGGCACCAATTCGGCCCGTTTTGCGCCGACTTTCGTCCACTAACGAAAAGGTCTGAAACGCCCCAAAACATGAGTAATGGGTCCAATGGAGTGGATCGGGAGCGTTCGTTGAGAAAAATTCCGACGAAACTTCGTTTAGCAAACTTGTGCGTTGATGGCACCAATTCGGCCCGTTTTGCACCGACTTTTGTGAATTAACGAATCAGTCTGGAACGCCCCAAAACATGAGTTTTGGGTCCAATGGAGTGGATCGGGTGCGTTCGTTGCGATAAATTCTGACGAAACTTCTCTTAGCAAACTTGTGCGCTGATGGCACCAATTCGGCCCGTTTTGCGCTGACTTTCGTCCACTAACGAAACCGTCTCAAACGCCCCAATACATGAGTTTTGGGTCCAATGCAGTGGATCGGGTGCGTTCGTTGAGAAAAATTCCGACGCAACTTCGTTTAGCAAACTTGTGCGTTGATGGCACCAATTCGGCCCGTTTTGCACCGACTTTTGTGAAGTAACAAATCGGTCTGGAACGCCCCAAAACATGAGTTTTGGGTCCAATGCAGTGGATCGGGTGCGTTCGTTGAGAAACATTCCGACGCAACTTCGTTTAGCAAACTTTTGCGTTGATGGCACCAATTCGGCCCGTTTTGCACCGACTTTTGTGAAGTAACGAATCGGTCTGGAACGCCCCAAAACATGAGTTTTGAATCCAATGGAGTGGATCGGGTGCGTTCGTTGCGATAAATTCCGACGCAACTTTTCTTAGCAAACTTGTGCGCTGATGGCACCAATTCGGCCCGTTTTGCGCCGACTTTCGTCCACTAACAAAACGGTCTGAAACGCCCCAAAACATGAGTTATGGGTCCAATGGAGTGGATCGGTTGCATTCGTTGGAAAGAATTCAGATGCAACTTTGTTTAAGAAACTTGTGCGCTGATGGCACCAATTCGGCCCGTTTTGCACCGACTTTTGTGAAGTAACGAATCGGTCTGGAACGCCCCAAAACATGAGTTTTGGGTCCAATGGAGTGGATCGGGGTGCGTTCTTTGCGATAAACTCCGACGCAACTTCTCTTAGGAAACATGTGCGCTGATGGCACAAATTCGGCCCGTTTTTGCGCCGACTTTCGTCCACTAACGAAACGGTCTGAAACGCCCCAATACATGAGTTTTGGGTCCAATGCAGTGGATCGGGTGCGTTCGTTGAGAAAAATTCCAACGCAACTTCGTTTAGCAAACTTTTGCGTTGATGGCACCAATTCGACCCGTTTTGCACCGACTTTTTTGAAGTAACGAATCGGTCTAGAACGACCCAAAACATGAGTTTTGGGTCCAGTGGAGTGGATCGCGTGCGTTCGTTGGGATAAATTCCGACGCAAGTTCTCTTAGCAAACTTGTGCGCTGATGGCACCAATTCGGCCCGTTTTGCGCCGACTTTCGTCCACTAACGAAACGGTCTGAAACGCCCCAAAACATGAGTAATGGGTCCAATGGAGTGGATCGGGAGCGTTCGTTGAGAAAAATTCCGACGCAACTTCGTTTAGCAAACTTGTGCGTTGATGGCACCAATTCGGCCCGTTTTGCACCGACTTTTGTGAAGTAACGAATCAGTCTGGAACGCCCCAAAACATGAGTTTTGGTCCAATGGAGTGGATCGGGTGCGTTCGTTGCGATAAATTCCGACGAACTTCTCTTAGCAAACTTGTGCGCTGATGGCACCAATTCGGCCCGTTTTGCGCTGACTTTCGTCCACTAACGAAACCGTCTGAAACGCCCAATACATGAGTTTTAGGTCCAATGCAGTGGATCGGGTGCGTTCGTTGAGAAAAATTCCGACGCAACTTCGTTTAGCAAACTTGTGCGTTGATGGCACCAATTCGGCCCGTTTTGCACCGACTTTTGTGAAGTAACGAATCGGTCTGGAACGCCCCAAAACATGAGTTTTGGGTCCAATGGAGTGGATCGGCGTGCGTTCGTTTGCGATAAATTCCGACGCAACTTCTCTTAGCAAACTTGTGCGCTGATGGCACCAATTCGGCCCGTTTAGCGCCGACTTTCGTCCACTAACGAAACGGTCTGAAGCGCCCCAATACATGAGTTTTGGGTCCAATGGAGTGGATCGGGTGCGTTCGTTGAGAAAAATTCCGACGCAACTTTTTTTAGCAAACTTGTGCATTGATAGCATCAATTTGGCCCGTTTTGCACCAACTTTTGTGAAGTAACGAATCGGTCTAAAACGCCCCAAAACATGTTTTGGTCAATGGAGTGGATCGGGTGCGTTCATTGCGACAATTCCTACGCAACTTCGTTTAGAGAACTTGTGCGTTGATGGCGCCAATTTGGCCCGTTTTGCACCGAGTTTTGTGAAGTGACGAATCGGTCTGGAACGCCCCAAAACATGAGTTTTGGGTCCAATGGAGTGGATCGGGGTGCGTTCGTTGCGAAAAATTCCGACGCAACTTCGGTTAGCAAACTTGTGCGCTGATGGCACCAATTCGGCCCGTTTGCACCCGACTTTTGTGAAGTAACGAATCGGTCTGGAACGCCCCAAAACATGAGTTTTGGGTCCAATGGAGTGGATCGGGTGCGGTCGTTGCGATAAATTCCGACACAACTTCTCTTAGCAAACTTGTGCGCTGATGGCACCAATTCGGCCCATTTTGCGCCGACTTTCGTCCACTAACGAAACGGTCTGAAAAACCCCAATACATGAGTTTTGGGTACAATGGAGTGGATCGGGTGCGTTCGTTGAGAAAAATTCCGACGCAACTTCGTTTAGCAAACTTGTACGTTGATGGCACCAATTCGGCCCCGTTTTGCACCAACTTTTGTGAAGTAGCGAATCGGTCTAAAACGCCCCAAAACATGAGTTTTGGGTCCAATGGAGTGGATCGGGTGCGTTCATTGCGAAAATTCCTACGCAACTTCGTTTAGCGAACTTGTGCGGCGATGGCACCAATTTGGCCCGTTTTGCACCGACTTTTGTGAAGTAACGAATCGGTCTGAAACGCCCCAATACATGAGTTTTGGGTACAATGGAGTGGATCGGGTGCGTTCGTTGAGAAAAATTCCGACGCAACTTCGTTTAGCAAACTTTTGCGTTGATGGCACCAATTCGACCCGTTTTGCACCGACTTTTGTGAAGTAACGAATCGGTCTAGAACGACCCAAAACATGAGTTTTGGGTCCAATGGAGTGGATCGCGTGCGTTCGTTGGGATAAATTCCGACGCAACTTCTCTTAGCAAACTTGTGCGCTGATGGCACCAATTCGGCCCGTTTTGCGCCGACTTTCGTCCACTAATGAAACGGTCTGACATGACCCAATACATGAGTTTTGGGTCCAATGCAGTGGATCGGGTGCGTTCGTTGAGAAAAATTCCGACGCAACTTCGTTTAGCAAACTTTTGCGTTGATGGCACCAATTCGGCCGTTTTGCACCGACTTTTGTGAAGTAACGAATCGGTCTGGAACGCCCCAAATACATGAGTTTTGGGTCCAATGCAGTGGATCGGGTGCGTTCGTTGCGATAAATTCCGACGCAACTTCGTTTAGCAAACTTTTGCGTTGATGGCACCAATTCGGCCCGTTTTGCACCGACTTTTGTGAAGTAACGAATCGGTCTGGAACGCCCCAAAACATGAGTTTTGAATCCAATGGAGTGGATCGGGTGCGTTCGTTGCGATAAATTCCGACGCAACTTCTCTTAGCAAACTTGTGCGCTGATGGCACCAATTCGGCCCGTTTTGCGCCGACTTTCGTCCACTAACGAAACGGTCTGAAACGCCCCAAAACATGAGTTATGGGTCCAATGGAGTGGATCGGGTGCATTCGTTGAAAGAATTCAGATGCAACTTTGTTTAAGAAACTTGTGCTGCTGATGGCACCAATTCGGCCCGTTTTGCACCGACTTTTGTGAAGTAACGAATCGGTCTGGAACGCCCAAAACATGAGTTTTGGGTCCAATGGAGTGGATCGGTGCGTTCTTTGCGATAAACTCCGACGCAACTTCTCTTAGGAAACATGTGCGCTGATGGCACAAATTCGGCCCGTTTTGCGCCGACTTTCGTCCACTAACGAAACGGTCTGAAACGCCCCAATACATGAGTTTTGGGTCCAATGCAGTGGATCGGGTGCGTTCGTTGAGAAAAATTCCGACGCAACTTCGTTTAGCAAACTTTTGCGTTGATGGCAACCAATTCGACCCGTTTTGCACCGACTTTTGTGAAGTAACGAATCGGTCTAGAAAAACCCAAAACATGAGTTTTGGGTCCAATGGAGTGGATCGCGTGCGTTCGTTGGGATAAATTCCGACGCAAGTTCTCTTAGCAAACTTGTGCGCTGATGGCACCAATTCGGCCCGTTTTGCGCCGACTTTCGTCCACTAACGAAAAGGTCTGAAACGCCCCAAAACATGAGTAATGGGTCCAATGGAGTGGATCGGGAGCGTTCGTTGAGAAAAATTCCGACGAAACTTCGTTTAGCAAACTTGTGCGTTGATGGCACCAATTCGGCCCGTTTTGCACCGACTTTTGTGAAGTAACGAATTAGTCTGGAACGCCCCAAAACATGAGTTTTGGGTCCAATGGAGTGGATCGGGTGCGTTCGTTGCGATAAATTCTGACGAAACTTCTCTTAGCAAACTTGTGCGGATGGCACCAATTCGGCCCGTTTTGCGCTGACTTTCGTCCACTAACGAAACCGTCTCAAACGCCCCCCAATACATGAGTTTTGGGTCCAATGCAGTGGATCGGGTGCGTTCGTTGAGAAAAATTCCGACGCAACTTCGTTTAGCAAACTTGTGCGTTGATGGCACCAATTCGGCCCGTTTTGCACCGACTTTTGTGAAGTAACGAATCGGTCTGGAACGCCCCAAAACATGAGTTTTGGGTCCAATGCAGTGGATCGGGTGCGTTCGTTGAGAAACATTCCGACGCAACTTCGTTTAGCAAACTTTTGCGTTGATGGCACCAATTCGGCCCGTTTTGCACCGACTTTTGTGAAGTAACGAATCGGTCTGGAACGCCCCAAAACATGAGTTTTGAATCCAATGGAGTGGATCGGGTGCGTTCGTTGCGATAAATTCCGACGCAACTTTTCTTAGCAAACTTGTGCGCTGATGGCACCAATTCGGCCCGTTTTGCGCCGACTTTCGTCCACTAACAAAACGGTCTGAAACGCCCCAAAACATGAGTTATGGGTCCAATGGAGTGGATCGGGTGCATTCGTTGGAAAGAATTCAGATGCAACTTTGTTTAAGAAACTTGTGCGCTGATGGTACCCATTCGGCCCGTTTTGCACCGACTTTTGTGAAGTAACGAATCGGTCTGGAACGCCCCAAAACATGAGTTTTGGGTCCAATGGAGTGGATCGGGTGCGTTCTTTGCGATAAACTCCGACGGAACTTCTCTTAGGAAACATGTGCGCTGATGGCACAAATTCGGCCCGTTTTGCGCCGACTTTCGTCCACTAACGAAACGGTCTGAAACGCCCCAATACATGAGTTTTGGGTCCAATGCAGTGGATCGGGTGCGTTCGTTGAGAAAAATTCCGACGCAACTTCGTTTAGCAAACTTTTGCGTTGATGGCACCAATTCGACCCGTTTTGCACCGACTTTTGTGAAGTAACGAATCGGTCTAGAACGACCCAAAACATGAGTTTTGGGTCCAGTGGAGTGGATCGCGTGCGTTCGTTGGGATAAATTCCGACGCAAGTTCTCTTAGCAAACTTGTGCGCTGATGGCACCAATTCGGCCCGTTTTGCGCCGACTTTCGTCCACTAACGAAACGGTCTGAAACGCCCCAAAACATGAGTAATGGGTCCAATGGAGTGGATCGGGAGCGTTCGTTGAGAAAAATTCCGACGCAACTTCGTTTAGCAAACTTGTGCGTTGATGGCACCAATTCGGCCCGTTTTGCACCGACTTTTGTGAAGTAACGAATCAGTCTGGAACGCCCCAAAACATGAGTTTTGGGTCCAATGGAGTGGATCGGGTGCGTTCGTTGCGATAAATTCCGACGAAACTTCTCTTAGCAAACTTGTGCGCTGATG
Source organism: Panicum miliaceum (assembly GCA_032594955.1). Classification (NCBI taxonomy): domain Eukaryota; kingdom Viridiplantae; phylum Streptophyta; class Magnoliopsida; order Poales; family Poaceae; genus Panicum; species Panicum miliaceum. Next base: position 18,093,412 of record CM064073.1, read on the forward strand.
GCACCAATTCGGCCCGTTTTGCGCTGACTTTCGTCCACTAACGAAACCGTCTGAAACGCCCCAATACATGAGTTTTAGGTCCAATGCAGTGGATCGGGTGCGTTCGTTGAGAAAAATTCCGACGCAACTTCGTTTAGCAAACTTGTGCGTTGATGGCACCAATTCGGCCCGTTTTGCACCGACTTTTGTGAAGTAACGAATCGGTCTGGAACGCCCCAAAACATGAGTTTTGGGTCCAATGGAGTGGATCGGGTGCGTTCGTTGCGATAAATTCCGACGCAACTTCTCTTAGCAAACTTGTGCGCTGATGGCACCAATTCGGCCCGTTTAGCGCCGACTTTCGTCCACTAACGAAACGGTCTGAAGCGCCCCAATACATGAGTTTTGGGTCCAATGGAGTGGATCGGGTGCGTTCGTTGAGAAAAATTCCGACGCAACTTTTTTTAGCAAACTTGTGCATTGATAGCATCAATTTGGCCCATTTTGCACCAACTTTTGTGAAGTAACGAATCGGTCTAAAACGCCCCAAAACATGTTTTGGTCCAATGGAGTGGATCGGGTGCGTTCATTGCGACAATTCCTACGCAACTTCGTTTAGAGAACTTGTGCGTTGATGGCGCCAATTTGGCCCGTTTTGCACCGAGTTTTGTGAAGTGACGAATCGGTCTGGAACGCCCCAAAACATGAGTTTTGGGTCCAATGGAGTGGATCGGGTGCGTTCGTTGCGAAAAATTCCGACGCAACTTCGGTTAGCAAACTTGTGCGCTGATGGCACCAATTCGGCCCGTTTTGCACCGACTTTTGTGAAGTAACGAATCGGTCTGGAACGCCCCAAAACATGAGTTTTGGGTCCAATGGAGTGGATCGGGTGCGGTCGTTGCGATAAATTCCGACACAACTTCTCTTAGCAAACTTGTGCGCTGATGGCACCAATTCGGCCCATTTTGCGCCGACTTTCGTCCACTAACGAAACGGTCTGAAAAACCCCAATACATGAGTTTTGGGTACAATGGAGTGGATCGGGTGCGTTCGTTGAGAAAAATTCCGACGCAACTTCGTTTAGCAACTTGTACGTTGATGGCACCAATTCGGCCCGTTTTGCACCAACTTTTGTGAAGTAGCGAATCGGTCTAAAACGCCCCAAAACATGAGTTTTGGGTCCAATGGAGTGGATCGGGTGCGTTCATTGCGAAAAATTCCTACGCAACTTTGTTTAGCGAACTTGTGCGGCGATGGCACCAATTTGGCCCGTTTTGCACCGACTTTTGTGAAGTGACGAATCGGTCTGGAACGCCCCAAAACATGAGTTTTGGGTCCAATGGAGTGGATCGGGTGCGTTCGTTGCGAAAAATTCCGACGCAACTTCGTTTAGCCAAAACTTGTGCGCTAATGGCACCAATTCGGCCCGTTTTGCACCGACTTTTGTGAAGTAACGAATCGGTCTGGAATGCCCCAAAACATGAGTTTTGGGTCCAATGGAGTGGATCGGGTGCGTTCGTTGCGATAAATTCCGACGCAACTTCGTTTAGCAAACTTGTGCGCTCATGGCACCAATTCGGGCCCGTTTTGCACCGACTTTTTGTGAAGTAACGAATCGGTCTGGAACGCCCCAAAACATGAGTTTTGGGTCCAATGGAGTGGATCGGGTGCGTTCCCTTGCGATAAATTCCGGCACAACTTCTCTTAGCAAACTTGTGCGCTGATGGCACCAATTCGGCCCATTTTGCGCCGACTTTCGTCCACTAACGAAACGGTCTGAAACGCCCCCAATACATGAGTTTTGGGTACAATGGAGTGGATCGGGTGCGTTCGTTGAGAAAAATTCCGACGCAACTTCGTTTAGCAAACTTGTACGTTGATGGCACCAATTCGGCCCGTTTGGCACCGACTTTTTGTGAAGTAACGAATCGGTCTGGAACGCCCCAAATCATGAGTTTTGGGTTCACTGGAGTGGATCGGGTGCGTTCATTGCGATAAATTCCGACGCAACTTCTCTTAGCAAACTTGTGCGCTGATGGCACAAATTCGGCTCGTTTTGCGCCGACTTTCATCCACTAATGAAACGGTCTGAAATGCCCCAATACATGTGTTTTGGGTCCAATGCAGTGGATCGGGTGCGTTCGTTGAGAAAAATTCCGACGCAACTTCATTTAGCAAACTTTTGCGTTGATGGCACCAATTCGGCCCGTTTTGCACCGACTTTTGTGAAGTAACGAATCGGTCTGGAAACCCCCCAAAACATGAGTTTTGGGTCCAATGGAGTGGATCGGGTGCGTTTGTTGCGATAAATTCCGACGAAACTTCTCTTAGCAAACTTGTGCGCTGATGGCACCAATTCGGCCCGCTTTTGCGCTGACTTTTGTCCACTAACGAAACCGTCTGAAACGCCCCAATACATGAGTTTTGGGTCCAATGCAGTGGATCGGGTGCGTTCGTTGAGAAAAATTCCGACGCAACTTCGTTTAGCAAACTTGTGCGTTGATGGCACCAATTCGGCCCGTTTTGCACCGACTTTTGTGAAGTAACGAATCGGTCTGGAACGCCCCAAAACATGAGTTTTGGGTCCAATGGAGTGGATCGGGTGCGTTCGTTGCGATAAATTCCGACGCAACTTCTCTTAGCAAACTTGTGCGCTGATGGCACCCAATTCGGCCCGTTTAGCGCCGACTTTCGTCCACTAATGAAACGGTCTGAAGCGCCCCAATACATGAGTTTTGGGTCCAATGGAGTGGATCGGGTGCGTTCGTTGAGAAAAATTCCGACGCAACTTTTTTTAGCAAACTTGTGCGTTGATTGCACCAATTTGGCCCGTTTTGCACCAACTTTTGTGAAGTAACGAATCGGTCTAAAACGCCCCAAAACATGAGTTTTGGTCCAATGGAGTGGATCGGGTGCGTTCATTGCGACAATTCCTACGCAACTTCGTTTAGCGAACTTGTGCGTTGATGGCGCCAATTTGGCCCGTTTTGCACCGAGTTTTGTGAAGTGACGAATCGGTCTGGAACGCCCCAAAACATGAGTTTTGGGTCCAATGGAGTGGATCGGGTGCGTTCGTTGCGAAAAATTCCGACGCAACTTCGGTTAGCAAACTTGTGCGCTGGCACCAATTCGGCCCGTTTTGCACCGACTTTTGTGAAGTAACGAATCGGTCTGGAACGCCCCAAAACATGAGTTTTGGGTCCAATGGAGTGGATCGGGTGCGGTCGTTGCGATAAATTCCGACACAACTTCTCTTAGCAAACTTGTGCGCTGATGGCACCAATTCGGCCCATTTTGCGCCGACTTTCGTCCACTAACGAAACGGTCTGAAACACCCCCAATACATGAGTTTTGGGTACAATGGAGTGGATCGGGTGCGTTCGTTGAGAAAAATTCCGACGCAACTTCGTTTAGCAAACTTGTGCGTTGATGGCACCAATTCGCCCCGTTTTGCACCAACTTTTGTGAAGTAGGCGAATTGGTCTAAAACGCCCCAAAACATGAGTTTTGGGTCCAATGGAGTGGATCGGGTGCGTTCATTGCGAAAATTCCTACGCAACTTCGTTTAGCGAACTTGTGCGGTGATGGCACCCAATTTGGCCCGTTTTGCACCGACTTTTGTGAAGTGACGAATCGGTCTGGAACGCCCCAAAACATGAGTTTTGGGTCCAATGGAGTGGATCGGGTGCGTTCGTTGCGAAAAATTCCGACGCAACTTCGTTTAGCAAACCTTGTGCGCTAATGGCACCCAATTCGGCCTGTTTTGCACCGACTTTTGTGAAGTAACGAATCGGTCTGGAACGCCCCAAAACATGAGTTTTGGGTCCAATGGAGTGGATCGGGTGCGTTCGTTGCGATAAATTCCGACACAACTTCTCTTAGCAAACTTGTGCGCTGATGGCACCAATTCGGCCCATTTTGCGCCGACTTTCGTCCACTAACGAAACGGTCTGAAACCGCCCCAATACATGAGTTTTGGGTACAATGGAGTGGATCGGGTGCGTTCGTTGAGAAAAATTCCGACGCAACTTCGTTTAGCAACTTGTACGTTGATGGCACCAATTCGGCCCGTTTGGCACCGACTTTTGTGAAGTAACGAATCGGTCTAGAACGCCCCAAATCATGAGTTTTGGGTTCACTGGAGTGGATCGGGTGCGTTCATTGCGATAAATTCCGACGCAACTTCTCTTAGCAAACTTGTGCGCTGATGGCACAAATTCGGCCCGTTTTGCGCCGACTTTCATCCACTAATGAAACGGTCTGAAATGCCCCAATACATGTGTTTTGGGTCCAATGCAGTGGATCGGGTGCGTTCGTTGAGAAAAATTCCGACCCAACTTCATTTTGCAAACTTTTGCGTTGATGGCAACCAATTCGGCCCGTTTTGCACCGACTTTTGTGAAGTAACGAATCGGTCTGGAAACCCCCAAAACATGAGTTTTTGGGTCCAATGGAGTGGATTGGGTGCGTTCGTTGAGATAAATTCCGACACAAACTTCTCTTAGCAAACTTGTGCGCTGATGGCACCAATTCGGCCCGTTTTGCGTCGACTTTCGTCCACTAACGAAACGGTCTGAAACGCCCCAATACATGAGTTTTGGGTCCAATGGAGTGGATCGGGTGCGTTCGTTGAGAAAAATTCCGACGCAACTTCGTTTAGCAAACTTGTGCGCTGATGGCACCAATTCGGCCCGTTTTGCACCGACTTTTGTGAAGTAACGAATCGGTCTGGAACGCCCCAAAACATGAGTTTTTGGGTCCAATGGAGTGGATCGGGTGCGTTCGTTGCGATAATTCCGACACAACTTCTCTTAGCAAACTTGTGCGCTGATGGCACCAATTCGTCCAGTTTTGCGCCGACTTTCGTCCACTAATGAAACGGTCTGACATGCCCCAATACATGAGTTTTGGGTCCAATGCAGTGGATCGGGTGCGTTCGTTGAGAAAAATTCCGACGCAACTTCGTTTAGCAAACTTTTGCGTTGATGGCACCAATTCGGCCCGTTTTGCACCGACTTTTGTGAAGTAACGAATCGGTCTGGAACGCCCCAAAACATGAGTTTTGGGTCCAATGCAGTGGATCGGGTGCGTTCGTTGAGAAAATTCCGACGCAACTTCGTTTAGCAAACTTTTGCGTTGATGGCACCAATTCGTCCCGTTTTGTACCGACTTTTGTGAAGTAACGAATCGGTCTGGAACGCCCCAAAACATGAGTTTTGAATCCAATGGAGTGGATCGGGTGCGTTCATTGCGATAAATTCCGACGCAACTTCTCTTAGCAAACTTGTGCGCTGATGGCACCAATTCGGCCCGTTTTGCGCCGACTTTCGTCCACTAACGAAACGGTCTGAAACGCCCCAAAACATGAGTTATGGGTCCAATGGAGTGGATCGGGTGCATTCGTTGGAAAGAATTCAGATGCAACTTTGTTTAAGAAACTTGTGTGCTGATGGCACCAATTCGGCCCGTTTTGCACTGACTTTTGTGAAGTAACGAATCGGTCTGGAACGCCCCAAAACTTGAGTTTTGGGTCCAATGGAGTGGATCGGGTGCGTTCTTTGCGATAAACTCCGACGCAACTTCTCTTAGGAAACATGTGCGCTGATGGCACAAATTCGGCCTGTTTTGCGCCGACTTTCGTCCACTAACGAAACGGTCTGAAACGCCCCAATACATGAGTTTTGGGTCCAATGCAGTGGATCGGGTGCGTTCGTTGAGAAAAATTCCGACGCAACTTCGTTTAGCAAACTTTTGCGTTGATGGCACCAATTCGACCCGTTTTGCACCGACTTTTGTTAAGTAACGAATCGGTCTAGAATGACCCAAAACATGAGTTTTGGGTCCAATGGAGTGGATCGCGTGCGTTCGTTGGGATAAATTCCGACGCAAGTTCTCTTAGCAAACTTGTGCGCTGATGGCACCAATTCGGCCCGTTTTGCGCCGACTTTCGTCCACTAACGAAACGGTCTGAAACGCCCCAAAACATGAGTTATGGGTCCAATGGAGTGGATCGGGAGCATTCGTTGAGAAAAATTCCGACGCAACTTCGTTTAGCAAACTTGTGCGTTGATGGCACCAATTCGGCCCGTTTTGCACCGACTTTTGTGAAGTAACGAATCCGTCTGGAACGCCCCAAAACATGAGTTTTGGGTCCAATGGAGTGGATCGGGTGCGTTCGTTGCGATAAATTCCGACGAAACTTCTCTTAGCAAACTTGTGCGCTGATGGCACCAATTCGGCCCGTTTTGCGCTGACTTTCGTCCACTAACGAAACCGTCTGAAACGCCCCAATACATGAGTTTTGGGTCCAATGCAGTGGATCGGGTGCGTTCGTTGAGAAAAATTCCGACGCAACTTCGTTTAGCAAACTTGTGCGTTGATGGCACCAATTCGGCCCGTTTTGCACCGACTTTTGTGAAGTAACGAATCGGTCTGGAACGCCCCAAAACATGAGTTTTGGGTCCAATGGAGTGGATCGGGTCCGTTCGTTGCGATAAATTCCGATGCAACTTCTCTTAGCAAACTTGTGCGCTGATGGCACCAATTCGGCCCGTTTTGCGCCGACTTTCGTCCACTAACGAAACGGTCTGAAACGCCCCAGAACATGAGTTATGGGTCCAATAGAGTGGATCGGGTGCATTCGTTGGAAAGAATTCAGATGCAACTTTGTTTAAGAAACTTGTGCGCTGATGGCACCAATTCGGCCCGTTTTGCACCGACTTTTGTGAAGTAACGAATCGGTCTGGAACGCCCCAAAACATGAGTTTTGGGTCCAATGGAGTGGATCGGGTGCGTTCTTTGCGATAAATTCCGATGCAACTTCTCTTAGCAAACTTGTGCGCTGATGGCACCAATTCGGCCTGTTTTGCGCCGACTTTCGTCCACTAACGAAACGGTCTGAAACACCCCAATACATGAGTTTTGGGTACAATGGAGTGGATCGGGTGCGTTCGTTGAGAAAAATTCCGACGCAACTTCGTTTAGCAAACTTGTGCGTTGATGGCACCAATTCGGCCCGTTTTGCACCAACTTTTGTGAAGTAGCGAATTGGTCTAAAACGCCCCAAAACATGAGTTTTGGGTCCAATGGAGTGGATCGGGTGCGTTCATTGCGAAAATTCCTACGCAACTTCGTTTAGCGAACTTGTGCGGTGATGGCACCAATTTGGCCCGTTTTGCACCGACTTTTGTGAAGTGACGAATCGGTCTGGAACGCCCCAAAACATGAGTTTTGGGTCCAATGGAGTGGATCGGGTGCGTTCGTTGCGAAAAATTCCGACGGAACTTCGTTTAACAAACTTGTGCGCTAATGGCAACCAATTCGGCCCGTTTTGCACCGACTTTTGTGAAGTAACGAATCGGTCTGGAACGCCCCAAAACATGAGTTTTGGGTCCAATGGAGTGGATCGGGTGCGTTCGTTGCGAAAAATTCCGACGCAACTTCGTTTAGCAAACTTGTGCGCTCACGGCACCAATTCGGCCCCTTTTTGCACCGACTTTTGTGAAGTAACGAATCGGTCTGAAACGCCCCAATACATGAGTTTTGGGTACAATGGAGTGGATCGGGTGCGTTCGTTGAGAAAAATTCCGACGCAACTTCGTTTAGCAAACTTGTACGTTGATGGCACCAATTCGGCCCGTTTGGCACCGACTTTTGTGAAGTAACGAATCGGTCTGGAACGCCCCAAATCATGAGTTTTGGGTTCACTGGAGTGGATCGGGTGCGTTCATTGCGATAAATTCCGACGCAACTTCTCTTAGCAAACTTGTGCGCTGATGGCACAAATTCGGCCCGTTTTGCGTCGACTTTCATCCGCTAATGAAACGGTCTGAAATGCCCCAATACATGTGTTTTGGGTCCAATGCAGTGGATCGGGTGCGTTCGTTGAGAAAAATTCCGACCCAACTTCATTTAGCAAACTTTTGCGTTGATGGCACCAATTCGGCCCGTTTTGCACCGACTTTTGTGAAGTAACGAATCGGTCTGGAAACCCCCAAAACATGAGTTTTGGGTCCAATGGAGTGGATTGGGTGCGTTCGTTGAGATAAATTCCGACACAACTTCTCTTAGCAAACTTGTGCGCTGATGGCACCAATTCGGCCCGTTTTGCGTCGACTTTCGTCCACTAATGAAACGGTCTGAAACGCCCCAATACATGAGTTTTGGGTCCAATGGAGTGGATCGGGTGCGTTCGTTGAGAAAAATTCCGACGCAACTTCGTTTAGCAAACTTGTGCGCTGATGGCACCAATTCGGCCTGTTTTGCACCGACTTTTGTGAAGTAACGAATCGGTCTGGAACGCCCCAAAACATGAGTTTTGGGTCCAATGGAGTGGATCGGGTGCGTTCGTTGCGATAAATTCCGACACAACTTCTCTTAGCAAACTTGTGCGCTGATGGCACCAATTCGTCCCGTTTTGCGCCGACTTTTGTCCACTAATGAAACGGTCTGACATGCCCCAATACATGAGTTTTGGGTCCAATGCAGTGGATCGGGTGCGTTCGTTGAGAAAAATTCCGACGCAACTTCGTTTAGCAAACTTTTGCGTTGATGGCACCAATTCGGCCCGTTTTGCACCGACTTTTGTGAAGTAACGAATCGGTCTGGAACGCCCCAAAACATGAGTTTTGGGTCCAATGCAGTGGATCGGGTGCGTTCGTTGAGAAAAATTCCGACGCAACTTCGTTTAGCAAACTTTTGCGTTGATGGCACCAATTCGTCCCGTTTTGCACCGACTTTTGTGAAGTAACGAATCGGTCTGGAACGCCCCAAAACATGAGTTTTGAATCCAATGGAGTGGATCGGGTGCGTTCATTGCGATAAATTCCGACGCAACTTCTCTTAGCAAACTTGTGCGCTGATGGCACCAATTCGGCCCGTTTAGCGCCGACTTTCGTCCACTAACGAAACGGTCTGAAGCGCCCCAATACATGAGTTTTGGGTCCAATGGAGTGGATCGGGTGCGTTCGTTGAGAAAAATTCCGACGCAACTTTTTTTAGCAAACTTGTGCGTTGATTGCACCAATTTGGCCCGTTTTGCACCAACTTTTGTGAAGTAACGAATCGGTCTAAAACGCCCCAAAACATGAGTTTTGGTCCAATGGAGTGGATCGGGTGCGTTCATTGCGACAATTCCTACGCAACTTCGTTTAGCGAACTTGTGCGTTGATGGCGCCAATTTGGCCCGTTTTGCACCGAGTTTTGTGAAGTGACGAATCGGTCTGGAACGCCCCAAAACATGAGTTTTGGGTCCAATGGAGTGGATCGGGTGCGTTCGTTGCGAAAAATTCCGACGCAACTTCGGTTAGCAAACTTGTGCGCTGATGGCACCAATTCGGCCCGTTTTGCACCGACTTTTGTGAAGTAACGAATCGGTCTGGAACGCCCCAAAACATGAGTTTTGGGTCCAATGGAGTGGATCGGGTGCGGTCGTTGCGATAAATTCCGACACAACTTCTCTTAGCAAACTTGTGCGCTGATGGCACAAATTCGGCCCATTTTGCGCCGACTTTCGTCCACTAACGAAACGGTCTGAAAAACCCCAATACATGAGTTTTGGGTACAATGGAGTGGATCGGGTGCGTTCGTTGAGAAAAATTCCGACGCAACTTCGTTTAGCAAACTTGTGCGTTGATGGCACCAATTCGGCCCGTTTTGCACCAACTTTTGTGAAGTAGCGAATCGGTCTAAAACGCCACAAAACATGAGTTTTGGGTCCAATGGAGTGGATCGGGTGCGTTCATTGCGAAAATTCCTAAGCAACTTCGTTTAGCGAACTTGTGCGGTGATGGCACCAATTTGGCCCATTTTGCACCGACTTTGGTAAAGTGACGAATCGGTCTGGAACGCCCCAAAACATGAGTTTTGGGTCCAATGGAGTGGATCGGGTGCGTTCGTTGCGAAAAATTCCGACGCAACTTCGTTTAGCAAACTTGTGCGCTGATGGCACCAATTCGGCCCGTTTCGCACCGACTTTTGTGAAGTAACGAATCGGTCTGGAACGCCCCAAAACATGAGTTTTGGGTCCAATGGAGTGGATCGGGTGCGTTCATTGCGAAAATTCCTAAGCAACTTCGTTTAGCGAACTTGTGCGGTGATGGCACCAATTTGGCCCGTTTTGCACCGACTTTTGTAAAGTGACGAATCGGTCTGGAACGCCCCAAAACATGAGTTTTGGGTCCAATGGAGTGGATCGGGTGCGTTCGTTGCGAAAAATTCCGACGCAACTTCGTTTAGCAAACTTGTGCGCTGATGGCACCAATTCGGCCCGTTTCGCACCGACTTTTGTGAAGTAACGAATCGGTCTGGAACGCCCCAAAACATGAGTTTTGGGTCCAATGGAGTGGATCGGGTGCGTTCGTTGCGATAAATTCCGACACAACTTCTCTTAGCAAACTTGTGCGCTGATGGCACCAATTCGGCCCATTTTGCGCCGACTTTCGTCCACTAACGAAACGGTCTGAAACGCCCCAATACATGAGTTTTGGGTACAATGGAGTGGATCGGGTGCGTTCGTTGAGAAAAATTCCGACGCAACTTCGTTTAGCAAACTTGTGCGTTGATGGCACCAATTCGGCCCATTTGGCACCGACTTTTGTGAAGTAACGAATCGGTCTGGAACGCCCCAAATCATGAGTTTTGGGTTCAATGGAGTGGATCGGGTGCGTTCATTGCGATAAATTCCGACGCAACTTCTCTTAGCAAACTTGTGCGCTGATGGCACAAATTCGGCCCGTTTTGCGCCGACTTTCATCCACTAATGAAACGGTCTGAAATGCCCCAATACATGTGTTTTGGGTCCAATGCAGTGGATCGGGTGCGTTCGTTGAGAAAAATTCCCACGCAACTTCATTTAGCAAACTTTTGCGTTGATGGCACCAATTCGGCCCGTTTTGCACCGACTTTTGTGAAGTAACGAATCGGTCTGGAAACCCCCAAAACATGAGTTTTGGGTCCAATGGAGTGGATTGGGTGCGTTCGTTGCGATAAATTCCGACACAACTTCTCTTAGCAAACTTGTGCGCTGATGGCACCAATTCGGCCCGTTTTGCGTCGACTTTCGTCCACTAACGAAACGGTCTGAAACGCCCCAATACATGAGTTTTGGGTCCAATGGAGTGGATCGGGTGCGTTCGTTGAGAAAAATTCCGACGCAACTTCGTTTAGCAAACTTGTGCGCTGATGGCACCAATTCGGCCCGTTTTGCACCGACTTTTGTGAAGTAACGAATCGGTCTGGAACGCCCCAAAACATGAGTTTTGGGTCCAATGGAGTGGATCGGGTGCGTTCGTTGCGATAAATTCCGACGAAACTTCTCTTAGCAAACTTGTGCGCTGATGGCACCAATTCGGCCCGTTTTGCGCCGACTTTCGTCCACTAATGAAACGGTCTGAAATGCCCCAATACATGAGTTTTGGGTCCAATGCAGTGGATCGGGTGCGTTCGTTGAGAAAAATTCCGACGCAACTTCGTTTAGCAAACTTTTGCGTTGATGGCACCAATTCGTCCCGTTTTGCACCGACTTTTGTGAAGTAACGAATCGGTCTGGAACGCCCCAAAACATGAGTTTTGAATCCAATGGAGTGGATCGGGTGCGTTCCTTGCGATAAATTCCGACGCAACTTCTCTTAATAAACTTGTGCGCTGATGGCACCAATTCGGCCCGTTTAGCGCCGACTTTCGTCCACTAACGAAACGGTCTGAAGAGCCCCAATACATGAGTTTTGGGTCCAATGGAGTGGATCGGGTGCGTTCGTTGAGAAAAATTCCGACGCAACTTTTTTTAGCAAACTTGTGCGTTGATTGCACCAATTTGGCCCGTTTTGCACCAACTTTTGTGAAGTAACGAATCGGTCTAAAACGCCCCAAAACATGAGTTTTGGTCCAATGGAGTGGATCGGGTGCGTTCATTGCGACAATTCCTACGCAACTTCGTTTAGCGAACTTGTGCGTTGATGGCGCCAATTTGGCCCGATTTGCACCGAGTTTTGTGAAGTGACGAATCGGTCTGGAACGCCCCAAAACATGAGTTTTGGGTCCAATGGAGTGGATCGGGTGCGTTCGTTGCGAAAAATTCCGACGCAACTTCGGTTAGCAAACTTGTGCGCTGATGGTACCAATTCGGCCCGTTTTGCACCAACTTTTGTGAAGTAACGAATCGGTCTGGAACGCCCCAAAACATGAGTTTTGGGTCCAATGGAGTGGATCGGGTGCGGTCGTTGCGATAAATTCCGACACAACTTCTCTTAGCAAACTTGTGCGCTGATGGCATTAATTCGGCCCATTTTGCGCCGACTTTCGTCCACTAACGAAACGGTCTGAAACACCCCAATACATGAGTTTTGGGTACAATGGAGTGGATCGGGTGCGTTCGTTGAGAAAAATTCCGACGCAACTTCGTTTAGCAAACTTGTGCGTTGATGGCACCAATTCGGCCCGTTTTGCACCAACTTTTGTGAAGTAGCGAATCGGTCTAAAACGCCACAAAACATGAGTTTTGGGTCCAATGGAGTGGATCGGGTGCGTTCATTGCGAAAATTCCTAAGCAACTTCGTTTAGCGAACTTGTGCGGTGATGGCACCAATTTGGCCCATTTTGCACCGACTTTTGTAAAGTGACGAATCGGTCTGGAACGCCCCAAAACATGAGTTTTGGGTCCAATGGAGTGGATCGGGTGCGTTCGTTGCGAAAAATTCCGACGCAACTTCGTTTAGCAAACTTGTGCGCTGATGGCACCAATTCGGCCCGTTTCGCACCGACTTTTGTGAAGTAACGAATCGGTCTGGAACGCCCCAAAACATGAGTTTTGGGTCCAATGGAGTGGATCGGGTGCGTTCATTGCGAAAATTCCTAAGCAACTTCGTTTAGCGAACTTGTGCGGTGATGGCACCAATTTGGCCCGTTTTGCACCGACTTTTGTAAAGTGACGAATCGGTCTAGAACGCCCCAAAACATGAGTTTTGGGTCCAATGGAGTGGATCGGGTGCGTTCGTTGCGAAAAATTCCGACGCAACTTCGTTTAGCAAACTTGTGCGCTGATGGCACCAATTCGGCCCGTTTCGCACCGACTTTTGTGAAGTAACGAATCGGTCTGGAACGCCCCAAAACATGAGTTTTGGGTCCAATGGAGTGGATCGGGTGCGTTCGTTGCGATAAATTCCGACCCAACTTCTCTTAGCAAACTTGTGCGCTGATGGCACCAATTCGGCCCATTTTGCGCCGACTTTCGTCCACTAACGAAACGGTCTGAAACGCCCCAATACATGAGTTTTGGGTACAATGGAGTGGATCGGGTGCGTTCGTTGAGAAAAATTCCGACGCAACTTCGTTTAGCAAACTTGTGCGTTGATGGCACCAATTCGGCCCATTTGGCACCGACTTTTGTGAAGTAACGAATCGGTCTGGAACGCCCCAAATCATGAGTTTTGGGTTCAATGGAGTGGATCGGATGCGTTCATTGCGATAAATTCCGATGCAACTTCGTTTAGCAAACTTGTGCGCTGATGGCACCAATTCGGCCCGTTTTGCACCAACTTTTGTGAAGTAGCGAATCGGTCTAAAACGCCCCAAAACATGAGTTTTGGGTCCAATGGAGTGGATCGGGTGCGTTCATTGCGAAAATTCCTACGCAACTTCGTTTAGCGAACTTGTGCGGTGATGGCACCAATTTGGCCCGTTTTGCACCGACTTTTGTGAAGTGACGAATCGGTCTGGAACGCCCCAAAACATGAGTTTTGGGTCCAATGGAGTGGATCGGGTGCGTTCGGTTCGAAAAATTCCGACGCAACTTCGTTTAGCAAACTTGTGCGCTGATGGCACCAATTCGGCCCGTTTTGCACCGACTTTTGTGAAGTAACGAATCGGTCTGGAACGCCCCAAAACATGAGTTTTGGGTCCAATGGAGTGGATCGGGTGCGTTCGTTGCGATAAATTCCGACACAACTTCTCTTAGCAAACTTGTGCGCTGATGGCACCAATTCGGCCCATTTTGCGCCGACTTTCGTCCACTAACGAAACGGTCTGAAACGCCCCAATACATGAGTTTTGGGTACAATGGAGTGGATCGGGTGCGTTCGTTGAGAAAAATTCCGACGCAACTTCGTTTAGCAAACTTGTGCGTTGATGGCACCAATTCGGCCCATTTGGCACCGACTTTTGTGAAGTAACGAATCGGTCTGGAACGCCCCAAATCATGAGTTTTGGGTTCAATGGAGTGGATCGGGTGCGTTCATTGCGATAAATTCCGATGCAACTTCTCTTAGCAAACTTGTGCGCTGATGGCACAAATTCGGCCCGTTTTGCGCCGACTTTCTTCCACTAATGAAACGGTCTGAAATGCCCCAATACATGTGTTTTGGGTCCAATGCAGTGGATCGGGTGCGTTCATTGCGAAAATTCCTACGCAACTTCGTTTAGCGAACTTGTGCGGTGATGGCACCAATTTGGCCCGTTTTGCACCGACTTTTGTGAAGTGACGAATCGGTCTGGAACGCCCCAAAACATGAGTTTTGGGTCCAATGGAGTGGATCGGGTGCGTTCGTTGCGAAAAATTCCGACGCAACTTCGTTTAGCAAACTTGTGCGCTGATGGCACCAATTCGGCCCGTTTGGCACCGACTTTTGTGAAGTAACGAATCTGTCTGGAACGCCCCAAAACATGAGTTTTGGGTCCAATGGAGTGGATCGGGTGCGTTCGTTGCGATAAATTCCGACACAACTTCTCTTAGCAAACTTGTGCGCTGATGGCACCAATTCGGCCCATTTTGCGCCGACTTTCGTCCACTAACGAAACGGTCTGAAACGCCCCAATACATGAGTTTTGGGTACAATGGAGTGGATCGGGTGCGTTCGTTGAGAAAAATTCCGACGCAACTTCGTTTAGCAAACTTGTGCGTTGATGGCACCAATTCGGCCCATTTGGCACCGACTTTTGTGAAGTAACGAATCGGTCTGGAACGCCCCAAATCATGAGTTTTGGGTTCAATGGAGTGGATCGGGTGCGTTCATTGCGATAAATTCCGATGCAACTTCTCTTAGCAAACTTGTGCGCTGATGGCACAAATTCGGCCCGTTTTGCGCCGACTTTCATCCACTAATGAAACGGTCTGAAATGCCCCAATACATGTGTTTTGGGTCCAATGCAGTGGATCGGGTGCGTTCGTTGAGAAAAATTCCGACGCAACTTCATTTAGCAAACTTTTACGTTGATGGCACCAATTCGGCCCGTTTTGCATCGACTTTTGTGAAGTAACGAATCGGTCTGGAAACCCCCAAAACATGAGTTTTGGGTCCAATGGAGTGGATTGGGTGCGTTCGTTGCGATAAATTCCGACACAACTTCTCTTAGCAAACTTGTGCGCTGATGGCACCAATTCGGTCCGTTTTGCGTCGACTTTCGTCCACTAACGAAACGGTCTGAAACGCCCCAATACATGAGTTTTGGGTCCAATGGAGTGGATCGGGTGCGTTCGTTGAGAAAAATTCCAACGCAACTTCGTTTAGCAAACTTGTGCGCTGATGGCACCAATTCGGCCCGTTTTGCACCGACTTTTGTGAAGTAACGAATCGGTCTGGAACGCCCCAAAACATGAGTTTTGGGTCCAATGGAGTGGATCGGGTGCGTTCGTTGCGATAAATTCCGACACAACTTCTCTTAGCAAACTTGTGCGCTGATGGCACCAATTCGGCCCGTTTTGCGCCGACTTTCGTCCACTAATGAAACAG
The DNA here is from genome assembly GCA_032594955.1 of Panicum miliaceum. Taxonomy (NCBI): domain Eukaryota; kingdom Viridiplantae; phylum Streptophyta; class Magnoliopsida; order Poales; family Poaceae; genus Panicum; species Panicum miliaceum. The sequence continues at coordinate 18,109,113 of CM064073.1, forward strand.
TCTGAAAGGCCCCAATACATGAGTTTTGGGTCCAATGCAGTGGATCGGGTGCGTTCGTTGAGAAAAATTCCGACGCAACTTCGTTTAGCAAACTTTTGCGTTGATGGCACCAATTCGGCCCGTTTTGCACCGACTTTTGTGAAGTAACGAATCGGTCTGGAACGCCCCAAAACATGAGTTATGGGTTCAATGGAGTGGATCGGGTGCGGTCGTTGCGATAAATTCCGACACAACTTCTCTTAGCAAACTTGTGCGCTGATGGCACCAATTCGGCCCATTTTGCGCCGACTTTCGTCCACTAACGAAACGGTCTGAAACGCCCCAATACATGAGTTTTGGGTACAATGGAGTGGATCGGGTGCGTTCGTTGAGAAAAATTCCGACGCAACTTCGTTTAGCAAACTTGTGCGTTGATGGCACCAATTCGACCCGTTTTGCACCGACTTTTGTGAAGTAACGAATCGGTTTAGAATGACCCAAAGCATGACTTTTGGGTCCAATGGAGTGGATCGCGTGCGTTCGTTGGGATAAATTCCGACGCAAGTTCTCTTAGCAAACTTATGCGCTGATGGCACCAATTCGGCCCGTTTTGCGCCGACTTTCGTCCACTAACGAAACGGTCTGAAACGCCCCAAAACATGAGTTATGGGTCCAATGGAGAGGATCGGGAGCGTTCGTTGAGAAAAATTCCGACGCAACTTCGTTTAGCAAACTTGTGCGTTGATGGCACCAATTCGGCCCGTTTTGCACCGACTTTTGTGAAGTAACGAATCGGTCTGGAACGCCCCAAAACATGAGTTTTGGGACCAATGGAGTGGATCGGGTGCGTTCGTTGCGATAAATTCCGATGAAACTTCTCTTAGCAAACTTGTGCGCTGATGGCACCAATTCAGCCCGTTTTGCGCAGACTTTCGTCCACTAACGAAACCGTCTGAAACGCCCCAATACATGAGTTTTGGGTCCAATGCAGTGGATCGGGTGCGTTCGTTGAGAAAAATTCCGACGCAACTTCGTTTAGCAAACTTGTGTGTTGATGGCACCAATTCGGCCCGTTTTGCACCGACTTTTGTGAAGTAACGAATCGGTCTGCAAACCCCCAAAACATGAGTTTTGGGTCCAATGGAGTGGATTGGGTGCGTTCGATGCGATAAATTCCGACGCAACTTCGTTTAGCAAACTTGTGCGCTGATGGCACCAATTCGGCCCGTTTTGCACCGACTTTTGTGAAGTAACGAATCGGTCTGGAACGCCCCAAAACATGAGTTTTGGGTCCAATGGAGTGGATCGGGTGCGGTCGTTGCGATAAATTCCGACGCAACTTCTCTTAGCAAACTTGTGCGCTGATGGCACCAATTCGGCCCATTTTGCGCCGACTTTCGTCCACTAACGAAACGGTCTGAAACGCCCCAATACATGAGTTTTGGGTACAATGGAGTGGATCGGGTGCGTTCGTTGAGAAAAATTCCGACGCAACTTCGTTTAGCAAACTTGTGCGTTGATGGCACCAATTCGGCCCATTTGGCACCGACTTTTGTGAAGTAACGAATCGGTCTGGAACGCCCCAAATCATGAGTTTTGGGTTCAATGGAGTGGATCGGATGCGTTCATTGCGATAAATTCCGATGCAACTTCGTTTAGCAAACTTGTGCGCTGATGGCACCAATTCGGCCCGTTTTGCACCAACTTTTGTGAAGTAGCGAATCGGTCTAAAACGCCCCAAAACATGAGTTTTGGGTCCAATGGAGTGGATCGGGTGCGTTCATTGCGAAAATTCCTACGCAACTTCGTTTAGCGAACTTGTGCGGTGATGGCACCAATTTGGCCCGTTTTGCACCGACTTTTGTGAAGTGACGAATCGGTCTGGAACGCCCCAAAACATGAGTTTTGGGTCCAATGGAGTGGATCGGGTGCGTTCGGTTCGAAAAATTCCGACGCAACTTCGTTTAGCAAACTTGTGCGCTGATGGCACCAATTCGGCCCGTTTTGCACCGACTTTTGTGAAGTAACGAATCGGTCTGGAACGCCCCAAAACATGAGTTTTGGGTCCAATGGAGTGGATCGGGTGCGTTCGTTGCGATAAATTCCGACACAACTTCTCTTAGCAAACTTGTGCGCTGATGGCACCAATTCGGCCCATTTTGCGCCGACTTTCGTCCACTAACGAAACGGTCTGAAACGCCCCAATACATGAGTTTTGGGTACAATGGAGTGGATCGGGTGCGTTCGTTGAGAAAAATTCCGACGCAACTTCGTTTAGCAAACTTGTGCGTTGATGGCACCAATTCGGCCCATTTGGCACCGACTTTTGTGAAGTAACGAATCGGTCTGGAACGCCCCAAATCATGAGTTTTGGGTTCAATGGAGTGGATCGGGTGCGTTCATTGCGATAAATTCCGATGCAACTTCTCTTAGCAAACTTGTGCGCTGATGGCACAAATTCGGCCCGTTTTGCGCCGACTTTCTTCCACTAATGAAACGGTCTGAAATGCCCCAATACATGTGTTTTGGGTCCAATGCAGTGGATCGGGTGCGTTCATTGCGAAAATTCCTACGCAACTTCGTTTAGCGAACTTGTGCGGTGATGGCACCAATTTGGCCCGTTTTGCACCGACTTTTGTGAAGTGACGAATCGGTCTGGAACGCCCCAAAACATGAGTTTTGGGTCCAATGGAGTGGATCGGGTGCGTTCGTTGCGAAAAATTCCGACGCAACTTCGTTTAGCAAACTTGTGCGCTGATGGCACCAATTCGGCCCGTTTTGCACCGACTTTTGTGAAGTAACGAATCTGTCTGGAACGCCCCAAAACATGAGTTTTGGGTCCAATGGAGTGGATCGGGTGCGTTCGTTGCGATAAATTCCGACACAACTTCTCTTAGCAAACTTGTGCGCTGATGGCACCAATTCGGCCCATTTTGCGCCGACTTTCGTCCACTAACGAAACGGTCTGAAACGCCCCAATACATGAGTTTTGGGTACAATGGAGTGGATCGGGTGCGTTCGTTGAGAAAAATTCCGACGCAACTTCGTTTAGCAAACTTGTGCGTTGATGGCACCAATTCGGCCCATTTGGCACCGACTTTTGTGAAGTAACGAATCGGTCTGGAACGCCCCAAATCATGAGTTTTGGGTTCAATGGAGTGGATCGGGTGCGTTCATTGCGATAAATTCCGATGCAACTTCTCTTAGCAAACTTGTGCGCTGATGGCACAAATTCGGCCCGTTTTGCGCCGACTTTCATCCACTAATGAAACGGTCTGAAATGCCCCAATACATGTGTTTTGGGTCCAATGCAGTGGATCGGGTGCGTTCGTTGAGAAAAATTCCGACGCAACTTCATTTAGCAAACTTTTACGTTGATGGCACCAATTCGGCCCGTTTTGCATCGACTTTTGTGAAGTAACGAATCGGTCTGGAAACCCCCAAAACATGAGTTTTGGGTCCAATGGAGTGGATTGGGTGCGTTCGTTGCGATAAATTCCGACACAACTTCTCTTAGCAAACTTGTGCGCTGATGGCACCAATTCGGTCCGTTTTGCGTCGACTTTCGTCCACTAACGAAACGGTCTGAAACGCCCCAATACATGAGTTTTGGGTCCAATGGAGTGGATCGGGTGCGTTCGTTGAGAAAAATTCCAACGCAACTTCGTTTAGCAAACTTGTGCGCTGATGGCACCAATTCGGCCCGTTTTGCACCGACTTTTGTGAAGTAACGAATCGGTCTGGAACGCCCCAAAACATGAGTTTTGGGTCCAATGGAGTGGATCGGGTGCGTTCGTTGCGATAAATTCCGACACAACTTCTCTTAGCAAACTTGTGCGCTGATGGCACCAATTCGGCCCGTTTTGCGCCGACTTTCGTCCACTAATGAAACAGTCTGAAATGCCCCAATACATGAGTTTTGGGTCCAATGCAGTGGATCGGGTGCGTTCGTTGAGAAAAATTCCGACGCAACTTCGTTTAGCAAACTTTTGCGTTGATGGCACCAATTCGGCCCGTTTTGCACCGACTTTTGTGAAGTAACGAATCGGTCTGGAACGCCCCAAAACATGAGTTATGGGTCCAATGGAGTGGATCGGGAGCGTTCGTTGAGAAAAATTCCGACGCAACTTCGTTTAGCAAACTTGTGCGTTGATGGCACCAATTCGGCCCATTTTGCACCGACTTTTGTGAAGTAACGAATCGGTCTGGAACGCCCCAAAACATGAGTTTTGGGTCCAATGGAGTGGATCGGGTGCGGTCGTTGCGATAAATTCCGACACAACTTCTCTTAGCAAACTTGTGCGCTGATGGCACCAATTCGGCCCATTTTGCGCCGACTTTCGTCCACTAACGAAACGGTCTGAAACGCCCCAATACATGAGTTTTGGGTACAATGGAGTGGATCGGGTGCGTTCGTTGAGAAAAATTCCGACGCAACTTCGTTTAGCAAACTTGTGCGTTGATGGCACCAATTCGACCCGTTTTGCACCGACTTTTGTGAAGTAACGAATCGGTTTAGAATGACCCAAAGCATGACTTTTGGGTCCAATGGAGTGGATCGCGTGCGTTCGTTGGGATAAATTCCGACGCAAGTTCTCTTAGCAAACTTATGCGCTGATGGCACCAATTCGGCCCGTTTTGCGCCGACTTTCGTCCACTAACGAAACGGTCTGAAACGCCCCAAAACATGAGTTATGGGTCCAATGGAGAGGATCGGGAGCGTTCGTTGAGAAAAATTCCGACGCAACTTCGTTTAGCAAACTTGTGCGTTGATGGCACCAATTCGGCCCGTTTTGCACCGACTTTTGTGAAGTAACGAATCGGTCTGGAACGCCCCAAAACATGAGTTTTGGGACCAATGGAGTGGATCGGGTGCGTTCGTTGCGATAAATTCCGATGAAACTTCTCTTAGCAAACTTGTGCGCTGATGGCACCAATTCAGCCCGTTTTGCGCAGACTTTCGTCCACTAACGAAACCGTCTGAAACGCCCCAATACATGAGTTTTGGGTCCAATGCAGTGGATCGGGTGCGTTCGTTGAGAAAAATTCCGACGCAACTTCGTTTAGCAAACTTGTGTGTTGATGGCACCAATTCGGCCCGTTTTGCACCGACTTTTGTGAAGTAACGAATCGGTCTGCAAACCCCCAAAACATGAGTTTTGGGTCCAATGGAGTGGATTGGGTGCGTTCGATGCGATAAATTCCGACGCAACTTCGTTTAGCAAACTTGTGCGCTGATGGCACCAATTCGGCCCGTTTTGCACCGACTTTTGTGAAGTAACGAATCGGTCTGGAACGCCCCAAAACATGAGTTTTGGGTCCAATGGAGTGGATCGGGTGCGGTCGTTGCGATAAATTCCGACGCAACTTCTCTTAGCAAACTTGTGCGCTGATGGCACCAATTCGGCCCATTTTGCGCCGACTTTCGTCCACTAACGAAACGGTCTGAAACGCCCCAATACATGAGTTTTGGGTACAATGGAGTGGATCGGGTGCGTTCGTTGAGAAAAATTCCGACGCAACTTCGTTTAGCAAACTTGTGCGTTGATGGCACCAATTCGGCCCGTTTTGCACCAACTTTTGTGAAGTAGCGAATCGGTCTAAAACGCCCCAAAACATGAGTTTTGGGTCCAATGGAGTGGATCGGGTGCGTTCATTGCGAAAATTCCTACGCAACTTCGTTTAGCGAACTTGTGCGGTGATGGCACCAATTTGGCCCGTTTTGCACCGACTTTTGTGAAGTGACGAATCGGTCTGGAACGCCCCAAAACATGAGTTTTGGGTCCAATGGAGTGGATCGGGTGCGTTCGTTGCGAAAAATTCCGACGCAACTTCGTTTAGCAAACTTGTGCGCTGATGGCACCAATTCGGCCCGTTTTGCACCGACTTTTGTGAAGTAACGAATCGGTCTGGAACGCCCCAAAACATGAGTTTTGGGTCCAATGGAGTGGATCGGGTGCGTTCGTTGCGATAAATTCCGACACAACTTCTCTTAGCAAACTTGTGCGCTGATGGCACCAATTCGGCCCATTTTGCGCCGACTTTCGTCCACTAACGGAACGGTCTGAAACGCCCCAATACATGAGTTTTGGGTACAATGGAGTGGATCGGGTGCGTTCGTTGAGAAAAATTCCGACGCAACTTCGTTTAGCAAACTTGTGCGTTGATGGCACCAATTCGGCCCATTTGGCACCGACTTTTGTGAAGTAACGAATCGGTCTGGAACGCCCCAAATCATGAGTTTTGGGTTCAATGGAGTGGATCGGGCGCGTTCATTGCGAAAAATTCCGACGCAACTTCGTTTAGCAAACTTGTGCGCTGATGGAACCAATTCGGCCCGTTTTGCACCAACTTTTGTGAAGTAGCGAATCGGTCTAAAACGCCCCAAAACATGAGTTTTGGGTCCAATGGAGTGGATCGGGTGCGTTCATTGCGAAAATTCCTACGCAACTTCGTTTAGCGAACTTGTGCGGTGATGGCACCAATTTGGCCCGTTTTGCACCGACTTTTGTGAAGTGACGAATCGGTCTGGAACGCCCCAAAACATGAGTTTTGGGTCCAATGGAGTGGATCGGGTGCGTTCGTTGCGAAAAATTCCGACGCAACTTCGTTTAGCAAACTTGTGCGCTGATGGCACCAATTCGGCCCGTTTTGCACCGACTTTTGTGAAGTAACGAATCGGTCTGGAACGCCCCAAAACATGAGTTTTGGGTCCAATGGAGTGGATCGGGTGCGTTCGTTGCGATAAATTCCGACACAACTTCTCTTAGCAAACTTGTGCGCTGATGGCACCAATTCGGTCCGTTTTGCGCGGACTTTCGTCCACTAACGAAACGGTCTGAAACGCCCCAATACATGAGTTTTGGGTCCAATGCAGTGGATCGGGTGCGTTCGTTGAGAAAAATTCCGACGCAACTTCGTTTAGCAAACTTGTGCGCTGATGGCACCAATTCGGCCCGTTTTGCACCGACTTTTGTGAAGTAACGAATCGGTCTGGAACGCCCCAAAACATGAGTTTTGGGTCCAATGGAGTGGATCGGGTGCGTTCGTTGCGATAAATTCCGACACAACTTCTCTTAGCAAACTTGTGCGCTGATGGTACCAATTCGGTCCGTTTTGCGCCGACTTTCATCCACTAATGAAACGGTCTGAAACGCCCCAATACATGAGTTTTGGGTCCAATGGAGTGGATCGGGTGCGTTCGTTGAGAAAAATTCCGACGCAACTTCGTTTAGCAAACTTGTGCGCTGATGGCACCAATTCGGCCCGTTTTGCACCGACTTTTGTGAAGTAACGAATCGGTCTGGAACGCCCCAAAACATGAGTTTTGGGTCCAATGGAGTGGATCGGGTGCGTTCGTTGCGATAAATTCCGACACAACTTCTCTTAGCAAACTTGTGCGCTGATGGCACCAATTCGGCCCGTTTTGCGCCGACTTTCGTCCACTAATGAAACGGTCTGAAATGCCCCAATACATGAGTTTTGGGTCCAATGTAGTGGATCGGGTGCGTTCGTTGAGAAAAATTCCGACGCAACTTCGTTTAGCAAACTTTTGCGTTGATGGCACCAATTCGGCCCGTTTTGCACCGACTTTTGTGAAGTAACGAATCGGTCTGGAACGCCCCAAAACATGAGTTTTGGGTCCAATGCAGTGGATCGGGTGCGTTCGTTGAGAAAAATTCCGACGCAACTTCGTTTAGCAAACTTTTGCGTTGATGGCACCAATTCGGCCCGTTTTACACCGACTTTTGTGAAGTAACGAATCGGTCTGGAACGCCCCAAAACATGAGTTTTGAATCCAATGGAGTGGATCGGGGGCGTTCGTTGCGATAAATTCCGACGCAACTTCTCTTAGCAAACTTGTTCGCTGATGGCACCAATTCGGCCCGTTTTACGCCGACTTTCGTCCACTAACGAAACGGTCTGAAACGCCCCAAAACATGAGTTATGGGTCCAATGGAGTGGATCGGGAGCGTTCGTTGAGAAAAATTCCGACGCAACTTCGTTTAGCAAACTTGTGCGTTGATGGCACCAATTCGGCCCATTTTGCAGCGACTTTTGTGAAGTAACGAATCGGTCTGGAACGCCCCAAAACATGAGTTTTGGGTCCAATGGAGTGGATCGGGTGCGGTCGTTGCGATAAATTCCGACACAACTTCTCTTAGCAAACTTGTGCGCTGATGGCACCAATTCGGCCCCTTTTGCGCCGACTTTCGTCCACTAACGAAACGGTCTGAAACGCCCCAATACATGAGTTTTGGGTACAATGGAGTGGATCGGGTGCGTTCGTTGAGAAAAATTCCGACGCAACTTCGTTTAGCAAACTTGTGCGTTGATGGCACCAATTCGACCCGTTTTGCACCGACTTTTGTGAAGTAACGAATCGGTTTAGAATGACCCAAAGCATGAGTTTTGGGTCCAATGGAGTGGATCGCGTGCGTTCGTTGGGATAAATTCCGACGCAAGTTCTCTTAGCAAACTTGTGCGCTGATGGCACCAATTCGGCCCGTTTTGCGCCGACTTTCGTCCACTAACGAAACGGTCTGAAACGCCCCAAAACATGAGTTATGGGTCCAATGGAGAGGATCGGGAGCGTTCGTTGAGAAAAATTCCGACGCAACTTCGTTTAGCAAACTTGTGCGTTGATGGCACCAATTCGGCCCGTTTTGCACCGACTTTTGTGAAGTAACGAATCGGTCTGGAACGCCCCAAAACATGAGTTTTGGGACCAATGGAGTGGATCGGGTGCGTTCGTTGCGATAAATTCCGATGAAACTTCTCTTAGCAAACTTGTGCGCTGATGGCACCAATTCAGCCCGTTTTGCGCTGACTTTCGTCCACTAACGAAACCGTCTGAAACGCCCCAATACATGAGTTTTGGGTCCAATGCAGTGGATCGGGTGCGTTCGTTGAGAAAAATTCCGACGCAACTTCGTTTAGCAAACTTGTGTGTTGATGGCACCAATTCGGCCCGTTTTGCACCGACTTTTGTGAAGTAACGAATCGGTCTGCAAACCCCCAAAACATGAGTTTTGGGTCCAATGGAGTGGATTGGGTGCGTTCGATGCGATAAATTCCGACGCAACTTCGTTTAGCAAACTTGTGCGCTGATGGCACCAATTCGGCCCGTTTTGCACCGACTTTTGTGAAGTAACGAATCGGTCTGGAACGCCGCAAAACATGAGTTTTGGGTCCAATGGAGTGGATCGGGTGCGTTCGTTGCGATAAATTTCGACGAAACTTCTGTTAGCAAACTTGTGCGCTGATGGCACAAATTCGGCCCGTTTTGCGCCGACTTTCATCCACTAATGAAACGGTCTGAAATGCCCCAATACATGTGTTTTGGGTCCAATGCAGTGGATCGGGTGCGTTCGTTGAGAAAAATTCCGACGCAACTTCATTTAGCAAACTTTTGCGTTGATGGCACCAATTCGGCCCGTTTTGCACCGACTTTTGTGAAGTAACGAATCGGTCTGGAACGCCCCAAAACATGAGTTTTGGGTCCAATGGAGTGGATCGGGTGCGGTCGTTGCGATAAATTCCGACGCAACTTCTCTTAGCAAACTTGTGCGCTGATGGCACCAATTCGGCCCATTTTGCGCCGACTTTCGTCCACTAACGAAACGGTCTGAAACGCCCCAATACATGAGTTTTGGGTACAATGGAGTGGATCGGGTGCGTTCGTTGAGAAAAATTCCGACGCAACTTCGTTTAGCAAACTTGTGCGTTGATGGCACCAATTCGGCCCGTTTTGCACCAACTTTTGTGAAGTAGCGAATCGGTCTAAAACGCCCCAAAACATGAGTTTTGGGTCCAATGGAGTGGATCGGGTGCGTTCATTGCGAAATTCCTACGCAACTTCGTTTAGCGAACTTGTGCGGTGATGGCACCAATTTGGCCCGTTTTGCACCGACTTTTGTGAAGTGACGAATCGGTCTGGAACGCCCCAAAACATGAGTTTTGGGTCCAATGGAGTGGATCGGGTGCGTTCGTTGCGAAAAATTCCGACGCAATTTCGTTTAGCAAACTTGTGCGCTGATGGCACCAATTCGGCCCGTTTTGCACCGACTTTTGTGAAGTAACGAATCGGTCTGGAACGCCCCAAAACATGAGTTTTGGGTCCAATGGAGTGGATCGGGTGCGTTCATTGCGAAAATTCCTACGCAACTTCGTTTAGCGAACTTGTGCGGTGATGGCACCAATTTGGCCCGTTTTGCACCGACTTTTGTGAAGTGACGAATCGGTCTGGAACGCCCCAAAACATGAGTTTTGGGTCCAATGGAGTGGATCGGGTGCGTTCGTTGCGAAAAATTCCGACGCAACTTCGTTTAGCAAACTTGTGCGCTGATGGCACCAATTCGGCCCGTTTGCACCGACTTTTGTGAAGTAACGAATCGGTCTGGAACGCCCCAAAACATGAGTTTTGGGTCTAATGGAGTGGATCGGGTGCGTTCGTTGCGATAAATTCCGACACAACTTCTCTTAGCAAACTTGTGCGCTGATGGCACCAATTCGGCCCATTTTGCGCCGACTTTCGTCCACTAACGAAACGGTCTGAAACGCCCCAATACATGAGTTTTGGGTACGATGGAGTGGATCGGGTGCGTTCGTTGAGAAAAATTCCGACGCAACTTCGTTTAGCAAACTTGTGCGTTGATGGCACCAATTCGGCCCATTTGGCACCGACTTTTGTGAAGTAACGAATCGGTCTGGAACGCCCCAAATCATGAGTTTTGGGTTCAATGGAGTGGATCGGGCGCGTTCATTGCGAAAAATTCCGACGCAACTTCGTTTTGCAAACTTGTGCGCTGATGGCACCAATTCGGCCCGTTTTGCACCAACTTTTGTGAAGTAGCGAATCGGTCTAAAACGCCCCAAAACATGAGTTTTGGGTCCAATGGAGTGGATCGGGTGCGTTCATTGCGAAAATTCCTACGCAACTTCGTTTAGCGAACTTGTGCGGTGATGGCACCAATTTGGCCCGTTTTGCACCGACTTTTGTGAAGTGACGAATCGGTCTGGAACGCCCCAAAACATGAGTTTGGGTCCAATGGAGTGGATCGGGTGCGTTCGTTGCGAAAAATTCCGACGCAACTTCGTATAGCAAACTTGTGCGCTGATGGCACCAATTCGGCCCGTTTTGCACCGACTTTTGTGAAGTAACGAATCGGTCTGGAACGCCCCAAAACATGAGTTTTGGGTCCAATGGAGTGGATCGGGT
>CM064073.1:18120412-18151439 GCA_032594955.1 Panicum miliaceum
CAATGCAGAGGATCGGGTGCGTTTGTTGAGAAAAATTCCGACGCAACTTCGTTTAGCAAACTTTTGCGTTGATGGCACCAATTCGGCCCGTTTTGCACCGACTTTTGTGAAGTAACGAATCGGTCTGGAACGCCCCAAAACATGAGTTTTGAATCCAATGGAGTGGATCGGGTGCGTTCGTTGCGATAAATTCCGACGCAACTTCTCTTAGCAAACTTGTGCGCTGATGGCACCAATTCGGCCCGTTTTGCGCCGACTTTCGTCCACTAACGAAACGGTCTGAAACGCCCCAAAACATGAGTTATGGGTCCAATGGAGTGGATCGGGAGCGTTCGTTGAGAAAAATTCCGACGCAACTTCGTTTAGCAAACTTGTGCGTTGATGGCACCAATTCGGCCCATTTTGCACCGACTTTTGTGAAGTAACGAATCGGTCTGGAACGCCCCAAAACATGAGTTTTGGGTCCAATGGAGTGGATCGGGTGCGGTCGTTGCGATAAATTCCGACACAACTTCTCTTAGCAAACTTGTGCGCTGATGGCACCAATTCGGCCCATTTTGCGCCGACTTTCGTCCACTAACGAAACGGTCTGAAACGCCCCAATACATGAGTTTTGCGTACAATGGAGTGGATCGGGTGCGTTCGTTGAGAAAAATTCCGACGCAACTTCGTTTAGCAAACTTGTGCGTTGATGGCACAAATTCGACCCGTTTTGCACCGACTTTTGTGAAGTAACGAATCGGTCTAGAACGACCCAAAACATGAGTTTTGGGTCCAATGGAGTGGATCGCGTGCGTTCGTTGGGATAAATTCCGACGCAAGTTCTCATAGCAAACTTGTGCGCTGATGGCACCAATTCGGCCCGTTTTGCGCCGACTTTCGTCCACTAATGAAACGGTCTGAAATGCCCCAATACATGAGTTTTGGGTCCAATGCAGTGGATCTGGTGCGTTCGTTGAGAAAAATTCCGACGCAACTTCGTTTAGCAAACTTTTGCGTTGATGGCACCAATTCAGCCCATTTTGCACCGACTTTTGTGAAGTAACGAATCGGTCTGGAACGCCCCAAAACATGAGTTTTGGGTCCAATGCAGAGGATCGGGTGCGTTCGTTGAGAAAAATTCCGACGCAACTTCGTTTAGCAAACTTTTGCGTTGATGGCACCAATTCGGCCCGTTTTGCACCGACTTTTGTGAAGTAACGAATCGGTCTGGAACGCCCCAAAACATGAGTTTTGAATCCAATGGAGTGGATCGGGTGCGTTCGTTGCGATAAATTCCGACGCAACTTCTCTTAGCAAACTTGTGCGCTGATGGCACCAATTCGGCCCGTTTTGCGCCGACTTTCGTCCACTAACGAAACGGTCTGAAACGCCCCAAAACATGAGTTATGGGTCCAATGGAGTGGATCGGTAGCGTTCGTTGAGAAAAATTCCGACGCAACTTCGTTTAGCAAACTTGTGCGTTGATGGCACCAATTCGGCCCATTTTGCACCGACTTTTGTGAAGTAACGAATCGGTCTGGAACGCCCCAAAACATGAGTTTTGGGTCCAATGGAGTGGATCGGGTGCGGTCGTTGCGATAAATTCCGACACAACTTCTCTTAGCAAACTTGTGCGCTGATGGCACCAATTCGGCCCATTTTGCGCCGACTTTCGTCCACTAACGAAACGGTCTGAAACGCCCCAATACATGAGTTTTGGGTACAATGGAGTGGATCGGGTGCGTTCGTTGAGAAAAATTCCGACGCAACTTCGTTTAGCAAACTTGTGCGTTGATGGCACCAATTCGACCCGTTTTGCACCGACTTTTGTGAAGTAACGAATCGGTCTAGAACGACCCAAAACATGAGTTTTGGGTCCAATGGAGTGGATCGCGTGCGTTCGTTTGATAAATTCCGACGCAAGTTCTCTTAGCAAACTTGTGCGCTGATGGCACCAATTCGGCCCGTTTTGCGCCGACTTTCGTCCACTAACGAAACGGTCTGAAACGCCCCAAAACATGAGTTATGGGTCCAATGGAGTGGATCGGGAGCGTTCGTTGAGAAAAATTCCGACGCAACTTCGTTTAGCAAACTTGTGCGTTGATGGCACCAATTCGGCCCGTTTTTGCACCGACTTTTGTGAAGTAACGAATCGGTCTGGAACGCCCCAAAACATGAGTTTTGGGACCAATGGAGTGGATCGGGTGCGTTCGTTGCGATAAATTCCGATGAAACTTCTCTTAGCAAACTTGTGCGCTGATGGCACCAATTCAGCCCGTTTTGCGCTGACTTTCGTCCACTAACGAAACCGTCTGAAACGCCCCAATACATGAGTTTTGGGTCCAATGCAGTGGATCGGGTGCGTTCGTTGAGAAAAATTCCGACGCAACTTCGTTTAGCAAACTTGTGTGTTGATGGCACCAATTCGGCCCGTTTTGCACCGACTTTTGTGAAGTAACGAATCGGTCTGCAAACCCCCAAAACATGAGTTTTGGGTCCAATGGAGTGGATTGGGTGCGTTCGATGCGATAAATTCCGACGCAACTTCGTTTAGCAAACTTGTGCGCTGATGGCACCAATTCGGCCCGTTTTGCACCGACTTTTGTGAAGTAACGAATCGGTCTGGAACGCCGCAAAACATGAGTTTTGGGTCCAATGGAGTGGATCGGGTGCGTTCGTTGCGATAAATTTCAACGAAATTTCTCTTAGCAAACTTGTGCGCTGATGGCACAAATTCGGCCCATTTTGCGCTGACTTTCGTCCACTAACGAAACGGTCTGAAACGCCCCAATACATGAGTTTTGGGTCCAATGCAGTGGATCGGGTGCGTTCGTTGAGAAAAATTCCGACGCAACTTCGTTTAGATAACTTTTGCGTTGATGGCACCAATTCGGCCCGTTTTGCACCGACTTTTGTGAAGTAACGAATCGGTCTGGAACGCCCCAAAACATGAGTTTTGGGTCCAATGCAGTGGATAGGGTGCGTTCGTTGAGAAAAATTCCGACGCAACTAGCAAACTTTTGCGTTGATGGCACCAATTCGGCCCGTTTTGCACCGACTTTTGTGAAGTAACGAATCGGTCTGGAACGCCCCAAAACATGAGTTTTGGGTCCAATGGAGTGGATCGGGTGCGTTCGTTGCGATAAATTCCGACGCAACTTCTCTTAGCAAACTTGTGCGCTGATGGCACCAATTCAGCCCGTTTTGCGCTGACTTTCGTCCACTAACGAAACCGTCTGAAACGCCCCAATACATGAGTTTTGGGTCCAATGCAGTGGATCGGGTGCGTTCGTTGAGAAAAATTCCGACGCAACTTCGTTTAGCAAACTTGTGTGTTGATGGCACCAATTCGGCCCGTTTTGCACCGACTTTTGTGAAGTAACGAATCGGTCTGCAAACCCCCAAAACATGAGTTTTGGGTCCAATGCAGTGGATCGGGTGCGTTCGTTGAGAAAAATTCCGACGCAACTTCGTTTAGCAAACTTGTGCGCTGATGGCACCAATTCGGCCCGTTTTGCACCGACTTTCGTGAAGTAACGAATCGGTCTGGAATGCCCCAAAACATGAGTTTTGGGTCCAATGGAGTGGATCGGGTGCGGTCGTTGCGATAAATTCCGACGCAACTTCTCTTAGCAAACTTGTGCGCTGATGGCACCAATTCGGCCCATTTTGCGCCGACTTTCGTCCACTAACGAAACGGTCTGAAACGCCCCAATACATGAGTTTTGGGTACAATGGAGTGGATCGGGTGCGTTCGTTGAGAAAAATTCTGACGCAACTTCGTTTAGCAAACTTGTACGTTGATGGCACCAATTCGGCCCGTTTTGCACCAACTTTTGTGAAGTAGCGAATCGGTCTAAAACGCCCCAAAACATGAGTTTTGGGTCCAATGGAGTGGATCGGGTGCGTTCATTGCGAAAATTTCTACGCAACTTCGTTTAGCGAACTTGTGCGCTGATGGCACCAATTTGGCTCGTTTTGCGCCGACTTTCGTCCACTAATGAAACGGTCTGAAATGCCCCAATACATGAGTTTTGGGTCCAATGCAGTGGATCGGGTGCGTTCGTTGAGAAAAATTCCGACGCAACTTCGTTTAGCAAACTTGTGCGCTGATGGCACCAATTCGGCCCGTTTTGCACCGACTTTTGTGAAGTAACGAATCGGTCTGGAACGCCCCAAAACATGAGTTTTGGGTCAATGGAGTGGATCGGGTGCGTTCGTTGCGATAAATTCCGACACAACATCTCTTAGCAAACTTGTGCGCTGATGGCACCAATTCGGCCCGTTTTGCGCCAACTTTCGTCCACTAATGAAACGGTCTGAAATGCCCCAATACATGAGTTTTGGGTCCAATGCAGTGGATCGGGTGCGTTCGTTGAGAAAAATTCCGACGCAACTTCGTTTAGCAAACTTTTGCGTTGATGGCACCAATTCAGCCCGTTTTGCACCGACTTTTGTGAAGTAACGAATCGGTCTGGAACGCCCCAAAACATGAGTTTTGGGTCCAATGGAGTGGATCGGGTGCGTTCATTGCGAAAATTCCTACGCAACTTCGTTTAGCGAACTTGTGCGGTGATGGCACCAATTTGGCCCGTTTTGCACCGACTTTTGTGAAGTGATGAATCGGTCTGGAACGCCCCAAAACATGAGTTTTGGGTCCAATGGAGTGGATTGGGTGCGTTCGTTGCGAAAAATTCCGACGCAACTTCGTTTAGCAAACTTGTGCGCTGATGGCACCAATTCGGCCCGTTTTGCACCGACTTTTGTGAAGTAACGAATCGGTCTGGAACGCCCCAAAACATGAGTTTTGGGTCCAATGGAGTGGATCGGGTGCGGTCGTTGCGATAAATTCCGACGCAACTTCTCTTAGCAAACTTGTGCGCTGATGGCACCAATTCGGCCCATTTTGCGCCGACTTTCGTCCACTAACGAAACGGTCTGAAACGCCCCAATACATGAGTTTTGGGTACAATGGAGTGGATCGGGTGCGTTCGTTGAGAAAAATTCCGACGCAACTTCGTTTAGCAAACTTGTGCGTTGATGGCACCAATTCGGCCCGTTTTGCACCAACTTTTGTGAAGTAGCGAATCGGTCTAAAACGCCCCAAAACATGAGTTTTGGGTCCAATGGAGTGGATCGGGTGCGTTCATTGCGAAAATTTCTACGCAACTTCGTTTAGCGAACTTGTGCGGTGATGGCACCAATTTGGCCCGTTTTGCACCGACTTTTGTGAAGTGACGAATCCGTCTGGAACGCCCCAAAACATGAGTTTTGGGTCCAATGGAGTGGATCGGGTGCGTTCGTTGTGAAAAATTCCGACGCAACTTCGTTTAGCAAACTTGTGCGCTGATGGCACCAATTCGGCCCGTTTTGCACCGACTTTTGTGAAGTAACGAATCGGTCTGGAACGCCCCAAAACATGAGTTTTGGGTCCAATGGAGTGGATCGGGTGCGTTCGTTGCGATAAATTCCGATGCAACTTCTCTTAGCAAACTTGTGCGCTGATGGCACCAATTCGGCTCGTTTTGCGCCGACTTTCGTCCACTAATGAAACGGTCTGAAATGCCCCAATACATGAGTTTTGGGTCCAATGCAGTGGATCGGGTGCGTTCGTTGAGAAAAATTCCGACGCAACTTCGTTTAGCAAACTTGTGCGCTGATGGCACCAATTCGGCCCGTTTTGCACCGACTTTTGTGAAGTAACGAATCGGTCTGGAACGCCCCAAAACATGAGTTTTGGGTCCAATGGAGTGGATCGGGTGCGGTCGTTGCGATAAATTCCGACACAACTTCTCTTAGCAAACTTGTGCGCTGATGGCACCAATTCGGCCCATTTTGCGCCGACTTTCGTCCACTAACGAAACGGTCTGAAACGCCCCAATACATGAGTTTTGGGTACAATGGAGTGGATCGGGTGCGTTCGTTGAGAAAAATTCCGACGCAACTTCGTTTAGCAAACTTGTGCGTTGATGGCACCAATTCGACCCGTTTTGCACCGACTTTTGTGAAGTAACGAATCGGTCTAGAACGACCCAAAACATGAGTTTTGGGTCCAATGGAGTGGATCGCGTGCGTTCGTTGGGATAAATTCCGACGCAAGTTCTCTTAGCAAACTTGTGCGCTGATGGCACCAATTCGGCCCGTTTTGCGCCGACTTTCGTCCACTAACGAAACGGTCTGAAACGCCCCAAAACATGAGTTATGGGTCCAATGGAGTGGATCGGGAGCGTTCGTTGAGAAAAATTCCGACGCAACTTCGTTTAGCAAACTTGTGCGCTGATGGCACCAATTCGGCCCGTTTTGCACCGACTTTTGTGAAGTGACGAATCGGTCTGGAACGCCCCAAAACATGAGTTTTGGGTCCAATGGAGTGGATCGGGTGCGTTCGTTGTGAAAAATTCCGACGCAACTTCGTTTAGCAAACTTGTGCGCTGATGGCACCAATTCGGCCCGTTTTGCACCGACTTTTGTGAAGTAACGAATCGGTCTGGAACGCCCCAAAACATGAGTTTTGGGTCCAATGCAGTGGATCGGGTGCGTTCGTTGAGAAAAATTCCGACGCAACTTCGTTTAGCAAACTTTTGCGTTGATGGCACCAATTCGGCCCGTTTTGCACCGACTTTTGTGAAGTAACGAATCGGTCTGGAACGCCCCAAAACATGAGTTTTGAATCCAATGGAGTGGATCGGGTGCGTTCGTTGCGATAAATTCCGACGCAACTTCTCTTAGCAAACTTGTGCGCTGATGGCACCAATTCGGCCCGTTTTGCGCCGACTTTCGTCCACTAACGAAACGGTCTGAAACGCCCCAAAACATGAGTTATGGGTCCAATGGAGTGGATCGGGAGCGTTCGTTGAGAAAAATTCCGACGCAACTTCGTTTAGCAAACTTGTGCGTCGATGGCACCAATTCGGCCCATTTTGCACCGACTTTTGTGAAGTAACGAATCGGTCTGGAACGCCCCAAAACATGAGTTTTGGGTCCAATGGAGTGGATCGGGTGCGGTCGTTGCGATAAATTCTGACACAACTTCTCTTAACAAACTTGTGCGTTGATGGCACCAATTCGGCCCATTTTGCGCCGACTTTCGTCCACTAACGAAACGGTCTGAAACGCCCCAATACATGAGTATTGGGTACAATGGAGTGGATCGGGTGCGTTCGTTGAGAAAAATTCTGACGCAACTTCGTTTAGCAAACTTGTGCGTTGATGGCACCAATTCGACCCGTTTTGCACCGACTTTTGTGAAGTAACGAATCGGTCTAGAACGACCCAAAACATGAGTTTTGGGTCCAATGGAGTGGATCGCGTGCGTTCGTTGGGATAAATTCCGACGCAAGTTCTCTTAGCAAACTTGTGCGCTGATGGCACCAATTCGGCCCGTTTTGCGCCGACTTTCGTCCACTAACGAAACGGTCTGAAACGCCCCAAAACATGAGTTATGGGTCCAATGGAGTGGATCGGGAGCGTTCGTTGAGAAAAATTCCGACGCAACTTCGTTTAGCAAACTTGTGCGTTGATGGCACCAATTCGGCCCGTTTTGCACCGACTTTTGTGAAGTAACGAATCGGTCTGGAACGCCCCAAAACATGAGTTTTGGGACCAATGGAGTGGATCGGGTGCGTTCGTTGCGATAAATTCCGATGAAACTTCTCTTAGCAAACTTGTGCGCTGATGGCACCAATTCAGCCCGTTTTGCGCTGACTTTCGTCCACTAACGAAACCGTCTGAAACGCCCCAATACATGAGTTTTGGGTCCAATGCAGTGGATCGGGTGCGTTCGTTGAGAAAAATTCCGACGCAACTTCGTTTAGCAAACTTGTGTGTTGATGGCACCAATTCGGCCCGTTTTGCACCGACTTTTGTGAAGTAACGAATCGGTCTGCAAACCCCCAAAACATGAGTTTTGGGTCCAATGGAGTGGATTGGGTGCGTTCGATGCGATAAATTCCGACGCAACTTCGTTTAGCAAACTTGTGCGCTGATGGCACCAATTCGGCCCGTTTTGCACCGACTTTTGTGAAGTAACGAATCGGTCTGGAACGCCGCAAAACATGAGTTTTGGGTCCAATGGAGTGGATCGGGTGCGTTCGTTGCGATAAATTTCGACGAAACTTCTCTTAGCAAACTTGTGCGCTGATGGCACAAATTCGGCCCATTTTGCGCTGACTTTCGTCCACTAACGAAACGGTCTGAAACGCCCCAATACATGAGTTTTGGGTCCAATGCAGTGGATCGGGTGCGTTCGTTGAGAAAAATTCCGACGCAACTTCGTTTAGATAACTTTTGCGTTGATGGCACCAATTCGGCCCGTTTTGCACCGACTTTTGTGAAGTAACAAATCGGTCTGGAACGCCCCAAAACATGAGTTTTGGGTCCAATGCAGTGGATCGGGTGCGTTCGTTGAGAAAAATTCCGACGCAACTAGCAAACTTTTGCGTTGATGGCACCAATTCGGCCCGTTTTGCACCGACTTTTGTGAAGTAACGAATCGGTCTGGAACGCCCCAAAACATGAGTTTTGGGTCCAATGGAGTGGATCGGGTGCGTTCATTGCGATAAATTCCGACGCAACTTCTCTTAGCAAACTTGTGCGCTGATGGCACCAATTCGGCCCGTTTAGCGCCGACTTTCGTCCACTAACGAAACGGTCTGAAGCGCCCCAATACATGAGTTTTGGGTCCAATGGAGAGGATCGGGTGCGTTTGTTGAGAAAAATTCCGACGCAACTTTGTTTAGCAAACTTGTGCGTTGATGGCACCAATTTGGCCCGTTTTGCACCAACTTTTGTGAAGTAACGAATCGGTCTAAAACGCCCCAAAACATGAGTTTTGGTCCAATGGAGTGGATCGGGTGCGTTCATTGCGAAAATTCCTACGCAACTTCGTTTAGCGAACTTGTGCGTTGATGGCGCCAATTTGGCCCGTTTTGCACCGACTTTTGTGAAGTGACGAATCGGTCTGGAACGCCACAAAACATGAGTTTTGGGTCCAATGGAGTGGATCGGGTGCGTTCGTTGCGAAAAATTCCGACGCAACTTCGTTTAGCAAACTTGTGCGCTGATGGCACCAATTCGGCCCGTTTTGCACCGACTTTTGTGAAGTAACGAATCGGTCTGGAACGCCCCAAAACATGAGTTTTGGGTCGAATGGAGTGGATCGGGTGCGGTCGTTGCGATAAATTCCGACGCAACTTCTCTTAGCAAACTTGTGCGCTGATGGCACCAATTCGGCCCATTTTGCGCCGACTTTCGTCCACTAACGAAACGGTCTGAAACGCCCCAATACATGAGTTTTGGGTACAATGGAGTGGATCGGGTGCGTTCATTGAGAAAAATTCCGACGCAACTTCGTTTAGCAAACTTGTGCGTTGATGGCACCAATTCGGCCCGTTTTGCACCAACTTTTGTGAAGTAGCGAATCGGTCTAAAACGCCCCAAAACATGAGTTTTGGGTCCGATGGAGTGGATCGGGTGCGTTCATTGCGAAAATTCCTACGCAACTTCGTTTAGCGAACTTGTACGGTGATGGCACCAATTCGGCCCGTTTTGAACCGACTTTTGTGAATTGACGAATCGGTCTGGAACGCCCCAAAACATGAGTTTTGGGTCCAATGGAGTGGATCGGGTGCGTTCGTTGCGAAAAATTCCGACGCAACTTGGTTTAGCAAACTTGTGCGCTGATGGCACCAATTCGGCCCGTTTTTGCACCGACTTTTGTGAAGTAACGAATCGGTCTGGAACGCCCCAAAACATGAGTTTTGGGTCCAATGGAGTGGATCTGGTGCGTTCTTTGCGATAAACTCCGATGCAACTTCTCTTAGCAAACATGTGCGCTGATGGCACAAATTCGGCCCGTTTTGCGCCGACTTTCGTCCACTAACGAAACGGTCTGAAACGCCCCAATACATGAGTTTTGGGTCCAATGCAGTGGATCGGGTGCGTTCGTTGAGAAAAATTCGGACGCAACTTCGTTATTTAACTTGTGCGCTGATGGCACCAATTCGGCCCGTTTTGCACCGACTTTTGTGAAGTAACGAATCGGTCTGGAACGCCCCAAAACATTGAGTTTTGGGTCCAATGGAGTGGATCGGGTGCGTTCGTTGCGATAAATTCCGACGCAAGTTCTCTTAGCAAACTTGTGCGCTGATGGCACCAATTCGGCCCGTTTTGCGCCGACTTTCGTCCACTAACGAAACGGTCTGAAACGCCCCAATACATGAGTTTTGGGTCCAATGGAGTGGATCGGGTGCGTTCGTTGAGAAAAATTCCGACGCAACTTCGTTTAGCAAACTTGTGCGCTGATGGCACCAATTCGGCCCGTTTTGCACCGACTTTTGTGAAGTAACGAGTCGGTCTGGAACGCCCCAAAACATGAGTTTTGGGTCCAATGGAGTGGATCGGGTGCGTTCGTTGCGATAAATTCCGACGCAACTTCTCTTAGCAAACTTGTGCGCTGATGGCACCAATTCGGCCCGTTTAGCGCCGACTTTCGTCCACTAACGAAACGGTCTGAAGCGCCCCAATACATGAGTTTTGGGTCCAATGGAGAGGATCGGGTGCGTTTGTTGAGAAAAATTCCGACGCAACTTTGTTTAGCAAACTTGTGCGTTGATGGCACCAATTTGGCCCGTTTTGCACCAACTTTTGTGAAGTAACGAATCGGTCTAAAACGCCCCAAAACATTAGTTTTGGTCCAATGGAGTGGATCGGGTGCGTTCATTGCGAAAATTCCTACGCAACTTCGTTTAGCGAACTTGTGCGTTGATGGCGCCAATTTGGCCCATTTTGCACCGACTTTTGTGAAGTGACGAATCGGTCTGGAACGCCCCAAAACATGAGTTTTGGGTCCAATGGAGTGGATCGGGTGCGTTCGTTGCGAAAAATTCCGACGCAACTTCGTTTAGCAAACTTGTGCGCTGATGGCACCAATTCGGCCCGTTTTGCACCGACTTTTGTGAAGTAACGAATCGGTCTGCAAACCCCCAAAACATGAGTTTTGGGTCCAATGGAGTGGATTGGGTGCGTTCGATGCGATAAATTCCGACGCAACTTCGTTTAGCAAACTTGTGCGCTGATGGCACCAATTCGGCCCGTTTTGCACCGACTTTTGTGAAGTAACGAATCGGTCTGGAACACCGCAAAACATGAGTTTTGGGTCCAATGGAGTGGATCGGGTGCGTTCGTTGCGATAAATTTCGACGAAACTTCTCTTAGCAAACTTGTGCGCTGATGGCACAAATTCGGCCCGTTTTGCGCTGACTTTCGTCCACTAACGAAACGGTCTGAAACGCCCCAATACATGAGTTTTGGGTCCAATGCAGTGGATCGGGTGCGTTCGTTGAGAAAAATTCCGACGCAACTTCGTTTAGATAACTTTTGCGTTGATGGCACCAATTCGGCCCGTTTTGCACCGACTTTTGTGAAGTAACGAATCGGTCTGGAACGCCCCAAAACATGAGTTTTGGGTCCAATGCAGTGGATCGGGTGCGTTCGTTGAGAAAAATTCCGACGCAACTAGCAAACTTTTGCGTTGATGGCACCAATTCGGCCCGTTTTGCACCGACTTTTGTGAAGTAACGAATCGGTCTGGAACGCCCCAAAACATGAGTTTTGGGTCCAATGGAGTGGATCGGGTGCGTTCGTTGCGATAAATTCCGACGCAACTTCTCTTAGCAAACTTGTGCGCTGATGGCACCAATTCGGCCCGTTTAGCGCCGACTTTCGTCCACTAACGAAACGGTCTGAAGCGCCCCAATACATGAGTTTTGGGTCCAATGGAGAGGATCGGGTGCGTTTGTTGAGAAAAATTCCGACGCAACTTTGTTTAGCAAACTTGTGCGTTGATGGCACCAATTTGGCCCGTTTTGCACCAACTTTTGTGAAGTAACGAATCGGTCTAAAACGCCCCAAAACATGAGTTTTGGTCCAATGGAGTGGATCGGGGTGCGTTCATTGCGAAAATTCCTACGCAACTTCGTTTAGCGAACTTGTGCGTTGATGGCGCCAATTTGGCCCGTTTTGCACCGACTTTTGTGAAGTGACGAATCGGTCTGGAACGCCACAAAACATGAGTTTTGGGTCCAATGGAGTGGATCGGGTGCGTTCGTTGCGAAAAATTCCGACGCAACTTCGTTTAGCAAACTTGTGCGCTGATGGCACCAATTCGGCCCGTTTTGCACCGACTTTTGTGAAGTAACGAATCGGTCTGGAACGCCCCAAAACATGAGTTTTGGGTCGAATGGAGTGGATCGGGTGCGGTCGTTGCGATAAATTCCGACGCAACTTCTCTTAGCAAACTTGTGCGCTGATGGCACCAATTCGGCCCATTTTGCACCGACTTTCGTCCACTAACGAAACGGTCTGAAACGCCCCAATACATGAGTTTTGGGTACAATGGAGTGGATCGGGTGCGTTCGTTGAGAAAAATTCCGACGCAACTTCGTTTAGCAAACTTGTGCGTTGATGGCACCAATTCGGCCCGTTTTGCACCAACTTTTGTGAAGTAGCGAATCGGTCTAAAACGCCCCAAAACATGAGTTTTGGGTCCGATGGAGTGGATCGGGTGCGTTCATTGCGAAAATTCCTACGCAACTTCGTTTAGCGAACTTGTACGGTGATGGCACCAATTCGGCCCGTTTTGAACCGACTTTTGTGAATTGACGAATCGGTCTGGAACGCCCCAAAACATGAGTTTTGGGTCCCAATGGAGTGGATCGGGTGCGTTCGTTGCGAAAAATTCCGACGCAACTTCGTTTAGCAAACTTGTGCGCTGATGGCACCAATTCGGCCCGTTTTGCACCGACTTTTGTGAAGTAACGAATCGGTCTGGAACGCCCCAAAACATGAGTTTTGGGTCCAATGGAGTGGATCTGGTGCGTTCTTTGCGATAAACTCCGATGCAACTTCTCTTAGCAAACATGTGCGCTGATGGCACAAATTCGGCCCGTTTTGCGCCGACTTTCGTCCACTAACGAAACGGTCTGAAACGCCCCAATACATGAGTTTTGGGTCCAATGCAGTGGATCGGGTGCGTTCGTTGAGAAAAATTCGGACGCAACTTCGTTTAGCAAACTTGTGCGCTGATGGCACCAATTCGGCCCGTTTTGCACCGACTTTTGTGAAGTAACGAATCGGTCTGGAACGCCCCAAAACATGAGTTTTGGGTCCAATGGAGTGGATCGGGTGCGCTCGTTGCGATAAATTCCGACGCAAGTTCTCTTAGCAAACTTGTGCGCTGATGGCACCAATTCGGCCCGTTTTGCGCCGACTTTCGTCCACTAACGAAACGGTCTGAAACGCCCCAATACATGAGTTTTGGGTCCAATGGAGTGGATCGGGTGCGTTCGTTGAGAAAAATTCCGACGCAACTTCGTTTAGCAAACTTGTGCGCTGATGGCACCAATTCGGCCCGTTTTGCACCGACTTTTGTCAAGTAACGAATCGGTCTGGAACGCCCCAAAACATGAGTTTTGGGTGCAATGGAGTGGATCGGGTGCGTTCGTTGCGATAAATTCCGACACAACTTCTCTTAGCAAACTTGTGCGCTGATGGCACCGATTCGGCCCGTTTTGCGCCGACTTTTGTCCACTAATGAAACGGTCTGAAATGCCCCAATACATGAGTTTTGGGTCCAATGCAGTGGATCGGGTTCGTTCGTTGAGAAAAATTCCGACGCAACTTCGTTTAGCAAACTTTTGCGTTGATGGCACCAATTCGGCCCGTTTTGCACCGACTTTTGTGAAGTAACGAATCGGTCTGGAACGCCCCAAAACATGAGTTTTGAGTCCAATGCAGTGGATCTGGTGCGTTCGTTGAGAAAAATTCCTACGCAACTTCGTTTAGCAAACTTTTGCGTTGATGGCACCAATTCGGCCCGTTTTGCACCGACTTTTGTGAAGTAGCGAATCGGTCTAAAACGCCCAAAAACATGAGTTTTGGGTCCAATGGAGTGGATCGGGTGCGTTCGTTGCGATAAATTCCGACGCAACTTCTCTTAGCAAACTTGTGCGCTGATGGCACCAATTCGGCCCGTTTTGCGCCGACTTTTGTCCACTAACGAAACGGTCTGAAACGCCCCAAAACATGAGTTATGGGTCCAATGGAGTGGATCGGGTGCATTCGTTGGAAAGAATTCAGATGCAACTTCGTTTAAGAAACTTTTGCGTTGATGGCACCAATTCGGCCCGTTTTGCACCGACTTTTGTGAAGTAACGAATCGGTCTGGAACGCCCCAAAACATGAGTTTTGGGTCCAATGGAGTGGATCGGGTGCGTTCTTTGCGATAAACTCCGACGCAACTTCTCTTAGCAAACATGAGCGCTGATGGCACAAATTCGGCCCGTTTTGCGCCGACTTTCGTCCACTAACGAAACGGTCTG
Source organism: Panicum miliaceum (assembly GCA_032594955.1). Taxonomy (NCBI): domain Eukaryota; kingdom Viridiplantae; phylum Streptophyta; class Magnoliopsida; order Poales; family Poaceae; genus Panicum; species Panicum miliaceum. The sequence continues at coordinate 18,134,773 of CM064073.1, forward strand.
AAACGCCCCAATACATGAGTTTTGGGTCCAATGCAGTGGATCGGGTGCGTTCGTTGAGAAAAATTCCGACGCAACTTCGTTTAGCAAACTTTTGCGTTGATGGCACCTATTCGACCCGTTTTGCACCGACTTTTGTGAAGTAACGAATCGGTCTAGAACGACCCAAAACATGAGTTTTGGGTCCAATGGAGTGGCTCGCGTGCGTTCGTTGGGATAAATTCCGACGCAAGTTCTCTTAGCAAACTTGTGCGCTGATGGCACCAATTCGGCCCGTTTTGCGCCGTCTTTCGTCCACTAACGAAACGGTCTGAAACGCCCCAAAACATGAGTTATGGGTCCAATGGAGTGGATCGGGCGCGTTCGTTGAGAAAAATTCCGACGCAACTTCGTTTAGCAAACTTGTGCGTTGATGGCACCAATTCGGCCCGTTTTGCACCGACTTTTGTGAAGTAACGAATCGGTCTGGAACGCCCCAAAACATGAGTTTTGGGACCAATGGAGTGGATCGGGTGCGTTCGTTGCGATAAATTCCGATGAAACTTCTCTTAGCAAACTTGTGCGCTGATGGCACCAATTCAGCCCGTTTAGCGCTGACTTTCGTCCACTAACGAAACCGTCTGAAACGCCCCAATACATGAGTTTTGGGTCCAATGCAGTGGATCGGGTGCGTTCGTTGAGAAAAATTCCGACGCAACTTCGTTTAGCAAACTTGTGTGTTGATGGCACCAATTCGGCCCGTTTTGCACCGACTTTTGTGAAGTAACGAATCGGTCTGGAACGCCCCAAAACATGAGTTTTGGGTCCAATGGAGTGGATCGGGTGCGTTCGTTACGATAAATTCCGACGCAACTTCTCTTAGCAAACTTGTGCGCTGATGGCACCAATTCGGCCCGTTTAGCGCCGACTTTCGTCCACTAACGAAACGGTCTGAAGCGCCCCAAACATGAGTTTTGGGTCCAATGGAGTGGATCGGGTGCGTTCGTTGAGGAAAATTCCGACGCAACTTCGTTTAGCAAACTTGTGCGTTGATGGCACCAATTCGGCCCGTTTTGCACCGACTTTTGTGAAGTAACGAATCGGTCTGGAATGCCCTAAAACATGAGTTTTGGGTCCAATGGAGTGGATTGGGTTTGTTCGTTGCGAAAATTCCTACGCAACTTCGTTTAGCGAACTTGTGCGCTGATGGCACCAATTCGGCCCGTTTTGCGCTGACTTTCGTCCACTAACGAAACCGTCTGAAACGACCCAATACATGAGTTTTGGGTCCAATGCAGTGGATCGGGTGCGTTCGTTGAGAAAAATTCCGACGCAACTTCGTTTAGCAAACTTGTGCGTTGATGGCACCAATTCGGCCCGTTTTGCACCGACTTTTGTGAAGTAACGAATCGGTCTGGAACGCCCCAAAACATGAGTTTTGGGTCCAATGGAGTGGATCGGGTGCGTTCGTTGCGATAAATTCCGACGCAACTTCTCTTAGCAAACTTGTGCGCTGATGGCACCAATTCGGCCCATTTTGCGCTGACTTTCGTCCACTAACGAAACGGTCTGAAACGCCCCAATACATGAGTTTTGGGTCCAATGCAGTGGATCGGGTGCGTTCGTTGAGAAAACTTCCGACGCAACTTCGTTTAGCAAACTTTTGCGTTGATGGCACCAATTCGGCCCGTTTTGCACCGACTTTTGTGAAGTAATGAATCGGTCTGGAACGCCCCAAAACATGAGTTTTGGGTCCAATGCAGTGGATCGGGTGCGTTCGTTGAGAAAAATTCCGACGCAACTTCGTTTAGCAAACTTTTGCGTTGATGGCACCAATTCGGCCCGTTTTGCACCGACTTTTGTGAAGTAACGAATCGGTCTGGAACGCCCCAAAACATGAGTTTTGGGTCCAATGGAGTGGATCGGGTGCGTTCGTTGCGATAAATTCCGACGCAACTTCTCTTAGCAAACATGTGTGCTGATGGCATAAATTCGGCCCGTTTTGCGCCGTCTTTCGTCCACTAACGAAACGGTCTGAAACGCCCCAATACATGAGTTTTGGGTCCAATGCAGTGGATCGGGTGCGTTCATTGAGAAAAATTCCGACGCAACTTCGTTTAGCAAACTTTTGCGTTGATGGCACCAATTCGACCCGTTTTGCACCGACTTTTGTGAAGTAACGAATCGGTCTAGAACGCCCCAAAACATGAGTTTTGGGTCCAATGGAGTGGATCGCGTGCGTTCGTTGGGATAAATTCCGACGCAAGTTCTCTTAGCAAACTTGTGCGCTGATGGCACCAATTCGGCCCGTTTTGCGCCGACTTTCGTCCACTAACGAAACGGTCTGAAACGCCCCAATACATGAGTTTTGGGTCCAATGCAGTGGATCGGGTGCTTTCGTTGAGAAAAATTCCGACGCAACTTCGTTTAGCAAACTTTTGCGTTGATGGCACCAATTCGACCCGTTTTGCACCAACTTTTGTGAAGTAACGAATCGGTCTAGAACGACCCAAAACATGAGTTTTGGGTCCAATGGAGTGGATCGCGTGCGTTCGTTGGGATAAATTCCGACGCAAGTTCTTTTAGCAAACTTGTGCGCTGATGGCACCAATTCGGCCCGTTTTGCGCCGTCTTTCGTCCACTAACGAAACGGTCTGAAACGCCCCAAAACATGAGTTATGGGTCCAATGGAGTGGATCGGGAGCGTTCGTTGAGAAAAATTCCGACGCAACTTCGTTTAGCAAACTTGTGCGTTGATGGCACCAATTCGGCCTGTTTTGCACCGACTTTTGTGAAGTAACGAATCGGTCTGGAACGCCCCAAAACATGAGTTTTGGGTCCAATGGAGTGGATTGGGTTTGTTCGTTGCGAAAATTCCTACGCAACTTCGTTTAGCGAACTTGTGCGCTGATGGCACCAATTCGGCCCGTTTTGCGCTGACTTTCGTCCACTAACGAAACCGTCTGAAACGACCCAATACATGAGTTTTGGGTCCAATGCAGTGGATCGGGTGCGTTTGTTGAGAAAAATTCCGACACAACTTCGTTTAGCAAACTTGTGCGTTGATGGCACCAATTCGGCCCGTTTTGCACCGACTTTTGTGAAGTAACGAATCGGTCTGGAACGCCCCAAAACATGAGTTTTGGGTCCAATGGAGTGGATCGGGTGCGTTCGTTGCGATAAATTCCGACGCAACTTCTCTTAGCAAACTTGTGCGCTGATGGCACCAATTCGGCCCATTTTGCGCTGACTTTCGTCCACTAACGAAACGGTCTGAAACGCCCCAATACATGAGTTTTGGGTCCAATGCAGTGGATCGGGTGCGTTCGTTGAGAAAACTTCCGACGCAACTTCGTTTAGCAAACTTTTGCGTTGATGGCACCAATTCGGCCCGTTTTGCACCGACTTTTGTGAAGTAACGAATCGGTCTGGAACGCCCCAAAACATGAGTTTTGGGTCCAATGCAGTGGATCGGGTGCGTTCGTTGAGAAAAATTCCGACGCAACTTCGTTTAGCAAACTTGTGCGTTGATGGCACCAATTCGGCCCGTTTTGCACCGACTTTTGTGAAGTAACGAATCGGTCTGGAACGCCCCAAAACATGAGTTTTGGGTCCAATGGAGTGGATCGGGTGCGTTCGTTGCGATAAATTCCGACGCAACTTCTCTTAGCCAACTTGTGCGCTGATGGCACCAATTCGGCCCATTTTGCGCTGACTTTCGTCCACTAACGAAACGGTCTGAAACGCCCCAATACATGAGTTTTGGGTCCAATGCAGTGGATCGGGTGCGTTCGTTGAGAAAACTTCCGACGCAACTTCGTTTAGCAAACTTTTGCGTTGATGGCACCAATTCGGCCCGTTTTGCACCGACTTTTGTGAAGTAACGAATCGGTCTGGAACGCCCCAAAACATGAGTTTTGGGTCCAATGCAGTGGATCGGGTGCGTTCGTTGAGAAAAATTCCGACGCAACTTCGTTTAGCAAACTTTTGCGTTGATGGCACCAATTCGGCCCGTTTTGCACCGACTTTTGTGAAGTAACGAATCGGTCTGGAACGCCCCAAAACATGAGTTTTGGGTCCAATGGAGTGGATCGGGTGCGTTCGTTGCGATAAATTCCGACGCAACTTCTCTTAGCAAACATGTGCGCTGATGGCATAAATTCGGCCCGTTTTGCGCCGACTTTCGTCCACTAACGAAACGGTCTGAAACGCCCCAATACATGAGTTTTGGGTCCAATGCAGTGGATCGGGTGCGTTCATTGAGAAAAATTCCGACGCAACTTCGTTTAGCAAACTTTTGCGTTGATGGCACCAATTCGACCCGTTTTGCACCGACTTTTGTGAAGTAACGAATCGGTCTAGAACGCCCCAAAACATGAGTTTTGGGTCCAATGGAGTGGATCGCGTGCGTTCGTTGGGATAAATTCCGACGCATGTTCTCTTAGCAAACTTGTGCGCTGATGGCACCAATTCGGCCCGTTTTGCGCCGACTTTCGTCCACTAACGAAACGGTCTGAAACGCCCCAATACATGAGTTTTGGGTCCAATGCAGTGGATCGGGTGCGTTCGTTGAGAAAAATTCCGACGCAACTTCGTTTAGCAAACTTTTGCGTTGATGGCACCAATTCGACCCGTTTTGCACCAACTTTTGTGAAGTAACGAATCGGTCTAGAACGACCCAAAACATGAGTTTTGGGTCCAATGGAGTGGATCGCGTGCGTTCGTTGGGATAAATTCCGACGCAAGTTCTTTTAGCAAACTTGTGCGCTGATGGCACCAATTCGGCCCGTTTTGCGCCGTCTTTCGTCCACTAACGAAACGGTCTGAAACGCCCCAAAACATGAGTTATGGGTCCAATGGAGTGGATCGGGAGCGTTCGTTGAGAAAAATTCCGACGCAACTTCGTTTAGCAAACTTTTGCGTTGATGGCACCAATTCGACCCGTTTTGCACCAACTTTTGTGAAGTAACGAATCGGTCTAGAACGACCCAAAACATGAGTTTTGGGTCCAATGGAGTGGATCGCGTGCGTTCGTTGGGATAAATTCCGACGCAAGTTCTTTTAGCAAACTTGTGCGCTGATGGCACCAATTCGGCCCGTTTTGCGCCGTCTTTCGTCCACTAACGAAACGGTCTGAAACGCCCCAAAACATGAGTTATGGGTCCAATGGAGTGGATCGGGAGCGTTCGTTGAGAAAAATTCCGACGCAACTTCGTTTAGCAAACTTGTGCGTTGATGGCACCAATTCGGCCTGTTTTGCACCGACTTTTGTGAAGTAACGAATCGGTCTGGAACGCCCCAAAACATGAGTTTTGGGTCCAATGGAGTGGATCGGGTGCGTTCGTTGCGATAAATTCCGACGCAACTTCTCTTAGCAAACTTGTGCGCTGATGGCACCAATTCGGCCCATTTTGCGCTGACTTTCGTCCACTAACGAAACGGTCTGAAACGCCCCAATACATGAGTTTTGGGTCCAATGCAGTGGATCGGGTGCGTTCGTTGAGAAAACTTCCGACGCAACTTCGTTTAGCAAACTTTTGCGTTGATGGCACCAATTCGGCCCGTTTTGCACCGACTTTTGTGAAGTAACGAATCGGTCTGGAACGCCCCAAAACATGAGTTTTGGGTCCAATGCAGTGGATCGGGTGCGTTCGTTGAGAAAAATTCCGACGCAACTTCGTTTAGCAAACATTTTGCGTTGATGGCACCAATTCGGCCCGTTTTGCACCGACTTTTGTGAAGTAACGAATCGGTCTGGAACGCCCCAAAACATGAGTTTTGGGTCTAATGGAGTGGATCGGGTGCGTTCGTTGCGATAAATTCCGACGCAACTTCTCTTAGCAAACATGTGTGCTGATGGCATAAATTCGGCCCGTTTTGCGCCGACTTTCGTCCACTAACGAAACGGTCTGAAACGCCCCAATACATGAGTTTTGGGTCCAATGCAGTGGATCGGGTGCGTTCATTGAGAAAAATTCCGACGCAACTTCGTTTAGCAAACTTTTGCGTTGATGGCACCAATTCGACCCGTTTTGCACCGACTTTTGTGAAGTAACGAATCGGTCTCGAACGCCCCAAAACATGAGTTTTGGGTCCAATGGAGTGGATCGCGTGCGTTCGTTGGGATAAATTCCGACGCAAGTTCTCTTAGAAAACTTGTGCGCTGATGGCACCAATTCGGCCTGTTTTGCGCCGACTTTCGTCCACTAACGAAACGGTCTGAAACGCCCCAATACATGAGTTTTGGGTCCAATGCAGTGGATCGGGTGCGTTCGTTGAGAAAAATTCCGACGCAACTTCGTTTAGCAAACTTTTGCGTTGATGGCACCAATTCGACCCGTTTTGCACCAACTTTTGTGAAGTAACGAATCGGTCTAGAACGACCCAAAACATGAGTTTTGGGTCCAATGGAGTGGATCGCGTGCGTTCGTTGGGATAAATTCCGACGCAAGTTCTTTTAGCAAACTTGTGCGCTGATGGCACCAATTCGGCCCGTTTTGCGCCGTCTTTCGTCCACTAACGAAACGGTCTGAAACGCCCCAAAACATGAGTTATGGGTCCAATGGAGTGGATCGGGAGCGTTCGTTGAGAAAAATTCCGACGCAACTTTGTTTAGCAAACTTGTGCGTTGATGGCACCAATTCGGACTGTTTTGCACCGACTTTTGTGAAGTAACGACTCGGTCTGGAACGCCCCAAAACATGAGTTTTGGGTTCAATGGAGTGGATTGGGTTTGTTCGTTGCGAAAATTCCTACGCAACTTCGTTTAGCGAACTTGTGCGCTGATGGCACCAATTCGGCCCGTTTTGCGCTGACTTTCGTCCACTAACGAAACCGTCTGAAACGACCCAATACATGAGTTTTGGGTCCAATGCAGTGGATCGGGTGCGTTTGTTGAGAAAAATTCCGACACAACTTCGTTTAGCAAACTTGTGCGTTGATGGCACCAATTCGGCCCGTTTTGCACCGACTTTTGTGAAGTAACGAATCGGTCTGGAACGCCCCAAAACATGAGTTTTGGGTCCAATGGAGTGGATCGGGTGCGTTCGTTGCGATAAATTCCGACGCAACTTCTCTTAGCAAACTTGTGCGCTGATGGCACCAATTCGGCCCATTTTGCGCTGACTTTCGTCCACTAACGAAACGGTCTGAAACGCCCCAATACATGAGTTTTGGGTCCAATGCAGTGGATCGGGTGCGTTCGTTGAGAAAACTTCCGACGCAACTTCGTTTAGCAAACTTTTGCGTTGATGGCACCAATTCGGCCCGTTTTGCACCGACTTTTGTGAAGTAACGAATCGGTCTGGAACGCCCCAAAACATGAGTTTTGGGTCCAATGCAGTGGATCGGGTGCGTTCGTTGAGAAAAATTCCGACGCAACTTCGTTTAGCAAACTTTTGCGTTGATGGCACCAATTCGGCCCGTTTTGCACCGACTTTTGTGAAGTAACGAATCGGTCTGGAACGCCCCAAAACATGAGTTTTGGGTCCAATGGAGTGGATCGCGTGCGTTCGTTGCGATAAATTCCGACGCAACTTCTCTTAGCAAACTTGTGCGCTGATGGCACCAATTCGGCCCATTTTGCGCCGACTTTCGTCCACTAACGAAACGGTCTGAAACGCCCCAAAACATGAGTTTTGGGTCCAATGGAGTGGATCGGGAGCGTTCATTGAGAAAAATTCCAACACAACTTCGTTTAGCAAACTTGTGCGTTGATGGCACCAATTCGGCCCGTTTTGCACCGACTTTTGTGAAGTAACGAATCGGTCTGGAATGCCCCAAAACATGAGTTTTGGGTCCAATGGAGTGGATTGGGTTTGTTCGTTGCGAAAATTCCGACGCAACTTCGTTTAGCAAACTTTTGCGTTGATGGCACCAATTCGACCCGTTTTGCACCAACTTTTGTGAAGTAACGAATCGGTCTAGAACGACCCAAAACATGAGTTTTGGGTCCAATGGAGTTGATCGCGTGCGTTCATTGGGATAAATTCCGACGCAAGTTCTTTTAGCAAACTTGTGCGCTGATGGCACCAATTCGGCCCGTTTTGCGCCGTCTTTCGTCGACTAACGAAACGGTCTGAAACGCCCCAAAACATGAGTTATGGGTCCAATGGAGTGGATCGGGAGCGTTCGTTGAGAAAAATTCCGACGCAACATCGTTTAGCAAACTTGTGCGTTGATGGCACCAATTCGGCCTGTTTTGCACCGACTTTTGTGAAGTAACGAATCGGTCTGGAACGCTCCAAAACATGAGTTTTGGGTCCAATGGAGTGGATCGGGTGCGTTCGTTGCGATAAATTCCGACGCAACTTCTCTTAGCAAACTTGTGCGCTGATGGCACCAATTCGGCCCATTTTGCGCTGACTTTCGTCCACTAACGAAACGGTCTGAAACGCCCCAATACATGAGTTTTGGGTCCAATGCAGTGGATCGGGTGCGTTCGTTGAGAAAACTTCCGACGCAACTTCGTTTAGCAAACTTTTGCGTTGATGGCACCAATTCGGCCCGTTTTGCACCGACTTTTGTGAAGTAACGAATCGGTCTGGAACGCCCCAAAACATGAGTTTTGGGTCCAATGGAGTGGATCGGGTGCGTTCGTTGGGAAAAATTCCGACGCAACTTCGTTTAGCAAACTTTTGCGTTGATGGCACCAATTCGGCCCGTTTTGCACCGACTTTTGTGAAGTAACGAATCGGTCTGAAACGCCCCAATACATGAGTTTTGGGTCCAATGGAGTGGATCGCGTGCGTTCGTTGGGATAAATTCCGACGCAAGTTCTTTTAGCAAACTTGTGCGCTGATGGCACCAATTCGGCCCGTTTTGCGCCGTCTTTCGTCCACTAACGAAACGGTCTGAAACGCCCCAAAACATGAGTTATGGGTCCAATGGAGTGGGATCGGGAGCGTTCGTTGAAAAAATTCCGACGCAACTTCGTTTAGCAAACTTTTGCGTTGATGGCACCAATTCGACCCGTTTTGCACCAACTTTTGTGAAGTAACGAATCGGTCTAGAACGACCCAAAACATGAGTTTTGGGTCCAATGGAGTGGATCGCGTGCGTTCGTTGGGATAAATTCCGACGCAAGTTCTTTTAGCAAACTTGTGCGCTGATGGCACCAATTCGGCCCGTTTTGCGCCGTCTTTCGTCCACTAACGAAACGGTCTGAAACGCCCCAAAACATGAGTTATGGGTCCAATGGAGTGGATCGGGAGCGTTCGTTGAGAAAAATTCCGACGCAACTTCGTTTAGCAAACTTGTGCGTTGATGGCACCAATTCGGCCCGTTTTGCACCGACTTTTGTGAAGTAACGAATCGGTCTGGAACGCCCCAAAACATGAGTTTTGGGTCCAATGGAGTGGATTGGGTTTGTTCGTTGCGAAAATTCCTACGCAACTTCGTTTAGCGAACTTGTGCGCTGATGGCACCAATTCGGCCCGTTTTGCGCTGACTTTCGTCCACTAACGAAACCGTCTGAAACGACCCAATACATGAGTTTTGGGTCCAATGCAGTGGATCGGGTGCGTTCGTTGAGAAAAATTCCGACGCAACTTCGTTTAGCAAACTTGTGCGTTGATGGCACCAATTCGGCCCGTTTTGCACCGACTTTTGTGAAGTAACGAATCGGTCTGGAACGCCCCAAAACATGAGTTTTGGGTCCAATGGAGTGGATCGGGTGCGTTTGTTGCGATAAATTCCGACGCAACTTCTCTTAGCAAACTTGTGCGCTGATGGCACCAATTCGGCCCATTTTGCGCTGACTTTCGTCCACTAACGAAACGGTCTGAAACGCCCCAATACATGAGTTTTGGGTCCAATGCAGTGGATCGGGTGCGTTCGTTGAGAAAACTTCCGACGCAACTTCGTTTAGCAAACTTTTGCGTTGATGGCACCAATTCGGCCCGTTTTGCACCGACTTTTGTGAAGTAACGAATCGGTCTGGAACGCCCCAAAACATGAGTTTTGGGTCCAATGCAGTGGATCGGGTGCGTTCGTTGAGAAAAAATTCCGACACAACTTCGTTTAGCAAACTTTTGCGTTGATGGCACCAATTCGACCCGTTTTGCACCAACTTTTGTGAAGTAACGAATCGGTCTAGAACGACCCAAACATGAGTTTTGGGTCCAATGGAGTGGGATCGCGTGCGTTCGTTGGGATAAATCCGACGCAAGTTCTCTTAGCAAACTTGTGCGCTGATGGCACCAATTCGGCCCGTTTTGCGCTGACTTTCGTCCACTAACGAAACCGTCTGAAACGACCCAATACATGAGTTTTGGGTCCAATGCAGTGGATCGGGTTGCGTTCGTTGAGAAAAATTCCGACGCAACTTCGTTTAGCAAACTTTTGCGTTGATGGCACCAATTCGACCCGTTTTGCACCGACTTTTGTGAAGTAACGAATCGGTCTAGAACGCCCCAAAACATGAGTTTTGGGTCCAATGGAGTGGATCGCGTGCGTTCGTTGGGATAAATTCCGACGCAAGTTCTCTTAGCAAACTTGTGCGCTGATGGCACCAATTCGGCCCGTTTTGCGCCGACTTTCGTCCACTAACGAAACGGTCTGAAACGCCCCAATACATGAGTTTTGGGTCCAATGCAGTGGATCGGGGTGCGTTCGTTGAGAAAAATTCCGACGCAACTTCGTTTAGCAAACTTTTGCGTTGATGGCACCAATTTGGCCCGTTTTGCACCGACTTTTGTGAAGTGACGAATCGGTCTGGAACGCCCCAAAACATGAGTTTTGGGGTCTAATGGAGTGGATTGGGTGCGTTCGTTGAGAAAAATTCCGACGCAACTTGTTTAGCAAACTTGTGCGTTGATGGCACCAATTCGGCCCGTTTTGCACCGACTTTTGTGAAGTAACGAATCGGTCTGGAACGCCCCAAAACATGAGTTTTGGGTCCAATGGAGTGGATCGGGTGCGTTCGTTGCGATAAATTCCGACGCAACTTCTCTTAGCCAACTTGTGCGCTGATGGCACCAATTCGGCCCATTTTTGCGCTGACTTTCGTCCACTAACGAAACGGTCTGAAACGCCCCAATACATGAGTTTTGGGTCCAATGCAGTGGATCGGGTGCGTTCGTTGAGAAAACTTCCGACGCAACTTCGTTTAGCAAACTTTTGCGTTGATGGCACCAATTCGGCCCGTTTTGCACCGACTTTTGTGAAGTAACGAATCGGTCTGGAACGCCCCAAAACATGAGTTTTGGGTCCAATGCAGTGGATCGGGTGCGTTCGTTGAGAAAATTCCGACGCAACTTCGTTTAGCAAACTTTTGCGTTGATGGCACCAATTCGGCCCGTTTTGCACCGACTTTTGTGAAGTAACGAATCGGGTCTGGAACGCCCCAAAACATGAGTTTTGGTCCAATGGAGTGGATCGGGTGCGTTCGTTGCGATAAATTCCGACGCAACTTCTCTTAGCAAACATGTGCGCTGATGGCATAAATTCGGCCCGTTTTGCGCCGACTTTCGTCCACTAACGAAACGGTCTGAAACGCCCCAATACATGAGTTTTTGGGTCCAATGCAGTGGATCGGGTGCGTTCATTGAGAAAAATTCCGACGCAACTTCGTTTAGCAAACTTTTGCGTTGATGGCACCAATTCGACCCGTTTTGCACCTGACTTTTGTGAAGTAACGAATCGGTCCTAGAACGCCCCAAAACATGAGTTTTGGGTCCAATGGAGTGGATCGCGTGCGTTCGTTGGGATAAATTCCGACGCAAGTTCTCTTAGCAAACTTGTGCGCTGATGGCACCAATTCGGCCCGTTTTGCGCCGACTTTCGTCCACTAACGAAACGGTCTGAAAGCGCCCAATACATGAGTTTTGGGTCCAATGCAGTGGATCGGGGTGCGTTCGTTGAGAAAAATTCCGACGCAACTTCGTTTAGCAAACTTTTGCGTTGATGGCACCAATTCGACCCGTTTTGCACCAACTTTTGTGAAGTAACGAATCGGTCTAGAACGACCCAAAACATGAGTTTTGGGTCCAATGGAGTGGATCGCGTGCGTTCGTTGGGATAAATTCCGACGCAAGTTCTTTTAGCAAACTTGTGCGCTGATAGGCACCAATTCGGCCCGTTTTGCGCCGTCTTTCGTCCACTAACGAAACGGTCTGAAACGCCCCAAAACATGAGTTATGGGTCCAATGGAGTGGATCGGGAGCGTTCGTTGAGAAAAATTCCGACGCAACTTCGTTTAGCAAACTTTTGCGTGATGGCACCAATTCGACCCGTTTTGCACCAACTTTTGTGAAGTAACGAATCGGTCTAGAACGACCCAAAACATGAGTTTTGGTCCAATGGAGTGGATCGCGTGCGTTCGTTGGGATAAATTCCGACGCAAGTTCTTTTAGCAAACTTGTGCGCTGATGGCACCAATTCGGCCCGTTTTGCGCCGTCTTTCGTCCACTTAAGAAACGGTCTGAAACGCCCCAAAACATGAGTTATGGGTCCAATGGAGTGGATAGGGAGCGTTCGTTGAGAAAAATTCCGACGCAACTTCGTTTAGCAAACTTGTGCGTTGATGGCACCAATTCGGCCCGTTTTGCACCGACTTTTGTGAAGTAACGAATCGGTCTGGAACGCCCCAAAACATGAGTTTTGGGTCCAATGGAGTGGATTGGGTTTGTTCGTTGCGAAAATTCCTACGCAACTTCGTTTAGCGAACTTGTGCGCTGATGGCACCAATTCGGCCCGTTTTGCGCTGACTTTCGTCCACTAACGAAACCGTCTGAAACGACCCAATACATGAGTTTTGGGTCCAATGCAGTGGATCGGGTGCGTTCGTTGAGAAAAATTCCGACGCAACTTCGTTTAGCAAACTTGTGCGTTGATGGCACCAATTCGGCCCGTTTTGCACCGACTTTTGTGAAGTAACGAATCGGTCTGGAACGCCCCAAAACATGAGTTTTGGGTCCAATGGAGTGGATCGGGTGCGTTCGTTGCGATAAATTCCGACGCAACTTCTCTTAGCAAAACTTGTGCGCTGATGGCACCAATTCGGCCCCGTTTTGCGCCGACTTTCGTGCACTAACGAAACGGTCTGAAACGCCCCAATACATGAGTTTTGGGTCCAATGGAGTGGATCGGGTGCGTTCGTTGAGAAAAATTCCGACGCAACTTCGTTTAGCAAACTTGTGCGTTGATGGCACCAATTCGGCCCGTTTTGCACCGACTTTTGTGAAGTAACGAATCGGTCTGGAACGCCCCAAAACATGAGTTTTGGGTCCAATGGAGTGGATCGGGTGCGTTCGTTGAGAAAACTTCCGACGCAACTTCGTTTAGCGAACTTTTGCGTTGATGGCACCAATTTGGCCCGTTTTGCACCGACTTTTGTGAAGTGACGAATCGGTCTGGAACGCCCCAAAACATGAGTTTTGGGTCTAATGGAGTGGATTGGGTGCGTTCGTTGAGAAAAATTCCGACGCAACTTCGTTTAGCAAACTTGTGCGTTGATGGCACCAATTCGGCCCGTTTTGCACCGACTTTTGTGAAGTAACGAATCGGTCTGGAACGCCCCAAAACATGAGTTTTGGGTCCAATGGAGTGGATCGGGTGCGTTCGTTGCGATAAATTCCGACGCAACTTCTCTTAGCCAACTTGTGCGCTGATGGCACCAATTCGGCCCATTTTGCGCTGACTTTCGTCCACTAACGAAACGGTCTGAAACGCCCCAATACATGAGTTTTGGGTCCAATGCAGTGGATCGGGTGCGTTCGTTGAGAAAACTTCCGACGCAACTTCGTTTAGCAAACTTTTGCGTTGATGGCACCAATTCGGCCCGTTTTGCACCGACTTTTGTGAAGTAACGAATCGGTCTGGAACGCCCCAAAACATGAGTTTTGGGTCCAATGCAGTGGATCGGGTGCGTTCGTTGAGAAAAATTCCGACGCAACTTCGTTTAGCAAACTTTTGCGTTGATGGCACCAATTCGGCCCGTTTTGCACCGACTTTTGTGAAGTAACGAATCGGTCTGGAACGCCCCAAAACATGAGTTTTGGGTCCAATGGAGTGGATCGGGTGCGTTCGTTGCGATAAATTCCGACGCAACTTCTCTTAGCAAACATGTGCGCTGATGGCATAAATTCGGCCCGTTTTGCGCCGACTTTCGTCCACTAACGAAACGGTCTGAAACGCCCCAATACATGAGTTATGGGTCCAATGGAGTGGATCGAGAGCGTTCGTTGAGAAAAATTCCGACGCAACTTCGTTTAGCAAACTTTTGCGTTGATGGCACCAATTCGACCCGTTTTGCACCAACTTTTGTGAAGTAACGAATCGGTCTAGAACGACCCAAAACATGAGTTTTGGGTCCAATGGAGTGGATCGCGTGCGTTCGTTGGGATAACTTCCGACGCAAGTTCTTTTAGCAAACTTGTGCGCTGATGGCACCAATTCGGCCCGTTTTGCGCCGTCTTTCGTCCACTTAAGAAACGGTCTGAAACGCCCCAAAACATGAGTTATGGGTCCAATGGAGTGGATCGGGAGCGTTCGTTGAGAAAAATTCCGACGCAACTTCGTTTAGCAAACTTGTGCGTTGATGGCACCAATTCGGCCCGTTTTGCACCGACTTTTGTGAAGTAACGAATCGGTCTGGAACGCCCCAAAACATGAGTTTTGGGTCCAATGGAGTGGATTGGGTTTGTTCGTTGCGAAAATTCCTACGCAACTTCGTTTAGCGAACTTGTGCGCTGATGGCACCAATTCGGCCCGTTTTGCGCTGACTTTCGTCCACTAACGAAACCGTCTGAAACGACCCAATACATGAGTTTTGGGTCCAATGCAGTGGATCGGGTGCGTTCGTTGAGAAAAATTCCGACGCAACTTCGTTTAGCAAACTTGTGCGTTGATGGCACCAATTCGGCCCGTTTTGCACCGACTTTTGTGAAGTAACGAATCGGTCTGGAACGCCCCAAAACATGAGTTTTGGGTCCAATGGAGTGGATCGGGTGCGTTCGTTGCGATAAATTCCGACGCAACTTCTCTTAGCAAACTTGTGCGCTGATGGCACCAATTCGGCCCATTTTGCGCTGACTTTCGTCCACTAACGAAACGGTCTGAAACGCCCCAATACATGAGTTTTGGGTCCAATGCAGTGGATCGGGTGCGTTCGTTGAGAAAACTTCCGACGCAACTTCGTTTAGCAAACTTTTGCGTTGATGGCACCAATTCGGCCCGTTTTGCACCGACTTTTGTGAAGTAACGAATCGGTCTGGAACGCCCCAAAACATGAGTTTTGGGTCCAATGCAGTGGATCGGGTGCGTTCGTTGAGAAAAATTCCGACACAACTTCGTTTAGCAAACTTTTGCGTTGATGGCACCAATTCGACCCGTTTTGCACCAACTTTTGTGAAGTAACGAATCGGTCTAGAACGACCCAAAACATGAGTTTTGGGTCCAATGGAGTGGATCGCGTGCGTTCGTTGGGATAAATTCCGACGCAAGTTCTCTTAGCAAACTTGTGCGCTGATGGCACCAATTCGGCCCGTTTTGCGCTGACTTTCGTCCACTAACGAAACCGTCTGAAACGACCCAATACATGAGTTTTGGGTCCAATGCAGTGGATCGGGTGCGTTCGTTGAGAAAAATTCCGACGCAACTTCGTTTAGCAAACTTGTGCGTTGATGGCACCAATTCGGCCCCGTTTTGCACCGACTTTTGTGAAGTAACGAATCGGTCTGGAACGCCCCAAAACATGAGTTTTGGGTCCAATGGAGTGGATCGGGTGCGTTCGTTGCGATAAATTCCGACGCAACTTCTCTTAGCAAACTTGTGCGCTGATGGCACCAATTCGGCCCATTTTGCGCTGACTTTCGTCCACTAACGAAACGGTCTGAAACGCCCCAATACATGAGTTATGGGTCCAATGGAGTGGATCGGGAGCGTTCGTTTAGAAAAATTCCGACGCAACTTCGTTTAGCAAACTTGTGCGTTGATGGCACCAATTCGGCCCGTTTTGCAGCGACTTTTGTGAAGTAACGAATCGGTCTGGAACGCCCCAAAACATGAGTTTTGGGTCCAATGGAGTGGATTGGGTTTGTTCGTTGCGAAAATTCCTACGCAACTTCGTTTAGCGAACTTGTGCGCTGATGGCACCAATTCGGCCCGTTTTGCGCTGACTTTCGTCCACTAACGAAACCGTCTGAAACGACCCAATACATGAGTTTTGGGTCCAATGCAGTGGATCGGGTGCGTTCGTTGAGAAAAATTCCGACGCAACTTCGTTTAGCAAACTTGTGCGTTGATGGCACCAATTCGGCCCGTTTTGCACCGACTGTTGTGAAGTAACGAATCGGTCTGGAATGCCCCAAAACATGAGTTTTGGGTCCAATGGAGTGGATCGGGTGCGTTCGTTGCGATAAATTCCGACGCAACTTCTCTTAGCAAACTTGTGCGCTGATGGCACCAATTCGGCCCATTTTGCGCTGACTTTCGTCCACTAACGAAACGGTCTGAAACGCCCCAATACATGAGTTTTGGGTCCAATGCAGTGGATCGGGTGCGTTCGTTGAGAAAACTTCCGACGCAACTTCGTTTAGCAAACTTTTGCGTTGATGGCACCAATTCGGCCCGTTTTGCACTGACTTTTGTGAAGTAACGAATCGGTCTGGAACGCCCCAAAACATGAGTTTTGGGTCCAATGCAGTGGATCGGGTGCGTTCGTTGAGAAAAATTCCGACGCAACTTCGTTT
>CM064073.1:18151539-18182418 GCA_032594955.1 Panicum miliaceum
CGGGTGCGTTCGTTGAGAAAAATTCCGACGCAACTTCGTTTAGCAAACTTGTGCGTTGATGGCACCAATTCGGCCCGTTTTGCACCGACTTTTGTGAAGTAACGAATCGGTCTGGAACGCCCCAAAACATGAGTTTTGGGTCCAATGGAGTGGATCGGGTGCGTTCGTTGCGATAAATTCCGACGCAACTTCTCTTAGCAAACTTGTGCGCTGATGGCACCAATTCGGCCCATTTTGCGCTGACTTTCGTCCACTAACGAAACGGTCTGAAACGCCCCAATACATGAGTTTTGGGTCCAATGCAGTGGATCGGGTGCGTTCGTTGAGAAAACTTCCGACGCAACTTCGTTTAGCAAACTTTTGCGTTGATGGCACCAATTCGGCCCGTTTTGCACCGACTTTTGTGAAGTAACGAATCGGTCTGGAACGCCCCAAAACATGAGTTTTGGGTCCAATGGAGTGGATCGGGTGCGTTCGTTGCGATAAATTCCGACGCAAGTTCTCTTAGCAAACTTGTGCGCTGATGGCACCAATTCGGCCCGTTTTGCGCCGACTTTCGTCCACTAACGAAACGGTCTGAAACGCCCCAATACATGAGTTTTGGGTCCAATGCAGTGGATCGGGTGCGTTTCTTGAGAAAAATTCCGACGCAACTTCGTTTAGCAAACTTTTGCGTTGATGGCACCAATTCGACCCGTTTTGCACCGACTTTTGTGAAGTAACGAATCGGTCTAGAACGCCCCAAAACATGAGTTTTGGGTCCAATGGAGTGGATCGCGTGCGTTCGTTGGGATAAATTCCGACGCAAGTTCTTTTAGCAAACTTGTGCGCTGATGGCACCAATTCGGCCCGTTTTGCGCCGTCTTTCGTCCACTAACGAAACGGTCTGAAACGCCCCAAAACATGAGTTATGGGTCCAATGGAGTGGATCGGGAGCGTTCGTTGAGAAAAATTCCGACGCAACTTCGTTTAGCAAACTTGTGCGTTGATGGCACCAATTCGGCCCGTTTTGCAGCGACTTTTGTGAAGTAACGAATCGGTCTGGAACGCCCCAAAACATGAGTTTTGGGTCCAATGGAGTGGATTGGGTTTGTTCGTTGCGAAAATTCCTACGCAACTTCCGTTTAGCGAACTTGTGCGCTGATGGCACCAATTCGGCCCGTTTTGCGCTGACTTTCGTCCACTAACGAAACCGTCTGAAACGACCCAATACATGAGTTTTGGGTCCAATGCAGTGGATCGGGTGCGTTCGTTGAGAAAAATTCCGACGCAACTTCGTTAGCAAACTTTTGCGTTGATGGCACCAATTCGGCCCGTTTTGCACCGACTTTTGTGAAGTAACGAATCGGTCTGGAACGCCCCAAAACATGAGTTTTGGGTCCAATGGAGTGGATCGGGTGCGTTCGTTGCGATAAATTCCGACGCAAGTTCTCTTAGCAAACTTGTGCGCTGATGGCACCAATTCGGCCCGTTTTGCGCCGACTTTCGTCCACTAACGAAACGGTCTGAAACGCCCCAATACATGAGTTTTGGGGTCCAATGCAGTGGATCGGGTGCGTTCGTTGAGAAAACTTCCGACGCAACTTCGTTTAGCAAACTTTTGCGTTGATGGCACCAATTCGGCCCGTTTTGCACTGACTTTTGTGGAAGTAACGAATCGGTCTGGAACGCCCCAAAACATGAGTTTTGTGTCCAATGCAGTGGATCGGGTGCGTTCGTTGAGAAAAATTCCGACGCAACTTCGTTTAGCAAACTTTTGCGTTGATGGCACCAATTCGGCCCGTTTTGCACCGACTTTGTGAAGTAACGAATCGGTCTGGAACGCCCCAAAACATGAGTTTTGGGTCCAATGGAGTGGATCGGGTGCGTTCGTTGCGATAAATTCCGACGCAACTTCTCTTAGCAAACTTGTGCGCTGATGGCACCAATTCGGCCCATTTTGCGCTGACTTTCGTCCACTAACGAAACGGTCTGAAACGCCCCAATACATGAGTTTTGGGTCCAATGCAGTGGATCGGGTGCGTTCGTTGAGAAAACTTCCGACGCAACTTCGTTTAGCAAACTTTTGCGTTGATGGCACCAATTCGGCCCGTTTTGCACCGACTTTTGTGAAGTAACGAATCGGTCTGGAACGCCCCAAAACATGAGTTTTGGGTCCAATGGAGTGGATCGGGTGCGTTCGTTGCGATAAATTCCGACGCAAGTTCTCTTAGCAAACTTGTGCGCTGATGACACCAATTCGGCCCGTTTTGCGCCGACTTTCGTCCACTAACGAAACGGTCTGAAACGCCCCAATACATGAGTTTTGGGTCCAATGCAGTGGATCGGGTGCGTTCCTTGAGAAAACTTCCGACGCAACTTCGTTTAGCAAACTTTTGCGTTGATGGCACCAATTCGGCCCGTTTTGCACCGACTTTTGTGAAGTAACGAATCGGTCTGGAACGCCCCAAAACATGAGTTTTGGGTCCAATGGAATGGATTGGGTTTGTTCGTTGCGAAAATTCCTACGCAACTTCGTTTAGCGAACTTGTGCGCTATGGCACCAATTCGGCCCGTTTTGCGCTGACTTTCGTCCACTAACGAAACCGTCTGAAACGACCCAATACATGAGTTTTGGGTCCAATGCAGTGGATCGGGTGCGTTCGTTGAGAAAAATTCCGACGCAACTTCGTTTAGCAAACTTTTGCGTTGATGGCACCAATTCGGCCCGTTTTGCACCGACTTTTGTGAAGTAACGAATCGGTCTGGAACGCCCCAAAACATGAGTTTTGGGTCCAATGGAGTGGATCGGGTGCGTTCGTTGCGATAAATTCCGACGCAAGTTCTCTTAGCAAACTTGTGCGCTGATGGCACCAATTCGGCCCGTTTTGCGCCGACTTTCGTCCACTAACGAAACGGTCTGAAACGCCCCAATACATGAGTTTTGGGTCCAATGCAGTGGATCGGGTGCGTTCGTTGAGAAAACTTCCGACGCAACTTCGTTTAGCAAACTTTTGCGTTGATGGCACCAATTCGGCCCGTTTTGCACTGACTTTTGTGAAGTAACGAATCGGTCTGGAACGCCCCAAAACATGAGTTTTGGGTCCAATGCAGTGGATCGGGTGCGTTCGTTGAGAAAAAATTCCGACGCAACTTCGTTTAGCAAACTTTTGCGTTGATGGCACCAATTCGGCCCGTTTTGCACCGACTTTTGTGAAGTAACGAATCGGTCTGGAACGCCCCAAAACATGAGTTTTGGGTCCAATGGAGTGGATCGGGTGCGTTCGTTGCGATAAATTCCGACGCAACTTCTCTTAGCAAACTTGTGCGCTGATGGCACCAATTCGGCCCATTTTGCGCTGACTTTCGTCCACTAACGAAACGGTCTGAAACGCCCCAATACATGAGTTTTGGGTCCAATGCAGTGGATTCGGGTGCGTTCGTTGAGAAAACTTCCGACGCAACTTCGTTTAGCAAACTTTTGCGTTGATGGCACCAATTCGGCCCGTTTTGCACCGACTTTTGTGAAGTAACGAATCGGTCTGGAACGCCCAAAACATGAGTTTTGGGTCCAATGGAGTGGATCGGGTGCGTTCGTTGCGATAAATTCCGACGCAAGTTCTCTTAGCAAACTTGTGCGCTGATGGCACCAATTCGCCCGTTTTGCGCCGACTTTCGTCCACTAACGAAACGGTCCTGAAACGCCCCAATACATGAGTTTTTGGTCCAATGCAGTGGATCGGGTGCGTTCCTTGAGAAAAATTCCGACGCAACTTCGTTTAGCAAACTTTTGCGTTGATGGCACCAATTCGACCCGTTTTGCACCGACTTTTGTGAAGTAACGAATCGGTCTAGAACGCCCCAAAACATGAGTTTTGGGTCCAATGGAGTGGATCGCGTGCGTTCGTTGGGATAAATTCCGACGCAAGTTCTTTTAGCAAACTTGTGCGCTGATGGCACCAATTCGGCCCGTTTTGCGCCGTCTTTCGTCCACTAACGAAACGGTCTGAAACGCCCCAAAACATGAGTTATGGGTCCAATGGAGTGGATCGGGAGCGTTCGTTGAGAAAAATTCCGACGCAACTTCGTTTAGCAAACTTGTGCGTTGATGGCACCAATTCGGCCCGTTTTGCAGCGACTTTTGTGAAGTAACGAATCGGTCTGGAACGCCCCAAAACATGAGTTTTGGGTCCAATGGAGTGGATTGGGTTTGTTCGTTGCGAAAATTCCTACGCAACTTCGTTTAGCGAACTTGTGCGCTGATGGCACCAATTCGGCCCCGTTTTGCGCTGACTTTCGTCCACTAACGAAACCGTCTGAAACGACCCAATACATGAGTTTTGGGTCCAATGCAGTGGATCGGGTGCGTTCGTTGAGAAAAATTCCGACGCAACTTCGTTTAGCAAACTTTTGCGTTGATGGCACCAATTCGGCCCGTTTTGCACCGACTTTTGTGAAGTAAACGAATCGGTCTGGAACGCCCCAAAACATGAGTTTTGGGTCCAATGGAGTGGATCGGGTGCGTTCGTTGCGATAAATTCCGACGCAAGTTCTCTTAGCAAACTTGTGCGCTGATGGCACCAATTCGGCCCGTTTTGCGCCGACTTTCGTCCACTAACGAAACGGTCTGAAACGCCCCAATACATGAGTTTTGGGTCCAATGCAGTGGATCGGGTGCGTTCGTTGAGAAAACTTCCGACGCAACTTCGTTTAGCAAACTTTTGCGTTGATGGCACCAATTCGGCCCCGTTTTGCACTGACTTTTGTGAAGTAACGAATCGGTCTGGAACGCCCCAAAACATGAGTTTTGGGTCCAATGCAGTGGATCGGGTGCGTTCGTTGAGAAAAATTCCGACGCAACTTCGTTTAGCAAACTTTTGCGTTGATGGCACCAATTCGGCCCGTTTTGCACCGACTTTTGTGAAGTAACGAATCGGTCTGGAACGCCCCAAAACATGAGTTTTGGGTCCAATGGAGTGGATCGGGTGCGTTCGTTGCGATAAATTCCGATGCAACTTCTCTTAGCAAACATGTGCGCTGATGGCATAAATTCGGCCCGTTTTGCGCCGACTTTCGTCCACTAACGAAACGGTCTGAAACGCCCCAATACATGAGTTTTGGGTCCAATGCAGTGGATCGGGTGCGTTCATTGAGAAAAATTCCGACGCAACTTCGTTTAGCAAACTTTTGCGTTGATGGCACCAATTCGACCCGTTTTGCACCGACTTTTGTGAAGTAACGAATCGGTCTAGAACGCCCCAAAACATGAGTTTTGGGTCCAATGGAGTGGATCGCGTGCGTTCGTTGGGATAAATTCCGACGCTAGTTCTCTTAGCAAACTTGTGCGCTGATGGCACCAATTCGGCCCGTTTTGCGCCGACTTTCGTCCACTAACGAAACGGTCTGAAACGCCCCAATACATGAGTTTTGGGTCCAATGCAGTGGATCGGGTGCGTTCGTTGAGAAAACTTCCGACACAACTTCGTTTAGCAAACTTTTGCGTTGATGGCACCAATTCGGCCCGTTTTGCACCGACTTTTGTGAAGTAACGAATCGGTCTGGAACGCCCCAAAACATGAGTTTTGGGTCCAATGCAGTGGATCGGGTGCGTTCGTTGAGAAAAATTCCGACACAACTTCGTTTAGCAAACTTTTGCGTTGATGGCACCAATTCGACCCGTTTTGCACCAACTTTTGTGAAGTAACGAATCGGTCTAGAACGACCCAAAACATGAGTTTTGGGTCCAATGGAGTGGATCGCGTGCGTTCGTTGGGATAAATTCCGACGCAAGTTCTCTTAGCAAACTTGTGCGCTGATGGCACCAATTCGGCCCGTTTTGCGCTGACTTTCGTCCACTAACGAAACCGTCTGAAACGACCCAATACATGAGTTTTGGGTCCAATGCAGTGGATCGGGTGCGTTCGTTGAGAAAAATTCCGACGCAACTTTGTTTAGCAAACTTGTGCGTTGATGGCACCAATTCGGCCCGTTTTTGCACCGACTTTTGTGAAGTAACGAATCGGTCTGGAACGCCCCAAAACATGAGTTTTGGGTCCAATGGAGTGGATCGGGTGCGTTCGTTGCGATAAATTCCGACGCAACTTCTCTTAGCAAACTTGTGCGCTGATGGCACCAATTCGGCCCGTTTAGCGCCGACTTTCGTCCACTAACGAAACGGTCTGAAGCGCCCCAATACATGTGTTTTGGGTCCAATGGAGTGGATCGGGTGCGTTCATTGCGAAAATTCCTACGCAACTTCGTTTAGCGAACTTGTGCGTTGATGGCACCAATTTGGCCCATTTTGCACCGACTTTTGTGAAGTGACGAATCGGTCTGGTACGCCCCAAAACATGAGTTTTGGGTCCAATGGAGTGGATTGGGTGCGTTCGTTGCGAAAAATTCCGACGCAACTTCGTTTAGCAAACTTGTGCGCTGATGCACCAATTCGGCCCGTTTTGCACCGACTTTTGTGAAGTAACGAATCGGTCTGAAACGCCCCAATACATGAGTTTTGGGTCCAATGCAGTGGATCGGGTGCGTTCGTTGAGAAAAATTCCGACGCAACTTCGTTTAGCAAACTTGTGCGCTCATGGCACCAATTCGGCCCGTTTGCGCCGACTTTCGTCCACTAACGAAACGGTCTGAAACGCCCCAATACATGAGTTTTGGGTCCAATGCAGTGGATCGGGTGCGTTCATTGAGAAAAATTCCGACGCAACTTCGTTTAGCAAACTTTTGCGTTGATGGCACCAATTCGACCCGTTTTGCACCGACTTTTGTGAAGTAATGAATCGGTCTAGAACGCCCCAAAACATGAGTTTTGGGTCCAATGGAGTGGATCGCGTGCGTTCGTTGGGATAAATTCCGACGCAAGTTCTCTTAGCAAACTTGTGCGCTGATGGCACCAATTCGGCCCGTTTTGCGCCGACTTTCGTCCACTAACGAAACGGTCTGAAACGCCCCAATACATGAGTTTTGGGTCCAATGCAGTGGATCGGGTGCGTTCGTTGAGAAAAATTCCGACGCAACTTCGTTTAGCAAACTTTTGCGTTGATGGCACCAATTCGACCCGTTTTGCACCAACTTTTGTGAAGTAACGAATCGGTCTAGAACGACCCAAAACATGAGTTTTGGGTCCAATGGAGTGGATCGCGTGCGTTCGTTGGGATAAATTCCGACGCAAGTTCTTTTAGCAAACTTGTGCGCTGATGGCAACCAATTCGGCCCGTTTTGCGCCGTCTTTCGTCACTAACGAAACGGTCTGAAACGCCCCAAAACATGAGTTATGGGTCCAATGGAGTGGATCGGGAGCGTTCGTTGAGAAAAATTCCGACGCAACTTCGTTTAGCAAACTTGTGCGTTGATGGCACCAATTCGGCCCGTTTTGCAGCGACTTTTGTGAAGTAACGAATCGGTCTGGAACGCCCCAAAACATGAGTTTTGGGTCCAATGGAGTGGATTGGGTTTGTTCGTTGCGAAAATTGCTACGCAACTTCGTTTAGCGAACTTGTGCGCTGATGGCACCAATTCGGCCCGTTTTGCGCTGACTTTCGTCCACTAACGAAACCGTCTGAAACGACCCAATACATGAGTTTTGGTCCAATGCAGTGGATCGGGTGCGTTCGTTGAGAAAAATTCCGACGCAACTTCGTTTAGCAAACTTGTGCGTTGATGGCACCAATTCGGCCCGTTTTGCACCGACTTTTGTGAAGTAACGAATCGGTCTGGAATGCCCCAAAACATGAGTTTTGGGGTCCAATGGATGTGGATCAGGTGCGTTCGTTGCGATAAATTCCGACGCAACTTCTCTTAGCAAACTTGTGCGCTGATGGCACCAATTCGGCCCATTTTGCGCTGACTTTCGTCCACTAACGAAACGGTCTGAAACGCCCCAATACATGAGTTTTGGGTCCAATGCAGTGGATCGGGTGCGTTCGTTGAGAAAACTTCCGACGCAACTTCGTTTAGCAAACTTTTGCGTTGATGGCACCAATTCGGCCCGTTTTGCACTGACTTTTGTGAAGTAACGAATCGGTCTGGAACGCCCCCAAAACATGAGTTTTGGGTCCAATGCAGTGGATCGGGTGCGTTCGTTGAGAAAAATTCCGACGCAACTTCGTTTAGCAAACTTTTGCGTTGATGGCACCAATTCGGCCCCGTTTTGCAACCGACTTTTGTGAAGTAACGAATCGGTCTGGAACGCCCCAAAACATGAGTTTTGGGTCTAATGGAGTGGATCGGGTGCGTTCGTTGCGATAAATTCCGACGCAACTTCTCTTAGCAAACATGTGCGCTGATGGCATAAATTCGGCCCGTTTTGCGCCGACTTTCGTCCACTAACGAAACGGTCTGAAACGCCCCAATACATGAGTTTTGGGTCCAATGCAGTGGATCGGGTGCGTTCATTGAGAAAAATTCCGACGCAACTTCGTTTAGCAAACTTTTGCGTTGATGGCACCAATTCGACCCGTTTTGCACCGAGTTTTGTGAAGTAACGAATCGGTCTAGAACGCCCCAAAACATGAGTTTTGGGTCCAATGGAGTGGATCGCGTGCGTTCGTTGGGATAAATTCCGACGCTAGTTCTCTTAGCAAACTTGTGCGCTGATGGCACCAATTCGGCCCTTTTGCGCCGACTTTCGTCCACTAACGAAACGGTCTGAAACGCCCCCAATACATGAGTTTTGGGTCCAATGCAGTGGATCGGTGCGTTCGTTGAGAAAAATTCCGACGCAACTTCGTTTAGCAAACTTTTGCGTTGATGGCACCAATTCGACCCGTTTTGCACCAACTTTTGTGAAGTAACGAATCGGTCTAGAACGACCCAAAACATGAGTTTTGGGTCCAATGGAGTGGATCGCGTGCGTTCGTTGGGATAAATTCCGACGCAAGTTCTTTTAGCAAACTTGTGCGCTGATGGCACCAATTCGGCCCGTTTTGCGCCGTCTTTCGTCCACTAACGAAACGGTCTGAAACGCCCCAAAACATGAGTTATGGGTCCAATGGAGTGGATCGGGAGCGTTCGTTGAGAAAAATTCCGACGCAACTTCGTTTAGCAAACTTGTGCGTTGATGGCACCAATTCGGTCCCGTTTTGCACCGACTTTTGTGAAGTAACGAATCGGTCTGGAACGCCCCAAAACATGAGTTTTGGGTCCAATGGAGTGGATTGGGTTTGTTCGTTGCGAAAATTCCTACGCAACTTCGTTTAGCGAACTTGTGCGCTGATGGCACCAATTCGGCCCGTTTTGCGCTGACTTTCGTCCACTAACGAAACCGTCTGAAACGACCCAATACATGAGTTTTGGGTCCAATGCAGTGGATCGGGTGCGTTCGTTGAGAAAAATTCCGACGCAACTTCGTTTAGCAAACTTGTGCGTTGATGGCACCAATTCGGCCCGTTTTTGCACCGACTTTTGTGAAGTAACGAATCGGTCTGGAACGCCCCAAAACATGAGTTTTGGGTCCAATGGAGTGGATCGGGTGCGTTCGTTGCGATAAATTCCGACGCAACTTCTCTTAGCAAACTTGTGCGCTGATGGCACCAATTCGGCCCATTTTGCGCTGACTTTCGTCCACTAACGAAACGGTCTGAAACGCCCCAATACATGAGTTTTGGGTCCAATGCAGTGGATCGGGTGCGTTCGTTGAGAAAACTTCCGACGCAACTTCGTTTAGCAAACTTTTGCGTTGATGGCACCAATTCGGCCCGTTTTGCACCGACTTTTGTGAAGTAACGAATCGGTCTGGAACGCCCCAAAACATGAGTTTTGGGTCCAATGGAGTGGATCGGGTGCGTTCGTTGCGATAAATTCCGACGCAAGTTCTCTTAGCAAACTTGTGCGCTGATGGCACCAATTCGGCCCGTTTTGCGCCGACTTTCGTCCACTAACGAAACGGTCTGAAACGCCCCAATACATGAGTTTTGGGTCCAATGCAGTGGATCGGGTGCGTTCCTTGAGAAAAATTCCGACGCAACTTCGTTTAGCAAACTTTTGCGTTGATGGCACCAATTCGACCCGTTTTGCACCGACTTTTGTGAAGTAACGAATCGGTCTAGAACGCCCCAAAACATGAGTTTTGGGTCCAATGGAGTGGATCGCGTGCGTTCGTTGGGATAAATTCCGACGCAAGTTCTTTTAGCAAACTTGTGCGCTGATGGCACCAATTCGGCCCGTTTTGCGCCGTCTTTCGTCCACTAACGAAACGGTCTGAAACGCCCCAAAACATGAGTTATGGGTCCAATGGAGTGGATCGGGAGCGTTCGTTGAGAAAAATTCCGACGCAACTTCGTTTAGCAAACTTGTGCGTTGATGGCACCAATTCGGCCCGTTTTGCAGCGACTTTTGTGAAGTAACGAATCGGTCTGGAACGCCCCAAAATATGAGTTTTGGGTCCAATGGAGTGGATTGGGTTTGTTCGTTGCGAAAATTCCTACGCAACTTCGTTTAGCGAACTTGTGCGCTGATGGCACCAATTCGGCCCGTTTTGCGCTGACTTTCGTCCACTAACGAAACCGTCTGAAACTACCCAATACATGAGTTTTGGGTCCAATGCAGTGGATCGGGTGCGTTCGTTGAGAAAAATTCCGACGCAACTTCGTTTAGCAAACTTGTGCGTTGATGGCACCAATTCGGCCCGTTTTGCACCGACTTTTGTGAAGTAACGAATCGGTCTGGAACGCCCCAAAACATGAGTTTTGGGTCCAATGGAGTGGATCGGGTGCGTTCGTTGCGATAAATTCCGACGCAACTTCTCTTAGCAAACTTGTGCGCTGATGGCACCAATTCGGCCCATTTTGCGCTGACTTTCGTCCACTAACGAAACGGTCTGAAACGCCCCAATACATGAGTTTTGGGTCCAATGCAGTGGATCGGGTGCGTTCGTTGAGAAAACTTCCGACGCAACTTCGTTTAGCAAACTTTTGCGTTGATGGCACCAATTCGGCCCGTTTTGCACCGACTTTTGTGAAGTAACGAATCGGTCTGGAACGCCCCAAAACATGAGTTTTGGGTCCAATGGAGTGGATCGGGTGCGTTCGTTGCGATAAATTCCGACGCAACTTCTCTTAGCAAACATGTGCGCTGATGGCACAAATTTGGCCCGTTTTGCGCCGACTTTCGTCCACTAACGAAACGGTCTGAAACGCCCCAATACATGAGTTTTGGGTCCAATGCAGTGGATCGGGTGCGTTCATTGAGAAAAATTCCGATGCAACTTCGTTTAGCAAACTTTTGCGTTGATGGCACCAATTCGACCCGTTTTGCACCGACTTTTGTGAAGTAACGAATCGGTCTAGAACGCCCCAAAACATGAGTTTTGGGTCCAATGGAGTGGATCGCGTGCGTTCGTTGGGATAAATTCCGACGCAACTTCTCTTAGCAAACTTGTGCGCTGATGGCACCAATTCGGCCCGTTTTGCGCCGACTTTCGTCCACTAACGAAACGGTCTGAAACGCCCCAATACATGAGTTTTGGGTCCAATGCAGTGGATCGGGTGCGTTCGTTGAGAAAAATTCCGACGCAACTTCGTTTAGCAAACTTTTGCGTTGATGGCACCAATTCGACCCGTTTTGCACCAACTTTTGTGAAGTAACGAATCGGTCTAGAACGACCCAAAACATGAGTTTTGGGTCCAATGGAGTGGATCGCGTGCGTTCGTTGGGATAAATTCCGACGCTAGTTCTCTTAGCAAACTTGTGCGCTGATGGCACCAATTCGGCCCGTTTTGTGCCGTCTTTCGTCCACTAACGAAACGGTCTGAAACGCCCCAAAACATGAGTTATGGGTCCAATGGAGTGGATCGGGAGCGTTCGTTGAGAAAAATTCCGACGCAACTTCGTAAACTTGTGCGTTGATGGCACCAATTCGGCCCGTTTTGCAGCGACTTTTGTGAAGTAACGAATCGGTCTGGAACGCCCCAAAACATGAGTTTTGGGTCCAATGGAGTGGATTGGGTTTGTTCGTTGCGAAAATTCCTACGCAACTTCGTTTAGCGAACTTGTGCGCTGATGGCACCAATTCGGCCCGTTTTGCGCTGACTTTCGTCCACTAACGAAACCGTCTGAAACGACCCAATACATGAGTTTTGGGTCCAATGCAGTGGATCGGGTGCGTTCGTTGAGAAAAATTCCGACGCAACTTCGTTTAGCAAACTTGTGCGTTGATAGCACCAATTCGGCCCGTTTTGCACCGACTTTTGTGAAGTAACGAATCGGTCTGGAACGCCCCAAAACATGAGTTTTGGGTCCAATGGAGTGGATCGGGTGCGTTCGCTGCGATAAAGTCCGACGCAACTTCTCTTAGCAAACTTGTGCGCTGATGGCACCAATTCGGCCCATTTTGCGCTGACTTTCGTCCACTAACGAAACGGTCTGAAACGCCCCAATACATGAGTTTTGGGTCCAATGCAGTGGATCGGGTGCGTTCGTTGAGAAAACTTCCGACGCAACTTCGTTTAGCAAACTTTTGCGTTGATGGCACCAATTCGGCCCGTTTTGCACTGACTTTTGTGAAGTAACGAATCGGTCTGGAACGCCCCAAAACATGAGTTTTGGGTCCAATGCAGTGGATCGGGTGCGTTCGTTGAGAAAAATTCCGACGCAACTTCGTTTAGCAAACTTTTGCGGTGATGGCACCAATTCGGCCCGTTTTGCACCGACTTTTGTGAAGTAACGAATCGGTCTGGAACGCCCCAAAACATGAGTTTAGGGTCCAATGGAGTGGATCGCGTGCGTTCGTTGGGATAAATTCCGACGCAACTTCTCTTAGCAAACTTGTGCGCTGATGGCACCAATTCGGCCCGTTTTGTGCCGTCTTTCGTCCACTAACGAAACGGTCTGAAACGACCCAAAACATGAGTTATGGGTCCATTGGAGTGGATCGGGAGCGTTCGTTGAGAAAAATTCCGACGCAACTTCGTTTAGCAAACTTGTGCGTTGATGGCACCAATTCGGCCCGTTTTGCACCGACTTTTGTGAAGTAACGAATCGGTCTGGAACGCCCCAAAACATGAGTTTTGGGTCCAATGGAGTGGATTGGGTTTGTTCGTTGCGAAAATTCCTACGCAACTTCGTTTAGCGAACTTGTGCGCTGATGGCACCAATTCGGCCCGTTTTGCGCTGACTTTCGTCCACTAACGAAACGGTCTGAAACGCCCCAATACATGAGTTTTGGGTCCAATGCAGTGGATCGGGTGCGTTCGTTGAGAAAAATTCCGACGCAACTTCGTTTAGCAAACTTGTGCGTTGATGGCACCAATTCGGCCTGTTTTGCACCGACTTTTGTGAAGTAACGAATCGGTCTGGAACGCCCCCAAAACATGAGTTTTGGGTCCAATGGAGTGGATTGGGTTTGTTCGTTGCGAAAATTCCTACGCAACTTCGTTTAGCGAACTTGTGCGCTGATGGCACCAATTCGGCCCGTTTTGCGCTGACTTTCGTCCACTAACGAAACCGTCTGAAACGACCCAATACATGAGTTTTGGGTCCAATGCAGTGGATCGGGTGCGTTCGTTGAGAAAAATTCCGACGCAACTTTGTTTAGCAAACTTGTGCGTTGATGGCACCAATTCGGCCCGTTTTGCACCGACTTTTGTGAAGTAACGAATCGGTCTGGAACGCCCCAAAACATGAGTTTTGGGTCCAATGGAGTGGATCGGGTGCGTTCGTTGCGATAAATTCCGACGCAACTTCTCTTAGCAAACTTGTGCGCTGATGGCACCAATTCGGCCCGTTTAGCGCCGACTTTCGTCCACTAACGAAACGGTCTGAAGCGCCCCAATACATGTGTTTTGGGTCCAATGGAGTGGATCGGGTGCGTTCATTGCGAAAATTCCTACGCAACTTCGTTTAGCGAACTTGTGCGTTGATGGCACCAATTTGGCCCATTTTGCACCGACTTTTGTGAAGTGACGAATCGGTCTGGTACGCCCCAAAACATGAGTTTTGGGTCCAATGGAGTGGATTGGGTGCGTTCGTTGCGAAAAATTCCGACGCAACTTCGTTTAGCAAACTTGTGCGCTGATGGCACCAATTCGGCCCGTTTTGCACCGACTTTTGTGAAGTAACGAATCGGTCTGAAACGCCCCAATACATGAGTTTTGGGTCCAATGCAGTGGATCGGGTGCGTTCGTTGAGAAAAATTCCGACGCAACTTCGTTTAGCAAACTTGTGCGCTCATGGCACCAATTCGGCCCGTTTTGCACCGACTTTTGTGAAGTAACGAATCGGTCTGGAACGCCCCAAAACATGAGTTTTGGGTCCAATGGAGTGGATCGGGTGCGTTCGTTGCGATAAATTCCGACGCAACTTCTCTTAGCAAACTTGTGCGCTGATGGCACCAATTCGGCTCGTTTTGCGCCGACTTTCGTCCACTAACGAAACGGTCTGAAGCGCCCCAATACATGAGTTTTGGGTCCAATGGAGTGTATTGGGTGCGTTCGTTGAGAAAAATTCCGACGCAACTTCGTTTAGCAAACTTGTGCGTTGATGGCACCAATTCGGCCCGTTTTGCACCGACTTTTGTGAAGTAACGAATCGGTCTAAAACGCCCCAAAACATGAGTTTTGGGTCCAATGGAGTGGATCGGGTGCGTTCATTGAGAAAAATTCCAACGCAACTTCGTTTAGCAAACTTGTGCGCTGATGGCACCAATTTGGCCCATTTTGCGCCGACTTTCGTCCACTAACGAAACGGTTTGAAACGCCCCAAAACATGAGTTTTGGGTCCAATGGAGTGGATCGGGTGCGTTCGTTGCGAAAAATTCCGACGCAACTTCGTTTAGCAAACTTTTGCGTTGATGGCGCCAATTCGGCCCGTTTTGCACCGACTTTTGTGAAGTAACGAATCGGTTTGGAACGCCCCAAAACATGAGTTTTGGGTCCAATGGAGTGGATCGGGTGCGTTCGTTGCGATAAATTCCAACGCAACTTCTCATAGCAAACTTGTGCGCTGATGGCACCAATTCGGCCCGTTTTGCGCCGACTTTCGTCCACTAACGAAACGGTCTGAAGCGCCCCAATACATGAGTTTTGGGTCCAATGCAGTGGATCGGGTGCGTTCGTTGAGAAAAATTCCGACGCAACTTCGTTTAGCAAACTTGTGCGCTGATGGCACCAATTCGGCCCGTTTTGCACCGACTTTTGTGAAGTAACGAATCGGTCTGGAACGCCCCAAAACATGAGTTTTGAATCCAATGGAGTGGATCGGGTGCGTTCGTTGTGATAAATTCCGACGCAACTTCTCTTAGCAAACTTGTGCGCTGATGGCACCAATTCGGCCCGTTTTGTGCCGTCTTTCGTCCACTAACGAAACGGTCTGAAACGCCCCAAAACATGAGTTATGGGTCCAATGGAGTGGATCGGGAGCGTTCGTTGAGAAAAATTCCGACGCAACTTCGTTTAGCAAACTTGTGCGTTGATGGCACCAATTCGGCCCGTTTTGCACCGACTTTTGTGAAGTAACGAATCGGTCTGGAACGCCCCAAAACATGAGTTTTGGGTCCAATGGAGTGGATCGGGTGCGTTCGTTGCGATAAATTCCGACGCAACTTCTCTTAGCAAACTTGTGCGCTGATGGCACCAATTCGGCCCGTTTAGCGCCGACTTTCGTCCACTAACGAAACGGTCTGAAGCGCCCCAATACATGTGTTTTGGGTCCAATGGAGTGGATCGGGTGCGTTCATTGCGAAAATTCCTACGCAACTTCGTTTAGCGAACTTGTGCGTTGATGGCACCAATTTGGCCCATTTTGCACCGACTTTTGTGAAGTGACGAATCGGTCTGGTACGCCCCAAAACATGAGTTTTGGGTCCAATGGAGTGGATTGGGTGCGTTCGTTGCGAAAAATTCCGACGCAACTTCGTTTAGCAAACTTGTGCGCTGATGGCACCAATTCGGCCCGTTTTGCACCGACTTTTGTGAAGTAACGAATCGGTCTGAAACGCCCCAATACATGAGTTTTGGGTCCAATGCAGTGGATCGGGTGCGTTCGTTGAGAAAAATTCCGACGCAACTTCGTTTAGCAAACTTGTGCGCTCATGGCACCAATTCGGCCCGTTTTGCACCGACTTTTGTGAAGTAACGAATCGGTCTGGAACGCCCCAAAACATGAGTTTTGGGTCCAATGGAGTGGATCGGGTGCGTTCGTTGCGATAAATTCCGACGCAACTTCTCTTAGCAAACTTGTGCGCTGATGGCACCAATTCGGCTCGTTTTGCGCCGACTTTCGTCCACTAACGAAACGGTCTGAAGCGCCCCAATACATGAGTTTTGGGTCCAATGGAGTGTATTGGGTGCGTTCGTTGAGAAAAATTCCGACGCAACTTCGTTTAGCAAACTTGTGCGTTGATGGCACCAATTCGGCCCGTTTTGCACCGACTTTTGTGAAGTAACGAATCGGTCTAAAACGCCCCAAAACATGAGTTTTGGGTCCAATGGAGTGGATCGGGTGCGTTCATTGAGAAAAATTCCAACGCAACTTCGTTTAGCAAACTTGTGCGCTGATGGCACCAATTTGGCCCATTTTGCGCCGACTTTCGTCCACTAACGAAACGGTTTGAAACGCCCCAAAACATGAGTTTTGGGTCCAATGGAGTGGATCGGGTGCGTTCGTTGCGAAAAATTCCGACGCAACTTCGTTTAGCAAACTTTTGCGTTGATGGCGCCAATTCGGCCCGTTTTGCACCGACTTTTGTGAAGTAACGAATCGGTTTGGAACGCCCCAAAACATGAGTTTTGGGTCCAATGGAGTGGATCGGGTGCGTTCGTTGCGATAAATTCCAACGCAACTTCTCATAGCAAACTTGTGCGCTGATGGCACCAATTCGGCCCGTTTTGCGCCGACTT
This sequence comes from Panicum miliaceum, assembly GCA_032594955.1. Lineage (NCBI taxonomy): Eukaryota > Viridiplantae > Streptophyta > Magnoliopsida > Poales > Poaceae > Panicum > Panicum miliaceum. Next base: position 18,168,363 of record CM064073.1, read on the forward strand.
TCGTCCACTAACGAAACGGTCTGAAGCGCCCCAATACATGAGTTTTGGGTCCAATGCAGTGGATCGGGTGCGTTCGTTGAGAAAAATTCCGACGCAACTTCGTTTAGCAAACTTGTGCGCTGATGGCACCAATTCGGCCCGTTTTGCACCGACTTTTGTGAAGTAACGAATCGGTCTGGAACGCCCCAAAACATGAGTTTTGAATCCAATGGAGTGGATCGGGTGCGTTCGTTGTGATAAATTCCGACGCAACTTCTCTTAGCAAACTTGTGCGCTGATGGCACCAATTCGGCCCGTTTTGTGCCGTCTTTCGTCCACTAACGAAACGGTCTGAAACGCCCCAAAACATGAGTTATGGGTCCAATGGAGTGGATCGGGAGCGTTCGTTGAGAAAAATTCCGACGCAACTTCGTTTAGCAAACTTGTGCGTTGATGGCACCAATTCGGCCCGTTTTGCACCGACTTTTGTGAAGTAACGAATCGGTCTGGAACGCCCCAAAACATGAGTTTTTGGTCCAATGGAGTGGATTGGGTTTGTTCGTTGCGAAAAATCCTACGCAACTTCGTTTAGCGAACTTGTGCGCTGATGGCACCAATTCGGCCCGTTTGCGCTGACTTTCGTCCACTAACGAAACCGTCTGAAACGACCCAATACATGAGTTTTGGGTCCAATGCAGTGGATCGGGTGCGTTCGTTGAGAAAAAATCCGACGCAACTTCGTTTAGCAAACTTGTGCGTTGATGGCACCAATTCGGCCCATTTTGCACCGACTTTTGTGAAGTAACGAATCGGTCTGGAACGCCCCAAAACATGAGTTTTGGGTCCAATGGAGTGGATCGCGTGCGTTCGTTGGGATAAATTCCGACGCTAGTTCTCTTAGCAAACTTGTGCGCTGATGGCACCAATTCGGCCCGTTTTGTGCCGTCTTTCGTCCACTAACGAAACGGTCTGAAACGCCCCAAAACATGAGTTATGGGTCTAATGGAGTGGATCGGGAGCGTTCGTTGAGAAAAATTCCGACGCAACTTCGTAAACTTGTGCGTTGATGGCACCAATTCGGCCCGTTTTGCAGCGACTTTTGTGAAGTAACGAATCGGTCTGGAACGCCCCAAAACATGAGTTTTGGGTCCAATGGAGTGGATTGGGTTTGTTCGTTGCGAAAATTCCTACGCAACTTCGTTTAGCGAACTTGTGCGCTGATGGCACCAATTCGGCCCGTTTTGCGCTGACTTTCGTCCACTAACGAAACCGTCTGAAACTACCCAATACATGAGTTTTGGGTCCAATGCAGTGGATCGGGTGCGTTCGTTGAGAAAACTTCCGACGCAACTTCGTTTAGCAAACTTTTGCGTTGATGGCACCAATTCGGCCCGTTTTGCACCGACTTTTGTGAAGTAACGAATCGGTCTGGAACGCCCCAAAACATGAGTTTTGGGTCCAATGGAGTGGATCGCGTGCGTTCGTTGGGATAAATTCCGACGCTAGTTCTCTTAGCAAACTTGTGCGCTGATGGCACCAATTCGGCCCGTTTTGTGCCGTCTTTCGTCCACTAACGAAACGGTCTGAAACGCCCCAAAACATGAGTTATGGGTCCAATGCAGTGGATCGGGTGCGTTCGTTGAGAAAAATTCCGACGCAACTTCGTTTAGCAAACTTGTGCGTTGATGGCACCAATTCGGCCCGTTTTGCACCGACTTTTGTGAAGTAACGAATCGGTCTGGAACGCCCCAAAACATGAGTTTTGGGTCCAATGGAGTGGATCGGGTGCGTTCGTTGCGATAAATTCCGACGCAACTTCTCTTAGCAAACTTGTGCGCTGATGGCACCAATTCGGCCCATTTTGCGCTGACTTTCGTCCACTAACGAAACGGTCTGAAACGCCCCAATACATGAGTTTTGGGTCCAATGCAGTGGATCGGGTGCGTTCGTTGAGAAAACTTCCGACGCAACTTCGTTTAGCAAACTTTTGCGTTGATGGCACCAATTCGGCCCGTTTTGCACCGACTTTTGTGAAGTAACGAATCGGTCTGGAACGCCCCAAAACATGAGTTTTGGGTCCAATGGAGTGGATCGGGTGCGTTCGTTGCGATAAATTCCGACGCAACTTCTCTTAGCAAACATGTGCGCTGATGGCACAAATTTGGCCCGTTTTGCGCCGACTTTCGTCCACTAACGAAACGGTCTGAAACGCCCCAATACATGAGTTTTGGGTCCAATGCAGTGGATCGGGTGCGTTCATTGAGAAAAATTCCGATGCAACTTCGTTTAGCAAACTTTTGCGTTGATGGCACCAATTCGACCCGTTTTGCACCGACTTTTGTGAAGTAACGAATCGGTCTAGAACGCCCCAAAACATGAGTTTTGGGTCCAATGGAGTGGATCGCGTGCGTTCGTTGGGATAAATTCCGACGCAACTTCTCTTAGCAAACTTGTGCGCTGATGGCACCAATTCGGCCCGTTTTGCGCCGACTTTCGTCCACTAACGAAACGGTCTGAAACGCCCCAATACATGAGTTTTGGGTCCAATGCAGTGGATCGGGTGCGTTCGTTGAGAAAAATTCCGACGCAACTTCGTTTAGCAAACTTTTGCGTTGATGGCACCAATTCGACCCGTTTTGCACCAACTTTTGTGAAGTAACGAATCGGTCTAGAACGACCCAAAACATGAGTTTTGGGTCCAATGGAGTGGATCGCGTGCGTTCGTTGGGATAAATTCCGACGCTAGTTCTCTTAGCAAACTTGTGCGCTGATGGCACCAATTCGGCCCGTTTTGTGCCGTCTTTCGTCCACTAACGAAACGGTCTGAAACGCCCCAAAACATGAGTTATGGGTCCAATGGAGTGGATCGGGAGCGTTCGTTGAGAAAAATTCCGACGCAACTTCGTAAACTTGTGCGTTGATGGCACCAATTCGGCCCGTTTTGCAGCGACTTTTGTGAAGTAACGAATCGGTCTGGAACGCCCCAAAACATGAGTTTTGGGTCCAATGGAGTGGATTGGGTTTGTTCGTTGCGAAAATTCCTACGCAACTTCGTTTAGCGAACTTGTGCGCTGATGGCACCAATTCGGCCCGTTTTGCGCTGACTTTCGTCCACTAACGAAACCGTCTGAAACGACCCAATACATGAGTTTTGGGTCCAATGCAGTGGATAATGGCGACCCGCTAGGGTTTGTTCCCGATCTTTCGATGAGAGGCAGGGGATAACTCGATTTGAGATGGAGGCGACGTTCACGGCTCGACTACAGCCTTCCAAGGATGCTGCGCCTTAGCAACCGATACACCACCTCCAATGGCTGCCGCGATCTTGTGGAGCGCGACACCCGGCCACTAGGGCACCTGTCCTGCAAGCAATCGAAGAACCAGCAAGAACAAGTAGAACAAGCAACTCAATTGCAAATATGGAGATAATAACCAATCTGGAATCAACAAGGTGGGGTTCCGAATCGAGTAGAACGGATGGTCTAGTCGACACACGCGTCTACAAGGAAGTAGCAATGGCTAAACTTTCAACAAAACAAAAACCCCCAATCTGTTCATGGCGGCTCTAACCCTTATTAATACCTAGGAGGACGACCAAGAGGGTGTTTGAGTCGCACTCCAACCCTAGGACGCGTCCCTAATGGACCCGACTTGATACAAAGCCCATCGGGCCAAATTAAGATGTCGCAGCACCTTGAGACAGAAAACTAGTCGGTAGTATTTTGGTCATTGCGGACGAATCAGGAGAGATATGGACTTGAGTCCGGATCCATATGAAACTAGACTTCATAAGCTTTCCACGAAGTACTTGAACGTCCCTATCCGAGTCCGTATGCGACCGTGGTGTCCGTCACAAGTTGGTGCTGTTCTGCAGTCCGAATCCAGCCTCCAAAACGTGTTGGACATGGACTCTTTCTTTCCTTGCACCAAAAGTGACGAGGTGGCCTGATAGAGAACATTGGGAAGACTTAGGCTTGGTCCCCAATCAACTTCTTTGGTCCTCCATACCTTCCATGTGTGTTTATTACATGTGGGTGTATCCATTCTGGTGATGTCCACATCATTACTAATGGCGACCCGCTAGGGTTTGTTCCCGATCTTTCGATGAGAGGCAGGGGATAACTCGATTTGAGATGGAGGCGACGTTCACGGCTCGACTACAGCCTTCCAAGGATGCTGCGCCTTAGCAACCGATACACCACCTCCAATGGCTGCCGCGATCTTGTGGAGCGCGACACCCGGCCACTAGGGCACCTGTCCTGCAAGCAATCGAAGAACCAGCAAGAACAAGTAGAACAAGCAACTCAATTGCAAATATGGAGATAATAACCAATCTGGAATCAACAAGGTGGGGTTCCGAATCGAGTAGAACGGATGGTCTAGTCGACACACGCGTCTACAAGGAAGTAGCAATGGCTAAACTTTCAACAAAACAAAAACCCCCAATCTGTTCATGGCGGCTCTAACCCTTATTAATACCTAGGAGGACGACCAAGAGGGTGTTTGAGTCGCACTCCAACCCTAGGACGCGTCCCTAATGGACCCGACTTGATACAAAGCCCATCGGGCCAAATTAAGATGTCGCAGCACCTTGAGACAGAAAACTAGTCGGTAGTATTTTGGTCATTGCGGACGAATCAGGAGAGATATGGACTTGAGTCCGGATCCATATGAAACTAGACTTCATAAGCTTTCCACGAAGTACTTGAACGTCCCTATCCGAGTCCGTATGCGACCGTGGTGTCCGTCACAAGTTGGTGCTGTTCTGCAGTCCGAATCCAGCCTCCAAAACGTGTTGGACATGGACTCTTTCTTTCCTTGCACCAAAAGTGACGAGGTGGCCTGATAGAGAACATTGGGAAGACTTAGGCTTGGTCCCCAATCAACTTCTTTGGTCCTCCATACCTTCCATGTGTGTTTATTACATGTGGGTGTATCCATTCTGGTGATGTCCACATCATTCTCCCCTTCTTGGCTGCAAGTCGTCCTCGACTTGCTCCAACGGCATTCAAATGTGCTTGCTTTGTAGTTGGAACATGGAGCGACGACTATGCTGCATGGGCACAACAAACAATGCTCCCGTTCTTCAGGCTGATCCTGTTGCATAAGAGAAAAACTAGAAAAACTTTGCAAGATATTATTAGTGTTAATGCAGCCCCCTATTTGCTCATGGTATTGTAGCCCAAAAGGATATTTCAGATTAGAACAGATATACACTTTATGCACCAAATATTCTCCTTTGATGTCATTTTTTCCAATTGCATGAAGCGAACAATGATTTAAACTTGGCAAATTAGAATCTAATTGAACCTTCTCTTTTAGACAATTTAGATTACACAGAATATTAAATTCAATATAACCCAAAGTATTTAAAGAAGACAACAATTTCAGTTCATCTTGTACACAAGTAATAGGATGAGAAGGATTATCTACAGCACATTCGTATGGTTCCAAACCAAAAATATCACACTTATTCATTAATTCTGGTATATGAGTAAAAGAAGTATTAGCACACAAGTCCTCTTTATCATAAGAAACAACAAGTAATTCATCTTGTGAAAAAGTTGAATCAGCAGCAGGTTCCACTATTCGTTGCTCTTTGTTAGCATGTAGAGTGGACAAAGTTTGGACACTATGAGTCACATCATTCTTGCAAGTATTCACAAATGAAAGAATTTCTTTTTCAGCATGGAGAGCAAGACAAAACAATTGACCGATATAGCAATAGGACTTGCCAATTAACAAGTTTCGAATTTCAGAATTGAGCCCTCTCATGAACCTATTCATAACATCTTCCATGCATTCATCCAATCCACCAAACATGATACAAATTTTAAAATCATGGTAGTATTGTTTCACAGTCCTACTACTCTGTTTTAATTTCTCTAGTTTGGTAAGCAAATGATCAACATAATATGCAGGAATATAGGCATCTCTAAAATGTATTTTGAATTCTTTCCAAGTTTGCGGAATAATGTTATGCCTACAAATATATTTCCATTCTAGCAAAGCATTTTCTGTTAAAATATTAGAGGCAATATAAATCATTTGTTTCTCCGACAGGTCATGCTCATCAAATTCATTATCTACTTTTAGCTCCCAATCAATATAAGCTTTAGGATCAAACTCACCAGGATATAAAGGCAAGCATTGAATAATGTCCAGAATATTTTGTTGTTGTTTGCTCCGCTCAAAAATCACTGTATCACCTGCCATGATCAGTAGAAAACAAGAACACAAAAATAATATGTATCCTCCTGTCAACTACTAGAATGTGTCAGTTGTAATTCTCTCAAACTCAACTTGTTTAATACGAGCTCTTACCAGTTCTTACCAAGCATAACAGGATGAGTCGGCAACCAACAAGTCAAGCACCTTGAAAGAAGTGTATCGGTGCCTTAGCAACAGAAAACTGTCAAGCTATAGTCGAGTATGTGGAGCTGTAGGTGGGCTGATCAAGGGAAAATACTAGCACCACGTTAGTCAGAAAAGCAAGCTGAATAATTGTTCAACGGTGGTACTGTGCTGGTCCTAGCATAGACCGTACTAGAGGCGCGAGCCTGGACACAAATGAAGTCACAAAGCACCAACCGAAACAGCAGGAACACAAAAGATGGATCAGCCCCTTTCTTCTTTTTCGTTTCTTTTCTTTTCTTTTCTGTTTTTTTTCACTTTGTTTTCTTTTTTTCTTCTTCTTTTTTTTTGTAGAGGACTAAAATCCTTTGTTTGACAAACAACGCAACAGGATTACTGCATATAGCTGCTACCAACTCAGATTGACGAAACTTGTTTCACGCAGCCAGACGCACAAATCTCCAAGTCGATTCTGAAGCACTTAGATGGAATTTGTGACCCAGGTCAGATCCGTTGGAAAGATCACGAGTTACGCTTTCCAGATTGTACTAAAACTCGCAAATCGGAGACCGGACACAGAAACAATGAAAGTTTTCTTCCACTGATGAATTGAAACTCCGAGACAAAAAGAGGTGACAAGAACTCGAAACTCTAAAGGACTAAACTAAGACCAGCAACACGACGCAACCGATGCAACCGAAAATTCAACAAGCCCTAACTAAGTAGTACCAGCAAAGGCTCAAAGGGTTTATAGGATTGAAGGTAAACTAATCTACTATTTTTTTTGGCTTTTCTGGACTATAGGAAAAATAAAACAGCGAAGAATTAGAAGTCTCTCACCGATAAACCTTGCTCTGATTACCAACTAATGGCGACCCGCTAGGGTTTGTTCCCGATCTTTCGATGAGAGGCAGGGGATAACTCGATTTGAGATGGAGGCGACGTTCACGGCTCGACTACAGCCTTCCAAGGATGCTGCGCCTTAGCAACCGATACACCACCTCCAATGGCTGCCGCGATCTTGTGGAGCGCGACACCCGGCCACTAGGGCACCTGTCCTGCAAGCAATCGAAGAACCAGCAAGAACAAGTAGAACAAGCAACTCAATTGCAAATATGGAGATAATAACCAATCTGGAATCAACAAGGTGGGGTTCCGAATCGAGTAGAACGGATGGTCTAGTCGACACACGCGTCTACAAGGAAGTAGCAATGGCTAAACTTTCAACAAAACAAAAACCCCCAATCTGTTCATGGCGGCTCTAACCCTTATTAATACCTAGGAGGACGACCAAGAGGGTGTTTGAGTCGCACTCCAACCCTAGGACGCGTCCCTAATGGACCCGACTTGATACAAAGCCCATCGGGCCAAATTAAGATGTCGCAGCACCTTGAGACAGAAAACTAGTCGGTAGTATTTTGGTCATTGCGGACGAATCAGGAGAGATATGGACTTGAGTCCGGATCCATATGAAACTAGACTTCATAAGCTTTCCACGAAGTACTTGAACGTCCCTATCCGAGTCCGTATGCGACCGTGGTGTCCGTCACAAGTTGGTGCTGTTCTGCAGTCCGAATCCAGCCTCCAAAACGTGTTGGACATGGACTCTTTCTTTCCTTGCACCAAAAGTGACGAGGTGGCCTGATAGAGAACATTGGGAAGACTTAGGCTTGGTCCCCAATCAACTTCTTTGGTCCTCCATACCTTCCATGTGTGTTTATTACATGTGGGTGTATCCATTCTGGTGATGTCCACATCAGTGGATCGGGTGCGTTCGTTGAGAAAAATTCCGACGCAACTTCGTTTAGCAAACTTGTGCGTTGATAGCACCAATTCGGCCCGTTTTGCACCGACTTTTGTGAAGTAACGAATCGGTCTGGAACGCCCCAAAACATGAGTTTTGGGTCCAATGGAGTGGATCGGGTGCGTTCGCTGCGATAAAGTCCGACGCAACTTCTCTTAGCAAACTTGTGCGCTGATGGCACCAATTCGGCCCATTTTGCGCTGACTTTCGTCCACTAACGAAACGGTCTGAAACGCCCCAATACATGAGTTTTGGGTCCAATGCAGTGGATCGGGTGCGTTCGTTGAGAAAACTTCCGACGCAACTTCGTTTAGCAAACTTTTGCGTTGATGGCACCAATTCGGCCCGTTTTGCACTGACTTTTGTGAAGTAACGAATCGGTCTGGAACGCCCCAAAACATGAGTTTTGGGTCCAATGCAGTGGATCGGGTGCGTTCGTTGAGAAAAATTCCGACGCAACTTCGTTTAGCAAACTTTTGCGGTGATGGCACCAATTCGGCCCGTTTTGCACCGACTTTTGTGAAGTAACGAATCGGTCTGGAACGCCCCAAAACATGAGTTTAGGGTCCAATGGAGTGGATCGCGTGCGTTCGTTGGGATAAATTCCGACGCAACTTCTCTTAGCAAACTTGTGCGCTGATGGCACCAATTCGGCCCGTTTTGTGCCGTCTTTCGTCCACTAACGAAACGGTCTGAAACGACCCAAAACATGAGTTATGGGTCCATTGGAGTGGATCGGGAGCGTTCGTTGAGAAAAATTCCGACGCAACTTCGTTTAGCAAACTTGTGCGTTGATGGCACCAATTCGGCCCGTTTTGCACCGACTTTTGTGAAGTAACGAATCGGTCTGGAACGCCCCAAAACATGAGTTTTGGGTCCAATGGAGTGGATTGGGTTTGTTCGTTGCGAAAATTCCTACGCAACTTCGTTTAGCGAACTTGTGCGCTGATGGCACCAATTCGGCCCGTTTTGCGCTGACTTTCGTCCACTAACGAAACGGTCTGAAACGCCCCAATACATGAGTTTTGGGTCCAATGCAGTGGATCGGGTGCGTTCGTTGAGAAAAATTCCGACGCAACTTCGTTTAGCAAACTTGTGCGTTGATGGCACCAATTCGGCCTGTTTTGCACCGACTTTTGTGAAGTAACGAATCGGTCTGGAACGCCCCCAAAACATGAGTTTTGGGTCCAATGGAGTGGATTGGGTTTGTTCGTTGCGAAAATTCCTACGCAACTTCGTTTAGCGAACTTGTGCGCTGATGGCACCAATTCGGCCCGTTTTGCGCTGACTTTCGTCCACTAACGAAACCGTCTGAAACGACCCAATACATGAGTTTTGGGTCCAATGCAGTGGATCGGGTGCGTTCGTTGAGAAAAATTCCGACGCAACTTTGTTTAGCAAACTTGTGCGTTGATGGCACCAATTCGGCCCGTTTTGCACCGACTTTTGTGAAGTAACGAATCGGTCTGGAACGCCCCAAAACATGAGTTTTGGGTCCAATGGAGTGGATCGGGTGCGTTCGTTGCGATAAATTCCGACGCAACTTCTCTTAGCAAACTTGTGCGCTGATGGCACCAATTCGGCCCGTTTAGCGCCGACTTTCGTCCACTAACGAAACGGTCTGAAGCGCCCCAATACATGTGTTTTGGGTCCAATGGAGTGGATCGGGTGCGTTCATTGCGAAAATTCCTACGCAACTTCGTTTAGCGAACTTGTGCGTTGATGGCACCAATTTGGCCCATTTTGCACCGACTTTTGTGAAGTGACGAATCGGTCTGGTACGCCCCAAAACATGAGTTTTGGGTCCAATGGAGTGGATTGGGTGCGTTCGTTGCGAAAAATTCCGACGCAACTTCGTTTAGCAAACTTGTGCGCTGATGGCACCAATTCGGCCCGTTTTGCACCGACTTTTGTGAAGTAACGAATCAGTCTGAAACGCCCCAATACATGAGTTTTGGGTCCAATGCAGTGGATCGGGTGCGTTCGTTGAGAAAAATTCCGACGCAACTTCGTTTAGCAAACTTGTGCGCTCATGGCACCAATTCGGCCCGTTTTGCACCGACTTTTGTGAAGTAACGAATCGGTCTGGAACGCCCCAAAACATGAGTTTTGGGTCCAATGGAGTGGATCGGGTGCGTTCGTTGCGATAAATTCCGACGCAACTTCTCTTAGCAAACTTGTGCGCTGATGGCACCAATTCGGCTCGTTTTGCGCCGACTTTCGTCCACTAACGAAACGGTCTGAAGCGCCCCAATACATGAGTTTTGGGTCCAATGGAGTGTATTGGGTGCGTTCGTTGAGAAAAATTCCGACGCAACTTCGTTTAGCAAACTTGTGCGTTGATGGCACCAATTCGGCCCGTTTTGCACCGACTTTTGTGAAGTAACGAATCGGTCTAAAACGCCCCAAAACATGAGTTTTGGGTCCAATGGAGTGGATCGGGTGCGTTCATTGAGAAAAATTCCAACGCAACTTCGTTTAGCAAACTTGTGCGCTGATGGCACCAATTTGGCCCATTTTGCGCCGACTTTCGTCCACTAACGAAACGGTTTGAAACGCCCCAAAACATGAGTTTTGGGTCCAATGGAGTGGATCGGGTGCGTTCGTTGCGAAAAATTCCGACGCAACTTCGTTTAGCAAACTTTTGCGTTGATGGCGCCAATTCGGCCCGTTTTGCACCGACTTTTGTGAAGTAACGAATCGGTTTGGAACGCCCCAAAACATGAGTTTTGGGTCCAATGGAGTGGATCGGGTGCGTTCGTTGCGATAAATTCCAACGCAACTTCTCATAGCAAACTTGTGCGCTGATGGCACCAATTCGGCCCGTTTTGCGCCGACTTTCGTCCACTAACGAAACGGTCTGAAGCGCCCCAATACATGAGTTTTGGGTCCAATGCAGTGGATCGGGTGCGTTCGTTGAGAAAAATTCCGACGCAACTTCGTTTAGCAAACTTGTGCGCTGATGGCACCAATTCGGCCCGTTTTGCACCGACTTTTGTGAAGTAACGAATCGGTCTGGAACGCCCCAAAACATGAGTTTTGAATCCAATGGAGTGGATCGGGTGCGTTCGTTGTGATAAATTCCGACGCAACTTCTCTTAGCAAACTTGTGCGCTGATGGCACCAATTCGGCCCGTTTTGTGCCGTCTTTCGTCCACTAACGAAACGGTCTGAAACGCCCCAAAACATGAGTTATGGGTCCAATGGAGTGGATCGGGAGCGTTCGTTGAGAAAAATTCCGACGCAACTTCGTTTAGCAAACTTGTGCGTTGATGGCACCAATTCGGCCCGTTTTGCACCGACTTTTGTGAAGTAACGAATCGGTCTGGAACGCCCCAAAACATGAGTTTTTGGTCCAATGGAGTGGATTGGGTTTGTTCGTTGCGAAAAATCCTACGCAACTTCGTTTAGCGAACTTGTGCGCTGATGGCACCAATTCGGCCCGTTTGCGCTGACTTTCGTCCACTAACGAAACCGTCTGAAACGACCCAATACATGAGTTTTGGGTCCAATGCAGTGGATCGGGTGCGTTCGTTGAGAAAAAATCCGACGCAACTTCGTTTAGCAAACTTGTGCGTTGATGGCACCAATTCGGCCCATTTTGCACCGACTTTTGTGAAGTAACGAATCGGTCTGGAACGCCCCAAAACATGAGTTTTGGGTCCAATGGAGTGGATCGGGTGCGTTCGTTGCGATAAATTCCGACGCAACTTCTCTTAGCAAACTTGTGCGCTGATGGCACCAATTCGGCCCATTTTGCGCTGACTTTCGTCCACTAACGAAACGGTCTGAAACGCCCCAATACATGAGTTTTGGGTCCAATGCAGTGGATCGGGTGCGTTCGTTGAGAAAACTTCCGACGCAACTTCGTTTAGCAAACTTTTGCGTTGATGGCACCAATTCGGCCCGTTTTGCACCGACTTTTGTGAAGTAACGAATCGGTCTGGAACGCCCCAAAACATGAGTTTTGGGTCCAATGCAGTGGATCGGGTGCGTTCGTTGAGAAAAATTCCGACGCAACTTCGTTTAGCAAACTTTTGCGGTGATGGCACCAATTCGGCCCGTTTTGCACCGACTTTTGTGAAGTAACGAATCGGTCTGGAACGCCCCAAAACATGAGTTTTGGGTCCAATGGAGTGGATCGCGTGCGTTCGTCGGGATAAATTCCGACGCAACTTCTCATAGCAAACTTGTGCGCTGATGGCACCAATTCGGCCCGTTTTGCACCGACTTTTGTGAAGTAACGAAACGGTCTGAAACGCCCCAAAACATGAGTTATGGGTCCAATGGAGTGGATCGGGAGCGTTCGTTGAGAAAAATTCCGACGCAACTTCGATTAGCAAACTTGTGCGTTGATGGCACCAATTCGGCCCGTTTTGCACCGACTTTTGTGAAGTAACGAATCGGTCTGGAACGCCCCAAAACATGACTTTTGGGTCCAATGGAGTGGATTGGGTTTGTTCGTTGCGAAAATTCCTACGCAACTTCGTTTAGCGAACTTGTGCGCTGATGGCACCAATTCGGCCCGTTTTGCGCTGACTTTCGTCCACTAACGAAACCGTCTGAAACGACCCAATACATGAGTTTTGGGTCCAATGCAGTGGATCGGGTGCGTTCGTTGAGAAAAATTCCGACGCAACTTCGTTTAGCAAACTTGTGCGTTGATGGCACCAATTCGGCCCGTTTTGCACCGACTTTTGTGAAGTAACGAATCGGTCTGGAACGCCCCAAAACATGAGTTTTGGGTCCAATGGAGTGGATCGGGTGCGTTCGTTGCGATAAATTCCGACGCAACTTCTCTTAGCAAACTTGTGCGCTGATGGCACCAATTCGGCCCATTTTGCGCTGACTTTCGTCCACTAACGAAACGGTCTGAAACGCCCCAATACATGAGTTATGGGTCCAATGGAGTGGATCGGGAGCGTTCGTTGAGAAAAATTCCGAAGCAACTTCGATTAGCAAACTTGTGCGTTGATGGCACCAATTCGGCCCGTTTTGCACCGACTTTTGTGAAGTAACGAATCGGTCTGGAACGCCCCAAAACATGAGTTTTGGGTCCAATGGAGTGGATTGGGTTTGTTCGTTGCGAAAATTCCTACGCAACTTCGTTTAGCGAACTTGTGCGCTGATGGCACCAATTCGGCCCGTTTGCGCTGACTTTCGTCCACTAACGAAACCGTCTGAAACGACCCAATACATGAGTTTTGGGTCCAATGCAGTGGATCGGGTGCGTTCGTTGAGAAAAAATCCGACGCAACTTCGTTTAGCAAACTTGTGCGTTGATGGCACCAATTCGGTCCGTTTTGCACCGGCTTTTGTGAAGTAACGAATCGGTCTGGAACGCCCCAAAACATGAGTTTTGGGTCCAATGGAGTGGATCGGGTGCGTTCGTTGCGATAAATTCCGACGCAACTTCTCTTTGCAAACTTGTGCGCTGATGCCACCAATTCGGCCCGTTTAGCGCCGACTTTCGTCCACTAACGAAACGGTCTGAAGCGCCCCAATACATGAGTTTTGGGTCCAATGGAGTGGATCGGGTGCGTTCGTTGAGAAAAATTCCGACGCAACTTTGTTTAGCAAACTTGTGCGTTGATGGCACCAATTTGGCCCGTTTTGCACCAACTTTTGTGAAGTAACGAATCGGTCTAAAACGCCCCAAAACATGAGTTTTGGGTCCAATGGAGTGGATCGGGTGCGTTCACTGCGAAAATTCCTACGCAACTTCGTTTAGCGAACTTGTGCGTTGATGGCACCAATTTGGCCCGTTTTGCACCGACTTTTGTGAAGTGACGAATCGGTCTGGAACGCCCCAAAACATGAGTTTTGGGTCCAATGGAGTGGATTGGGTGCGTTCGTTGAGAAAAATTCCGACGCAACTTCGTTTAGCAAACTTGTGCGCTGATGGCACCAATTCGGCCC
>CM064073.1:18182518-18207987 GCA_032594955.1 Panicum miliaceum
TAAATTCCGACGCAACTTCTCTTAGCAAATTTGTGCGCTGATGGCACCAATTCGGCTCGTTTTGCGCCGACTTTCGTCCACTAACGAAACGGTCTGAAACGCCCCAATACATGAGTTTTGGGTCCAATGGAGTGGATCGGGTGAGTTCGTTGAGAAAAATTCCGAAGCAACTTCGTTTAGCAAACTTGTGCGTTGATGGCACCAATTTGGCCCGTTTTGCACCGACTTTTGTGAAGTAAAGAATCGGTCTAAAACGCCCCAAAACATGAGTTTTGGGTCCAATGGAGTGGATCGGGTGCGTTCATTGCGAAAATTCCTACGCAACTTCGTTTAGCGAACATGTGCGTTGATGGCACCAATTTGGCCCGTTTGCACCGACTTTTGTGAAGTGACAAATCGGTCCGGAACGCCCCAAAACAAGAGTTTTGGATCCAATGGAGTGGATCGGTTGCGTTCGTTGCGAAAAATTCCGATGCAACTTCTCTTAGCAAACTTGTGCGCTGATGGCACCAATTCGGCCCGTTTTGCGCCGACTTTCGTCCACTAACGAAACGGTCTGAAACGCCCCAATACATGAGTTTTGGGTCCAATGGTGTGGATCGCGTGCGTTCGTTGCGATAAATTCCGACGCAACTTCTCTTAGCAAACTTGTGCGCTGATGTCACCAATTCGGCCCGTTTTGCGCCGACTTTCGTCCACTAACGAAACGGTCTGAAACGCCCCAAAACATGAGTTTTGGGTCCAATGGAGTGGATCGAGTGCGTTCGTTGAGAAAAATTCCGACGCAACTTCGCTTAGCAAACTTGTGCGTTGATCGCACCAATTCGGCCCGTTTCGCCCCGACTATTGTGAAGTAACGAATGAGTTTAAAACGCCCTAAAACATGAGTTATGAGTCCAATGGAGTGGATCGGATGCGTTCGTTGCGCAAAATTCCGACGCAACTTCGTTTAGCGAACTTGTGCGTTGATGGCACCCAATTTGTCCCGTTTGGCACCGAGTTTTGTGAAGTAATGAATCGGTCTGGAATGCCCCAAAACATGAGTTTTGGGTCCAATGAGTGGATCGGGCGCGTTCGTTGCGATAAATTCCGATGCAACTTCTCTTAGCAAACTTGTGCGCTGATGGCACCAATTCGGCCCGTTTTGCGCCGACTTTCGTCCACTAACGAAACGGTCTGAAACGCCCCAATACATGAGTTTTGGGTCCAATGGAGTGGATCGCGTGCGTTCGTTGCGATAAATTCCGACGCAACTTCCCTTAGCAAACTTGTGCGCTGATGGCACCAATTCGGCCCGTTTTGCGCCGACTTTCATCCACTAATGAAAGGGTCTGAAACGCCCCAATACATGAGTTCTGGGTCCAATGGAGTGGATCGAGTGCGTTCGTTGAGAAAAATTCCGACGCAACTTCGTTTAGCAATCTTGTGCGTTGATGGCACCAATTCGGCCCGTTTTGCACCGACTTTTGTGAAGTAACGAATCGGTCTGGAACGCCCCAAAACATGAGTTTTGGGTCCAATGGAGTGGATCGCGTGCGTTCGTTGCGATAAATTCTGACGCAACTTCTCTTAGCAAACTTGTGCGCTGATGGCACCAATTCGGCCCGTTTTGCGCCGACTTTCGTCCACTAACGAAACGGTCTGAAACGCCCCAATACATGAGTTTTGGGTCCAATGGAGTGGATCGAGTGCGTTCGTTGAGAAAAATTCCGACGCAACTTCGTTTAGCAAACATGTGCGTTGATGGCACCAATTCGGCCCGTTTTGCACCGACTTTTGTGAAGTAACGAATCGGTCTGGAACGCCCCAAAACATGAGTTTTGGGTCCAATGGAGTGGATCGGGTGCGTTCGTTGCGATAAATTCTGACGCAACTTCTCTTAGCAAACTTGTGCGCTGATGGCACCAATTCGGCCCGTTTTGCGCCGACTTTCGTCCACTAACGAAACGGTCTGAAACGCCCCAAAACAAGAGTTTTGGGTCCAATGGAGTGGATCGAGTGCGTTCGTTGAGAAAAATTCTGACGCAACTTCGCTTAGCAAACTTGTGCGTTGATCGCACCGATTCGGCCCGTTTTGCACCCGACTATTGTGAAGTAACGAATCAGTTTAAAACGTCCCAAAACATGAGTTATGAGTCCAATGGAGTGGATCGGATGCGTTCGTTGCGCAAAATTCCGACGCAACTTCGTTTAGCGAACTTGTGCGTTGATGGCACCAATTTGGCCCGTTTGGCACCGAGTTTTGTGAAGTAACGAATCGGTCTGGAACGCCCCAAAACATGAGTTTTGGGTCCAATGGAGTGGATCGGGCGCGTTCGTTGCGATAAATTCCGATGCAACTTCTCTTAGCAAACTTGTGCGCTGATGGCACCAATTCGGCCCGTTTTGCGCCGACTTTCGTCCACTAACGAAACGGTCTGAAACGCCCCAATACATGAGTTTTGGGTCCAATGGAGTGGATCGCGTGCGTTTGTTGCGATAAATTCCGACGCAACTTCTCTTAGCAAACTTGCGCGCTGATGGCACCAATTCGGCCCGTTTTGCGCCGACTTTCGTCCACTAACGAAACGGTCTGAAACGCCCCAAAACATGAGTTTTGGGTCCAATGGAGTGGATCGGGTGCGTTCATTGCAAAAATTCCTATGCAACTTCGTTTAGCGAACTTGTGCGTTGATGGCACCAATTTGGCCCGTTTTGCACCGACTTTTGTGAATTGACGAATCGGTCTGGAACGCCCCAAAACATGAGTTTTGGGTCCAATGGAGTGGATCGGGTGCGTTCGTTGAGAAAATTTCCGACGCAACTTCGTTTAGCGAGCTTGTGCGTTAATGGCTATAGTTCGATCAGTTTTGCACTAACTTTCATGCAGTAACGAAGCCGTGCAAAATGACCCAAAACATAAGTTTTGGATCCAATGGAGTGGATCGGGTGCGTTCGTTGCGAAAAATTCCAACAGAACTTCGTTTAGCGAACTTGTGCGGTGATGGCACCGATTCGGCCCGTTTTGCACCTACTTTTGTGAAGTAACAAATCGGTCTGGAACGCCCCAAAACATGAGTTTTGGGTCCAATGGAGTGGATCGGGTGCGTTCGTTGCGATAAATTCCGACGCAACTTCTCTTAGCAAATTTGTGCGCTGATGGCACCAATTCGGCTCGTTTTGCGCCGACTTTCGTCCACTAACGAAACGGTCTGAAACGCCCCAATACATGAGTTTTGGGTCCAATGGAGTGGATCGGGTGAGTTCGTTGAGAAAAATTCCGAAGCAACTTCGTTTAGCAAACTTGTGCGTTGATGGCACCAATTTGGCCCGTTTTGCACCGACTTTTGTGAAGTAAAGAATCGGTCTAAAACGCCCCCAAAACATGAGTTTTGGGTCCAATGGAGTGGATCGGGTGCGTTCATTGCGAAAATTCCTACGCAACTTCGTTTAGCGAACATGTGCGTTGATGGCACCAATTTGGCCCGTTTTGCACCGACTTTTGTGAAGTGACAAATCGGTCCGGAACGCCCCAAAACAAGAGTTTTGGATCCAATGGAGTGGATCGGTTGCGTTCGTTGCGAAAAATTCCGATGCAACTTCTCTTAGCAAACTTGTGCGCTGATGGCACCAATTCGGCCCGTTTTGCGCCGACTTTCGTCCACTAACGAAACGGTCTGAAACGCCCCAATACATGAGTTTTGGGTCCAATGGTGTGGATCGCGTGCGTTCGTTGCGATAAATTCCGACGCAACTTCTCTTAGCAAACTTGTGCGCTGATGTCACCAATTCGGCCCGTTTTGCGCCGACTTTCGTCCACTAACGAAACGGTCTGAAACGCCCCAAAACATGAGTTTTGGGTCCAATGGAGTGGATCGAGTGCGTTCGTTGAGAAAAATTCCGACGCAACTTCGCTTAGCAAACTTGTGCGTTGATCGCACCAATTCGGCCCGTTTCGCCCCGACTATTGTGAAGTAACGAATGAGTTTAAAACGCCCTAAAACATGAGTTATGAGTCCAATGGAGTGGATCGGATGCGTTCGTTGCGCAAAATTCCGACGCAACTTCGTTTAGCGAACTTGTGCGTTGATGGCACCAATTTGTCCCGTTTGGCACCGAGTTTTGTGAAGTAATGAATCGGTCTGGAACGCCCCAAAACATGAGTTTTGGGTCCAATGGAGTGGATCGGGCGCGTTCGTTGCGATAAATTCCGATGCAACTTCTCTTAGCAAACTTGTGCGCTGATGGCACCAATTCGGCCCGTTTTGCGCCGACTTTCGTCCACTAACGAAACGGTCTGAAACGCCCCCAATACATGAGTTTTGGGTCCAATGGAGTGGATCGCGTGCGTTCGTTGCGATAAATTCCGACGCAACTTCCCTTAGCAAACTTGTGCGCTGATGGCACCAATTCGGCCCGTTTTGCGCCGACTTTCATCCACTAACGAAAGGGTCTGAAACGCCCCAATACATGAGTTCTGGGTCCAATGGAGTGGATCGAGTGCGTTCGTTGAGAAAAATTCCGACGCAACTTCGTTTAGCAATCTTGTGCGTTGATGGCACCAATTCGGCCCGTTTTGCACCGACTTTTGTGAAGTAACGAATCGGTCTGGAACGCCCCAAAACATGAGTTTTGGGTCCAATGGAGTGGATCGCGTGCGTTCGTTGCGATAAATTCTGACGCAACTTCTCTTAGCAAACTTGTGCGCTGATGGCACCAATTCGGCCCGTTTTGCGCCGACTTTCGTCCACTAACGAAACGGTCTGAAACGCCCCAATACATGAGTTTTGGGTCCAATGGAGTGGATCGAGTGCGTTCGTTGAGAAAAATTCCGACGCAACTTCGTTTAGCAAACATGTGCGTTGATGGCACCAATTCGGCCCGTTTTGCACCGACTTTTGTGAAGTAACGAATCGGTCTGGAACGCCCCAAAACATGAGTTTTGGGTCCAATGGAGTGGATCGGGTGCGTTCGTTGCGATAAATTCTGACGCAACTTCTCTTAGCAAACTTGTGCGCTGATGGCACCAATTCGGCCCGTTTTGCGCCGACTTTCGTCCACTAACGAAACGGTCTGAAACGCCCCAAAACAAGAGTTTTGGGTCCAATGGAGTGGATCGAGTGCGTTCGTTGAGAAAAATTCCGACGCAACTTCGCTTAGCAAACTTGTGCGTTGATCGCACCGATTCGGCCCGTTTTGCACCGACTATTGTGAAGTAACGAATCAGTTTAAAACGTCCCAAAACATGAGTTATGAGTCCAATGGAGTGGATCGGATGCGTTCGTTGCGCAAAATTCCGACGCAACTTCGTTTAGCGAACTTGTGCGTTGATGGCACCAATTTGGCCCGTTTGGCACCGATTTTTGTAGTAACGAATCGGTCTGGAACGCCCCAAAACATGAGTTTTGGGTCCAATGGAGTGGATCGGGCGCGTTCGTTGCGATAAATTCCGATGCAACTTCTCTTAGCAAACTTGTGCGCTGATGGCACCAATTCGGCCCGTTTAGCGCCGACTTTCGTCCACTAACGAAACGGTCTGAAACGCCCCAATACATGAGTTTTGGGTCCAATGGAGTGGATCGCGTGCGTTCGTTGCGATAAATTCCGACGCAACTTCTCTTAGCAAACTTGTGCGCTGATGGCACCAATTCGGCCCGTTTTGCGCCGACTTTCGTCCACTAACGAAACGGTCTGAAACGCCCCAAAACATGAGTTTTGGGTCCAATGGAGTGGATCGGGTGCGTTCATTGCAAAAATTCCTATGCAACTTCGTTTAGCGAACTTGTGCGTTGATGGCACCAATTTGGCCCGTTTTGCACCGACTTTTGTGAATTGACGAATCGGTCTGGAACGCCCCAAAACATGAGTTTTGGGTCCAATGGAGTGGATCGGGTGCGTTCGTTGCGAAAATTTCCGACGCAACTTCGTTTAGCGAGCTTGTGCGTTAATGGCTATAGTTCGATCAGTTTTGCACCAACTTTCATGCAGTAACGAAGCCGTGCAAAACGACCCAAAACATGAGTTTTGGATCCAATGGAGTGGATCGGGTGCGTTCGTTGTGAAAAATTCCAACACAACTTCGTTTAGCGAACTTGTGCGTTGATGGCACCGATTCGGCCCGTTTTGCACCTACTTTTGTGAAGTAACGAATCGGTCTGGAACGCCCCAAAACATGAGTTTTGGGTCCAATGGAGTGGATCGGGTGCGTTCGTTGCGATAAATTCCGACGCAACTTCTCTTAGCAAATTTGTGCGCTGATGGCACCAATTCGGCTCGTTTTGCGCCGACTTTCGTCCACTAACGAAACGGTCTGACACGCCCCAATACATGAGTTTTGGGTCCAATGGAGTGGATCGGGTGAGTTCGTTGAGAAAAATTCCGAAGCAACTTCGTTTAGCAAACTTGTGCGTTGATGGCACCAATTTGGCCCGTTTTGCACCGACTTTTGTGAAGTAAAGAATCGGTCTAAAACGCCCCAAAACATGAGTTTTGGGTCCAATGGAGTGGATCGGGTGCGTTCATTGCGAAAATTCCTACGCAACTTCGTTAGCGAACTTGTGCGTTGATGGCACCAATTTGGCCCGTTTTGCACCGACTTTTGTGAAGTGACGAATCGGTTTGGAACGCCCCAAAACAAGAGTTTTGGATCCAATGGAGTGGATCGGTTGCGTTCGTTGCAAAAAATTCCGAAGCAACTTCTCTTAGCAAACTTGTGCCCTGATGGCACCAATTCGGCCCGTTTTGCGCCGACTTTCGTCCACTAACGAAACGGTCTGAAACGCCCCAATACATGAGTTTTGGGTCCAATGGTGTGGATCGCGTGCGTTCGTTGCGATAAATTCCGACGCAACTTCTCTTAGCAAACTTGTGCGCTGATGTCACCAATTCGGCCCGTTTTGCGCCGACTTTCGTCCACTAACGAAAGGGTCTGAAATGCCCCAATACATGAGTTTTGGGTCCAATGGAGTGGATCGAGTGCGTTCGTTGAGAAAAATTTCGACGCAACTTTGTTTAGCAATCTTGTGCGTTGATGGCACCAATTCGGCCCGTTTTGCACCGACTTTTGTGAAGTAACGAATCGGTCTGGAACGCCCCAAAACATGAGTTTTGGGTCCAATTGAGTGGATCGGGTGCGTTCGTTGCGATAAATTCTGACGCAACTTCTCTTAGCAAACTTGTGCGCTGATGGCACCAATTCGGCCCGTTTTGCGCCGACTTTCGTCCACTAACGAAACGGTCTCAAACGCCCCAATACATGAGTTTTGGGTCCAATGGAGTGGATCGAGTGCGTTCGTTGAGAAAAATTCCAACGCAACCTCGTTTAGCAAACTTGTGCGTTGATGGCACCAATTCGGTCCGTTTTGCACCGACTTTGTGAAGTAACGAATCGGTGTGGAACGCCCCAAAACATTAGTTTTGGGTCCAATGGAGTGGATCGGGTGCGTTCGTTGCGATAAATTCCGACGCAACTTCGTTTAGCGAACTTGTGCGTTGATGGCACCAATTTGGCCCGTTTTGCACCGAGTTTTGTGAAGTAACGAATCGGTCTGGAACGCCCCCAAAACATGAGTTTTGGGTCCAATGGAGTGGATCGGGCGCGTTCGTTGCGATAAATTTCTATGCAACTTCTCTTAGCAAACTTGTGCGCTGATGGCACCAATTCGGCCCGTTTTGCGCCGACTTTCGTCCACTGACGAAACGGTCTGAAACGCCCCAATACATGAGTTTTGGGTCCAATGGAGTGGATCGCGTGCGTTCGTTGCGATAAATTCCGACGCAACTTCTCTTAGCAAACTTGTGCGCTGATGGCACCAATTCGGCCTGTTTTGCGCCGACTTTCGTCCACTAACGAAAGGGTCTGAAACGCCCCAATACATGAGTTTTGGGTCCAATGGAGTGGATCGAGTGCGTTCGTTGAGAAAAATTCCGACGCAACTTCGTTTAGCAATCTTGTGCGTTGATGGCACCAATTCGGCCCGTTTTGCACCGACTTTTGTGAAGTAACGAATCTGTCTGAAACACCCCAAAACATGAGTTTTGGGTCCAATGGAGTGGATCGGGTGCGTTCGTTGCAATAAATTCTGACGCAACTTCTCTTAGCAAACTTGTGCGCTGATGGCACCAATTCGGCCCGTTTTGCGCCGACTTTCGTCCACTAACGAAACGGTCTGAAACGCCCCAATACATGAGTTTTGGGTCCAATGGAGTGGATCGAGTGCGTTCGTTGAGAAAAATTCCGACGCAACTTCGTTTAGCAATCTTGTGCGTTGATGGCACCAATTCGGCCCGTTTTGCACCGACTTTTGTGAAGTAACGAATCGGTCTGGAACGCCCCAAAACATGAGTTTTGGGTCCAATGGAGTGGATCGGGTGCGTTCGTTGCGATAAATTCCGACGCAACTTCTCTTAGCAAATTTGTGCGCTGATATCACCAATTCGGCTCGTTTTGCGCCGACTTTCGTCCACTAACGAAACGGTCTGAAACGCCCCAATACATGAGTTTTGGGTCCAATGGAGTGGATCGGGTGCGTTCATTGCGAAAATTCCTACGCAACTTCGTTTAGCGAACTTGTGCGTTGATGGCACCAATTTGGCCCGTTTTGCACCGACTTTTGTGAAGTGACGAATCGGTCTGGAACGCCCCAAAACAAGAGTTTTGGGTCCAATGGAGTGGATCGGTTGCGTTCGTTGCGAAAAATTCCGATGCAACTTCTCTTAGCAAACTTGTGCGCTGATGGCACCAATTCGGCCCGTTTTGCGCCGACTTTCGTCCACTAACGAAACGGTCTGAAAGGCCCCAATACAAGAGTTTTGGGTCCAATGGTGTGGATCGCGTGCGTTCGTTGCGATAAATTCCGACGCAAACTTCTCTTAGCAAACTTGTGCGCTGAGGGCACCAATTCGGCCCGTTTTGCGCTGACTTTCGTCCACTAACGAAACGGTCTGAAACGCCCCAATACATGAGTTTTGGGTCCAATGGAGTGGATCGAGTGCGTTCGTTGAGAAAAATTCCGACGCAACTTCGTTTAGCAAACTTGTGCGTTGATGGCACCAATTCGGCCCGTTTTGCACCGACTTTTGTGAAGTAACGAATCGATCTGGAACGCCCCAAAACATGAGTTTTGGGTCCAATGGAGTGGATCGGGTGCGTTCGTTGCGATAAATTCTGACGCAACTTCTCTTAGCAAACTTGTGCGCTGATGGCACCAATTCGGCCCGTTTTGCGCCGACTTTCGTCCACTAACGAAACGGTCTGAAACGCCCCAATACATGAGTTTTGGGTCCAATGGAGTGGATCGAGTGCGTTCGTTGAGAAAAATTCCGACGCAACTTCTCTTAGCAAACTTGTGCGCTGATGGCACCAATTCGGCCCGTTTTGCACCGACTTTTGTGAAGTAACGAATCGGTCTGGAACGCCCCAAAACATGAGTTTTGGGTCCAATGGAGTGGATCGGGTGCGTTCATTGCGAAAATTCCTACGCAACTTCGTTTAGCGAACTTGTGCGTTGATGGCACCAATTTGGCCCGTTTTGCACCGACTTTTGTGAAGTGACGAATCGGTCTGGAACGCCCCAAAACAAGAGTTTTGGGTCCAATGGAGTGGATCGGTTGCGTTCGTTGCGAAAAATTCCGATGCAACTTCTCTTAGCAAACTTGTGCGCTGATGGCACCAATTCGGCCCGTTTTGCGCCGACTTTCGTCCACTAACGAAACGGTCTGAAAGGCCCCAATACAAGAGTTTTGGGTCCAATGGTGTGGATCGCGTGCGTTCGTTGTGATAAATTCCGACGCAACTTCTCTTAGCAAACTTGTGCGCTGAGGGCACCAATTCGGCCCGTTTTGCGCTGACTTTCGTCCACTAACGAAACGGTCTGAAACGCCCCAATACATGAGTTTTGGGTCCAATGGAGTGGATCGAGTGCGTTCGTTGAGAAAAATTCCGACGCAACTTCGTTTAGCAAACTTGTGCGTTGATGGCACCAATTCGGCCCGTTTTGCACCGACTTTTGTGAAGTAACGAATCGATCTGGAACGCCCCAAAACATGAGTTTTGGGTCCAATGGAGTGGATCGGGTGCGTTCGTTGCGATAAATTCTGACGCAACTTCTCTTAGCAAACTTGTGCGCTGATGGCACCAATTCGGCCCGTTTTGCGCCGACTTTCGTCCACTAACGAAACGGTCTGAAACGCCCCAAAACAAGAGTTTTGGGTCCAATGGAGTGTATCGAGTGCGTTCGTTGAGATAAATTCCGATGCAACTTCTCTTAGCAAACTTGTGCGTTGATGGCACCAATTTGGCCCGTTTTGCACCGACTTTTGTGAATTGACGAATCGGTCTGGAACGCCCCAAAACATGAGTTTTGGGTCCAATGGAGTGGATCGGGTGCGTTCGTTGCGAAAAATTCCAACACAACTTCGTTTAGCGAACTTGTGCGTTGATGGCACCGATTCGGCCCATTTTGCACCTACTTTTGTGAAGTAACGAATCGGTCTGGAACGCCCCAAAACATTAGTTTTGGGTCCAATGGAGTGGATCGGGTGCGTTCGTTGCGATAAATTCTGACGCAACTTCTCTTAGCAAACTTGTGCGCTGATGGCACCAATTCGGCCCGTTTTGCGCCGACTTTCGTCCACTAACGAAACGGTCTGAAACGCCCCAAAACATGAGTTTTGGGTCCAATGGAGTGGATCGGGTGCGTTCATTGCAAAAATTCCTATGCAACTTCGTTTAGCGAACTTGTGCGTTGATGGCACCAATTTGGCCCGTTTTGCACCGACTTTTGTGAATTGACGAATCGGTCTGGAACGCCCCAAAACATGAGTTTTGGGTCCAATGGAGTGGATCGGGTGCGTTCGTTGCGAAAATTTCCGACGCAACTTCGTTTAGCGAGCTTGTGCGTTAATGGCTATAGTTCGATCAGTTTTGCACCAACTTTCATGCAGTAACGAAGCCGTGCAAAACGACCCAAAACATGAGTTTTGGATCCAACGGAGTGGATCGGGTGCGTTCGTTGCGAAAAATTCCAACACAACTTCGTTTAGCGAACTTGTGCGTTGATGGCACCGATTCGGCCCGTTTTGCACCTACTTTTGTGATGTAACGAATCGGTCTGGAACGCCCCAAAACATGAGTTTTGGGTCCAATGGAGTGGATCGGGTGCGTTCGTTGCGATAAATTCCGACGCAACTTCTCTTAGCAAATTTGTGCGCTGATGGCACCAATTCGGCTCGTTTTGCGCCGACTTTCGTCCACTAACGAAACGGTCTGAAACGCCCCAATACATGAGTTTTGGGTCCAATGGAGTGGATCGGGTGAGTTCGTTGAGAAAAATTCCGAAGCAACTTCGTTTAGCAAACTTGTGCGTTGATGGCACCAATTTGGCCCGTTTTGCACCGACTTTTGTGAAGTAAAGAATCGGTCTAAAACGCCCCAAAACATGAGTTTTGGGTCCAATGGAGTGGATCGGGTGCGTTCATTGCGAAAATTCCTACGCAACTTCGTTTAGCGAACTTGTGCGTTGATGGCACCAATTTGGCCCGTTTTGCACCGACTTTTGTGAAGTGACGAATCGGTCTGGAACGCTCCAAAACAAGAGTTTTCGGTCCAATGGAGTGGATCGGTTGCGTTCGTTGCGAAAAATTCCGATGCAACTTCTCTTAGCAAACTTGTGCGCTGATGGCACCAATTCGGCCCCGTTTTGCGCCGACTTTCGTCCACTAACGAAACGGTCTGAAAGGCCCCAATACAAGAGTTTTGGGTCCAATGGAGTGGATCGAGTGCGTTCGTTGAGAAAAATTCCGACGCAACTTCGCTTAGCAAACTTGTGCGTTGATGGCACCAATTCGGCCCGTTTTGCACCGACTATTGTGAAGTAACGAATCAGTTTAAAACGCCCCAAAACATGAGTTATGAGTCCAATGGAGTGGATCGGATGCGTTCGTTGCGCAAATTCCGACGCAACTTCGTTTAGCGAACTTGTGCGTTGATGGCACCAATTTGGCCCGTTTGGCACCGAGTTTTGTGAAGTAACGAATCGGTCTGGAACGCCCCAAAACATGAGTTTTGGGTCCAATGGAGTGGATCGGGCGCGTTCGTTGCGATAAATTCCGATGCAACTTCTCTTAGCAAACTTGTGCGCTGATGGCACCAATTCGGCCCGTTTTGCGCCGACTTTCGTCCACTGACGAAACGGTCTGAAACGCCCCAATACATGAGTTTTGGGTCCAATGGAGTGGATCACGTGCGTTCGTTGCGATAAATTCCGACGCAACTTCTCTTAGCAAACTTGTGCGCTGATGGCACCAATTCGGCCCGTTTTGCGCCGACTTTCGTCAACTAACGAAAGGGTCTGAAACGCCCCAATACATGAGTTTTGGGTCCAATGGAGTGGATCGGGCGCGTTCGTTGCGTTAAATTCCGACGCAACTTCTCTTAGCAAACTTGTGCGCTGATGGCACCAATTCGGCCCGTTTTGCGCCGACTTTCGTCCACTGACGAAACGGTCTGAAACGCCCCAATACATGAGTTTTGGGTCCAATGGAGTGGATCGCGGTGCGTTCGTTGCGATAAATTCCGACGCAACTTCTCTTAGCAAACTTGTGCGCTGATGGCACCAATTCGGCCCGTTTTGCGCCGACTTTCGTCAACTAACGAAAGGGTCTGAAACGCCCCAATACATGAGTTTTGGGTCCAATGGAGTGGATCGAGTGCGTTCGTTGAGAAAAATTCCGACGCAACTTCGTTTAGCAATCTTGTGCGTTGATGGCACCAATTCGGCCCGTTTTGCACCGACTTTTGTGAAGTAACGAATCGGTCTGGAACGCCCCAAAACATGAGTTTTGGGTCCAATGGAGTGGATCGGGTGCGTTCGTTGCGATAAATTCCGACGCAACTTCTCTTAGCAAATTTGTGCGCTGATGGCACCAATTCGGCTCGTTTTGCGCCGACTTTCGTCCACTAACGAAACGGTCTGAAACGCCCCAATACATGAGTTTTGGGTCCAATGGAGTGGATCGGGTGAGTTCGTTGAGAAAAATTCCGAAGCAACTTCGTTTAGCAAACTTGTGCGTTGATGGCACCAATTTGGCCCGTTTTGCACCGACTTTTGTGAAGTAAAGAATCGGTCTAAAACGCCCCAAAACATGAGTTTTGGGTCCAATGGAGTGGATCGGGTGCGTTCATTGCGAAAATTCCTACGCAACTTCGTTTAGCGAACTTGTGCGTTAATGGCACCAATTTGGCCCGTTTTGCACCGACTTTTGTGAAGTGACGAATCGGTCTGGAACGCCCCAAAACTTGGGTCCAATGGAGTGGATCGGTTGCGTTCGTTGCGAAAAATTCCGATGCAACTTCTCTTAGCAAACTTGTGCGCTGATGGCACCAATTCGGCCCGTTTTGCGCCGACTTTCGTCCACTAACGAAACGGTCTGAAAGGCCCCAATACAAGAGTTTTGGGTCCAATGGTGTGGATCGCGTGCGTTCGTTGCGATAAATTCCGACGCAACTTCTCTTAGCAAACTTGTGCGCTGATGGCACCAATTCGGCCCGTTTTGCGCCGACTTTCGTCCACTAACGAAACGGTCTGAAACGCCCCAATACATGAGTTTTGGGTCCAATGGAGTGGATCGAGTGCGTTCGTTGAGAAAAATTCCGACGCAACTTCGCTTAGCAAACTTGTGCGTTGATGGCACCAATTCGGCCCGTTTTGCACCGACTATTGTGAAGTAACGAATCAGTTTAAAACGCCCCAAAACATGAGTTATGAGTCCAATGGAGTGGATCGGATGCGTTCGTTGCGCAAAATTCCGACGCAACTTCGTTTAGCGAACTTGTGCGTTGATGGCACCAATTTGGCCCGTTTGGCACCGAGTTTTGTGAAGTAACGAATCGGTCTGGAACGCCCCAAAACATGAGTTTTGGGTCCAATGGAGTGGATCGGGCGCGTTCGTTGCGATAAATTCCGATGCAACTTCTCTTAGCAAACTTGTGCGCTGATGGCACCAATTCGGCCCGTTTTGCGCCGACTTTCGTCCACTGACGAAACGGTCTGAAACGCCCCAATACATGAGTTTTGGGTCCAATGGAGTGGATCGCGTGCGTTCGTTGCGATAAATTCCGACGCAACTTCTCTTAGCAAACTTGTGCGCTGATGGCACCAATTCGGCCCGTTTTGCGCCGACTTTCGTCAACTAACGAAAGGGTCTGAAACGCCCCAATACATGAGTTTTGGGTCCAATGGAGTGGATCGAGTGCGTTCGTTGAGAAAAATTCCGACGCAACTTCGTTTAGCAATCTTGTGCGTTGATGGCACCAATTCGGCCCGTTTTGCACCGACTTTTGTGAAGTAACGAATCGGTCTGGAACGCCCCAAAACATGAGTTTTGGGTCCAATGGAGTGGATCGGGTGCGTTCGTTGCGATAAATTCCGACGCAACTTCTCTTAGCAAATTTGTGCGCTGATGGCACCAATTCGGCTCGTTTTGCGCCGACTTTCGTCCACTAACGAAACGGTCTGAAACGCCCCAATACATGAGTTTTGGGTCCAATGGAGTGGATCGGGTGAGTTCGTTGAGAAAAATTCCGAAGCAACTTCGTTTAGCAAACTTGTGCGTTGATGGCACCAATTTGGCCCGTTTTGCACCGACTTTTGTGAAGTAAAGAATCGGTCTAAAACGCCCCAAAACATGAGTTTTGGGTCCAATGGAGTGGATCGGGTGCGTTCATTGCGAAAATTCCTACGCAACTTCGTTTAGCGAACTTGTGCGTTAATGGCACCAATTTGGCCCGTTTTGCACCGACTTTTGTGAAGTGACGAATCGGTCTGGAACGCCCCAAAACAAGAGTTTTGGGTCCAATGGAGTGGATCGGTTGCGTTCGTTGCGAAAAATTCCGATGCAACTTCTCTTAGCAAACTTGTGCGCTGATGGCACCAATTCGGCCCGTTTTGCGCCGACTTTCGTCCACTAACGAAACGGTCTGAAAGGCCCCAATACAAGAGTTTTGGGTCCAATGGTGTGGATCGCGTGCGTTCGTTGCGATAAATTCCGACGCAACTTCTCTTAGCAAACTTGTGCGCTGATGGCACCAATTCGGCCCGTTTTGCGCTGACTTTCGTCCACTAACGAAACGGTCTGAAACGCCCCAATACATGAGTTTTGGGTCCAATGGAGTGGATCGAGTGCGTTCGTTGAGAAAAATTCCGACGCAACTTCGCTTAGCAAACTTGTGCGTTGATGGCACCAATTCGGCCCGTTTTGCACCGACTATTGTGAAGTAACGAATCAGTTTAAAACGCCCCAAAACATGAGTTATGAGTCCAATGGAGTGGATCGGATGCGTTCGTTGCGCAAAATTCCGACGCAACTTCGTTTAGCGAACTTGTGCGTTGATGGCACCAATTTGGCCCGTTTGGCACCGAGTTTTGTGAAGTAACGAATCGGTCTGGAACGCCCCAAAACATGAGTTTTGGGTCCAATGGAGTGGATCGCGTGCGTTCGTTGCGATAAACTCCGACGCAACTTCTCTTAGCAAACTTGTGCGCTGATGGCACCAATTCGGCCCGTTTTGCGCCGACTTTCGTCCACTAACGAAACGGTCTGAAACGCCCCAATACATGAGTTTTGGGTCCAATGGAGTGGATCGCGTGCGTTCGTTGCGATAAACTCCGACGCAACTTCTCTTAGCAAACTTGTGCGCTGATGGCACCAATTCGGCCCGTTTTGCGCCGACTTTCGTCCACTAACGAAAGGGTCTGAAACGCCCCAATACATGAGTTTTGGGTCCAATGGAGTGAATCGAGTGCGTTCGTTGAGATAAATTCCGACGCAACTTCGTTTAGCAAACTTGTGCGTTGATGGCACCAATTCGGCCCGTTTTGCACCGACTTTTGTGAAGTAACGAATCGGTCTGGAACGCCCCAAAACATGAGTTTTGGGTCCAATGGAGTGGATCGGGTGCGTTCGTTGCGATAAATTCTGGCGCAACTTCTCTTAGCAAACTTGTGCGCTGATGGCACCAATTCGGCCCGTTTTGCGCCAACTTTCGTCCACTAACGAAACGGTCTGAAACGCCCCAAAACATGAGTTTTGGGTCCAATGGAGTGGATCGAGTGCGTTCATTGAGAAAAATTCCAACGCAACTTCGTTTAGCGAACTTGTGCGTTGATGGCACCGATTCGGCCCGTTTTGCACCTACTTTTGTGAAGTAACGAATCGGTCTGGAACGCCCCAAAACATGAGTTTTGGGTCCAATGGAGTGGATCGGGTGCGTTCATTGCGATAAATTCCGACGCAACTTCTCTTAGCAAATTTGTGCGCTGATGGCACCAATTGGGCTCGTTTTGCGCCGACTTTCGTCCACTAACGAAACGGTCTGAAACGCCCCAATACATGAGTTTTGGGTCCAATGGAGTGGATCGGGTGCGTTCATTGCAAAAATTCCTATGCAACTTCGTTTAGCGAACTTGTGCGTTGATGGCACCAATTTGGCCCGTTTTGCACCGACTTTTGTGAATTGACGAATCGGTCTGGAACGCCCCAAAACATGAGTTTTGGGTCCAATGGAGTGGATCGGGTGCGTTCGTTGCGAAAATTTCCGACGCAACTTCGTTTAGCGAGCTTGTGCGTTAATGGCTATAGTTCGATCAGTTTTGCACCAACTTTCATGCAGTAACGAAGCCGTGCAAAACGACCCAAAACATGACTTTTGGATCCAATGGAGTGGATCGGGTGCGTTCGTTGCGAAAAATACCAACACAACTTCGTTTAGCGAACTTGTGCGTTGATGGCACCGATTCGGCCCGTTTTGCACCTACTTTTGTGAAGTAACGAATCGGTCTGGAACGCCCCAAAACATGAGTTTTGGGTCCAATGGAGTGGATCGGGTGCGTTCGTTGCGATAAATTCCGACGCAACTTCTCTTAGCAAATTTGTGCGCTGATGGCACCAATTCGGCTCGTTTTGCGCCGACTTTCGTCCACTAACGAAACGGTCTGAAACGCCCCAATACATGAGTTTTGGGTCCAATGGAGTGGATCGGGTGAGTTCGTTGAGAAAAATTCCGAAGCAACTTCGTTTAGCAAACTTGTGCGTTGATGGCACCAATTTGGCCCGTTTTGCACTGACTTTTGTGAAGTAAAGAATCGGTCTAAAACGCCCCAAAACATGAGTTTTGGGTCCAATAGAGTGGATCGGGTGCGTTCATTGCGAAAATTCCTACGCAACTTCGTTTAGCGAACTTGTGCGTTGATGGCACCAATTTGGCCCGTTTTGCACCGACTTTTGTGAAGTGACGAATCGGTCTGGAACGCTCCAAAACAAGAGTTTTGGGTCCAATGGAGTGGATCGGTTGCGTTCGTTGCGAAAAATTCCGATGCAACTTCTCTTAGCAAACTTGTGCGCTGATGGCACCAATTCGGCCCGTTTTGCGCCGACTTTCGTCCACTAACGAAACGGTCTGAAAGGCCCCAATACAAGAGTTTTGGGTCCAATGGTGTGGATCGCGTGCGTTCGTTGCGATAAATTCCGACGCAACTTCTCTTAGCAAACTTGTGCGCTGATGGCACCAATTCGGCCCGTTTTGCGCCGACTTTCGTCCACTAAAGAAAGGGTCTGAAACGCCCCAATACATGAGTTTTGGGTCCAATGGAGTGGATCGAGTGCGTTCGTTGAGAAAAATTCCGACGCAACTTCGTTTAGCAAACTTGTGCGTTGATGGCACCAATTCGGCCCGTTTTGCACCGACTTTTGTGAAGTAACGAATCGGTCTGGAACGCCCCAAAACATGAGTTTTGGGTCCAATGGAGTGGATCGGGTGCGTTCGTTGCGATAAATTCTGGCGCAACTTCTCTTAGCAAACTTGTGCGTTGATGGCACCAATTCGGCCCGTTTGGCGCCGGCTTTCGTCCACTAACGAAACGGTCTGAAACGCCCCAAAACATGAGTTTTGGGTCCAATGGAGTGGATCGAGTGTGTTCGTTGAGAAAAATTCCGACGCAACTTCGTTTAGCAAACTTGTGCGTTGATGGCACCAATTCGGTCTGTTTTGCACCGACTTTTGTGAAGTAACGAATCGGTCTGGAACGCCCCAAAACATTAGCTTTGGGTCCAATGGAGTGGATCGGGTGCGTTCGTTGCGATAAATTCTGACGCAACTTCTCTTAGCAAACTTGTGCGCTGATGGCACCAATTCGGCCCGTTTTGCGCCGACTTTCGTCCACTAACGAAACGGTCTGAAACGCCCCAAAACATGAGTTTTGGGTCCAATGGAGTGGATCGAGTGCGTTCGTTGAGAAAAATTCCAACGCAACTTCGTTTAGCAAACTTGTGCGTTGATGGCACCAATTCGGTCCGTTTTGCACCGACTTTTGTGAAGTAACGAATCGGTCTGGAACGCCCCAAAACATTAGTTTTGGGTCCAATGGAGTGGATCGGGTGCGTTCATTGCGATAAATTCTGACGCAACTTCTCTTAGCAAACTTGTGCGCTGATGGCACCAATTCGGCCCGTTTTGCGCCTACTTTCGTCCACTAACGAAACGGTCTGAAACGCCCCAAAACATGAGTTTTGGGTCCAATGGAGTGGATCGGGTGCGTTCATTGCAAAAATTCCTATGCAACTTCGTTTAGCGAACTTGTGCGTTGATGGCACCAATTTGGCCCGTTTTGCACCGACTTTTGTGAAGTAAAGAATCGGTCTAAAACGCCCCAAAACATGAGTTTTGGGTCCAATAGAGTGGATCGGGTGCGTTCATTGCGAAAATTCCTACGCAACTTCGTTTAGCGAACTTGTGCGTTGATGGCACCAATTTGGCCCGTTTTGCACCGACTTTTGTGAAGTGACGAATCGGTCTGGAATGCTCCAAAACAAGAGTTTTGGGTCCAATGGAGTGGATCGGTTGCGTTCGTTGCGAAAAATTCCGATGCAACTTCTCTTAGCAAACTTGTGCGCTGATGGCACCAATTCGGCCCGTTTTGCGCCGACTTTCGTCCACTAACGAAACGGTCTGAAAGGCCCCAATACAAGAGTTTTGGGTCCAATGGTGTGGATCGCGTGCGTTCGTTGCGATAAATTCCGACGCAACTTCTCTTAGCAAACTTGTGCGCTGATGGCACCAATTCGGCCCGTTTTGCGCCGACTTTCGTCCACTAAAGAAAGGGTCTGAAACGCCCCAATACATGAGTTTTGGGTCCAATGGAGTGGATCGAGTGCGTTCGTTGAGAAAAATTCCGACGCAACTTCGTTTAGCAAACTTGTGCGTTGATGGCACCAATTCGGCCCGTTTTGCACCGACTTTTGTGAAGTAACGAATCGGTCTGGAACGCCCCAAAACATGAGTTTTGGGTCCAATGGAGTGGATCGGGTGCGTTCGTTGCGATAAATTCTGGCGCAACTTCTCTTAGCAAACTTTTGCGCTGATGGCACCAATTTGGCCCGTTTGGCGCCGGCTTTCGTCCACTAACGAAACGGTCTGAAACGCCCCAAAACATGAGTTTTGGGTCCAATGGAGTGGATCGAGTGCGTTCGTTGAGAAAAATTCCGACGCAACTTCGTTTAGCAAAGTTGTGCGTTGATGGCACCAATTCGGTCCGTTTTGCACCGACTTTTGTGAAGTAACGAATCGGTCTGGAACGCCCCAA
Source organism: Panicum miliaceum (assembly GCA_032594955.1). NCBI lineage: Eukaryota > Viridiplantae > Streptophyta > Magnoliopsida > Poales > Poaceae > Panicum > Panicum miliaceum. Next base: position 18,202,135 of record CM064073.1, read on the forward strand.
AACATTAGTTTTGGGTCCAATGGAGTGGATCGGGTGCGTTCGTTGCGATAAATTCTGACGCAACTTCTCTTAGCAAACTTGTGCGCTGATGGCACCAATTGGGCCCGTTTTGCGCCGACTTTCGTCCACTAACGTAACGGTCTGAAACGCCCCAAAACATGAGTTTTGGGTCCAATGGAGTGGATCGAGTGCGTTCGTTGAGAAAAATTCCAACGCAACTTCGTTTAGCAAACTTGTGCTTTGATGGCACCAATTCGGTCCGTTTTGCACCGACTTTTGTGAAGTAACGAATCGGTCTGGAACGCCCCAAAACATTAGTTTTGGGTCCAATGGAGTGGATCGGGTGCGTTCGTTGCGATAAATTCTGACGCAACTTCTCTTAGCAAACTTGTGCGCTGATGGCACCAATTCGGCCCGTTTTGCGCCGACTTTCGTCCACTAACGAAACGGTCTGAAACGCCCCAAAACATGAGTTTTGGGTCCAATGGAGTGGATCGGGTGCGTTCATTGCAAAAATTCCTATGCAACTTCGTTTAGCGAACTTGTGCGTTGATGGCACCAATTTGGCCCGTTTTGCACCGACTTTTGTGAATTGACGAATCGGTCTGGAACGCCCCAAAACATGAGTTTTGGGTCCAATGGAGTGGATCGGGTGCGTTAATGGCTATAGTTCGATCAGTTTTGCACCAACTTTCATGCAGTAACGAAGCCGTGCAAAACGACCCAAAACATGAGTTTTGGATCCAATGGAGTGGATCGGGTGCGTTCGTTGCGATAAATTCTGACGCAACTTCTCTTAGCAAACTTGTGCGCTGATGGCACCAATTCGGCCCGTTTTGCGCCGACTTTCGTCCACTAACGAAACGGTCTGAAACGCCCCAAAACATGAGTTTTGGGTCCAATGGAGTGGATCGGGTGCGTTCGTTGCGATAAATTCCGATGCAACTTCTCTTAGCAAATTTGTGCGCTGATGGCACCAATTCGGCTCGTTTTGCGCCGACTTTCGTCCACTAACGAAACGGTCTGAAACGCCCCAATACATGAGTTTTGGGTCCAATGGAGTGGATCGGGTGAGTTCGTTGAGAAAAATTCCGAAGCAACTTCGTTTAGCAAACTTGTGCGTTGATGGCACCAATTTGGCCCGTTTTGCACCGACTTTTGTGAAGTAAAGAATCGGTCTAAAACGCCCCAAAACATGAGTTTTGGGTCCAATGGAGTGGATCGGGTGCGTTCATTGCGAAAATTCCTACGCAACTTCGTTTAGCGAACTTGTGCGTTGATGGCACCAATTTGGCCCGTTTTGCACCGACTTTTGTGAAGTGACGAATCGGTCTGGAACGCTCCAAAACAAGTGTTTTGGGTCCAATGGAGTGGATCGGTTGCGTTCGTTGCGAAAAATTCCGATGCAACTTCTCTTAGCAAACTTGTGCGCTGATGGCACCAATTCGGCCCGTTTTGCGCCGACTTTCGTCCACTAACGAAACGGTCTGAAAGGCCCCAATACAAGAGTTTTGGGTCCAATGGTGTGGATCGCGTGCGTTCGTTGCGATAAATTCCGACGGAACTTCTCTTAGCAAACTTGTGCGCTGATGGCAGCAATTCGGCCCGTTTTGCGCCGACTTTCGTCCACTAACGAAACGGTCTGAAACGCCCCAAAACATGAGTTTTGGGTCAAATGGAGTGGATCGAGTGCGTTCGTTGAGAAAAATTCCGACGCAACTTCGCTTAGCAAACTTGTGCGTTGATGGCACCAATTCGGCCCGTTTTGCACCAACTATTGTGAAGTAACGAATCAGTTTAAAACGCCCCAAAACATGAGTTATGAGTCCAATGGAGTGGATCGGATGCGTTCGTTGCGCAAAATTCCGACGCAACTTCGTTTAGCGAACTTGTGCGTTGATGGCACCAATTTGGCCCGTTTGGCACCGAGTTTTGTGAAGTAACGAATCGGTCTGGAACGCCCCAAAACATGAGTTTTGGGTCCAATGGAGTGGATCGGGCGCGTTCGTTGCGATAAATTCCGATGCAACTTCTCTTAGCAAACTTGTGCGCTGATGGCACCAATTCGGCCTGTTTTGCGCCGACTTTCGTCCACTAACGAAACGGTCTGAAACGCCCCAATACATGAGTTTTTGGTCCAATGGAGTGGATCGCGTGCGTTCGTTGCGATAAACTCCGACGCAACTTCTCTTAGCAAACTTGTGCGCTGATGGCACCAATTCGGCCCGTTTTGCGCCGACTTTCGTCCACTAACGAAAGGGTCTGAAACGCCCCAATACATGAGTTTTGGGTCCAATGGAGTGGATCGAGTGCGTTCGTTGAGAAAAATTCCGACGCAACTTCGTTTAGCAAACTTGTGCGTTGATGGCACCAATTCGGCCCGTTTTGCACCGACTTTTGTGAAGTAACGAATCGGTCTGGAACGCCCCAAAACATGAGTTTTGGGTCCAATGGAGTGGATCGGGTGCGTTCGTTGCGATAAATTCTGGCGCAACTTCTCTTAGCAAACTTGTGCGCTGATGGCACCAATTCGGCCCGTTTTGCGCCGACTTTCGTCCACTAACGAAACGGTCTGAAACGCCCCAAAACATGAGTTTTGGGTCCAATAGAGTGGATCGAGTGCGTTCGTTGAGAAAAATTCCGACGCAACTTCGTTTAGCAAACTTGTGCGTTGATCGCACCAATTTGGCCCGTTTTGCAGCGACTATTGTGAAGTAATGAATCAGTTTAAAACGCCCCAAAACATGAGTTATGAGTCCAATGGAGTGGATCGGATGCGTTCCTTGCAAAAATTCCGACGCAACTTCATTTAGCGAACTTGTGCGTTGATGGCACCAATTTGGCCCGTTTTGCACCGACTTTTGTGAATTGACGAATCGGTCTGGAACGCCCCAAAACATGAGTTTTGGGTCCAATGGAGTGGATCGGGTGCGTTCGTTGCGAAAATTTCCGACGCAACTTCGTTTAGCGAGCTTGTGCGTTAATGGCTATAGTTCGATCAGTTTTGCACCAACTTTCATGCAGTAACGAAGCCGTGCAAAACGACCCAAAACATGATTTTTGGATCCAATGGAGTGGATCGGGTGCGTTCGTTGCGAAAAATTCCAACACAACTTCGTTTAGCGAACTTGTGCGTTGATGGCACCGATTCGGCCCGTTTTGCACCTACTTTTGTGAAGTAACGAATCGGTCTGGAACGCCCCAAAACATGAGTTTTGGGTCCAATGGAGTGGATCGGGTGCGTTCGTTGCGATAAATTCCGACGCAACTTCTCTTAGCAAATTTGTGCGCTGATGGCACCAATTCGGCTCGTTTTGCGCCGACTTTCGTCCACTAACGAAACGGTCTGAAACGCCCCAATACATGAGTTTTGGGTCCAATGGAGTGGATCGGGTGAGTTCGTTGAGAAAAATTCCGAAGCAACTTCGTTTAGCAAACTTGTGCGTTGATGGCACCAATTTGGCCCGTTTTGCACCGACTTTTGTGAAGTAAAGAATCGGTCTAAAACGCCCCAAAACATGAGTTTGGGGTCCAATGGAGTGGATCGGGTGCGTTCATTGCGAAAATTCCTACGCAACTTCGTTTAGCGAACTTGTGCGTTGATGGCACCAATTTGGCCCGTTTTGCACCGACTTTTGTGAAGTGACGAATCGGTCTGGAACGCCCCAAAACAAGAGTTTTGGATCCAATGGAGTGGATCGGTTGCGTTCGTTGCGAAAAATTCCGATGCAACTTCTCTTAGCAAACTTGTGCGTTGATGGCACCAATTCGGCCCGTTTTGCGCCGACTTTCGTCCACTAACGAAACGGTCTGAAACGCCCCAAAACATGAGTTTTGGGTCCAATGGAGTGGATCGAGTGCGTTCGTTGAGAAAAATTCCAACGCAACTTCGTTTAGCAAACTTGTGCGTTGATGGCACCAATTCGGTCCGTTTTGCACCGACTTTTGTGAAGTAACGAATCGGTCTGGAACGCCCCAATACATGAGTTTTGGGTCCAATGGTATGGATCGCGTGCGTTCGTTGCGATAAATTCCGACGCAACTTCTCTTAGCAAACTTGTGCGCTGATGGCACCAATTCGGCCCGTTTTGCGCCGACTTTCGTCCACTAACGAAAGGGTCTGAAACGCCCCAATACATAAGTTTTGGGTCCAATGGAGTGGATCGAGTGCGTTCGTTGAGAAAAATTCCGACGCAACTTCGTTTAGCAATCTTGTGCGTTGATGGCACCAATTTGGCCCGTTTTGCACCGACTTTTGTGAAGTAAAGAATCGGTCTAAAACGCCCCAAAACATGAGTTTTGGGTCCAATGGAGTGGATCGGGTGCGTTCATTGCGAAAATTCCTACGCAACTTCGTTTAGCGAACTTGTGCGTTGATGGCACCAATTTGGCCCGTTTTGCACCGACTTTTGTGAAGTAAAGAATCGGTCTAAAACGCCCCAAAACATGAGTTTTGGGTCCAATGGAGTGGATCGGGTGCGTTCATTGCGAAAATTCCTACGCAACTTCGTTTAGCGAACTTGTGCGTTGATGGCACCAATTTGGCCCGTTTTGCACCGACTTTTGTGAAGTGACGAATCGGTCTGGAACGCTCCAAAACAAAAGTTTTGGGTCCAATGGAGTGGATCGGTTGCGTTCGTTGCGAAAAATTCCGATGCAACTTCTCTTAGCAAACTTGTGCGCTGATGGCACCAATTCGGCCCGTTTTGCGCCGACTTTCGTCCACTAACGAAACGGTCTGAAAGGCCCCAATACAAGAGTTTTGGGTCCAATGGTGTGGATCGCGTGCGTTCGTTGCGATAAATTCCGACGCAACTTCTCTTAGCAAACTTGTGCGCTGATGGCACCAATTCGGCCCGTTTTGCGCCGACTTTCGTCCACTAACGAAACGGTCTGAAACGCCCCAAAACAAGAGTTTTGGGTCCAATGGAGTGGATCGAGTGCGTTCGTTGAGAAAAATTCCGACGCAACTTCGCTTAGCAAACTTGTGCGTTGATGGCACCAATTCGGCCCGTTTTGCACCGACTATTGTGAAGTAACGAATCAGTTTAAAACGCCCCAAAACATGAGTTATGAGTCCAATGGAGTGGATCGGATGCGTTCGTTGCGCAAAATTCCGACGCAACTTCGTTTAGCGAACTTGTGCGTTGATGGCACCAATTTGGCCCGTTTGGCACCGAGTTTTGTGAAGTAACGAATCGGTCTGGAACGCCCCAAAACACGAGTTTTGGGTCCAATGGAGTGGATCGGGCGCGTTCGTTGCGATAAATTCCGATGCAACTTCTCTTAGCAAACTTGTGCGCTGATGGCACCAATTCGGCCCGTTTTGCGCCGACTTTCGTCCACTAACGAAACGGTCTGAAACGCCCCAATACATGAGTTTTGGGTCCAATGGAGTGGATCGCGTGCGTTCGTTGCGATAAACTCCGACGCAACTTCTCTTAGCAAACTTGTGCGCTGATGGCACCAATTCGGCCCGTTTTGCGCCGACTTTCGTCCACTAACGAAAGGGTCTGAAACGCCCCAATACATGAGTTTTGGGTCCAATGGAGTGGATCAAGTGCGTTCGTTGAGAAAAATTCCGACGCAACTTCGTTTAGCAAACTTGTGCGTTGATGGCACCAATTCGGCCCGTTTTGCACCGACTTTTGTGAAGTAACGAATCGGTCTGGAACGCCCCAAAACATGAGTTTTGGGTCCAATGGAGTGGATCGGGTGCGTTCGTTGCAATAAATTCTGGCGCAACTTCTCTTAGCAAACTTGTGCGCTGATGGCACCAATTCGGCCCGTTTTGCGCCGACTTTCGTCCACTAACGAAACGGTCTGAAACGCCCCAAAACATGAGTTTTGGGT
>CM064073.1:18208087-18233925 GCA_032594955.1 Panicum miliaceum
GTCCACTAACGAAACGGTCAACGCCCCAAAACAAGAGTTTTGGGTCCAATGGAGTGGATCGAGTGCGTTCGTTGAGAAAAATTCCGACGCAACTTCGCTTAGCAAACTTGTGCGTTGATGGCACCAATTCGGCCCGTTTTGCACCGACTATTGTGAAGTAACGAATCAGTTTAAAACGCCCCAAAACATGAGTTATGAGTTTAATGGAGTGGATCGGATGCGTTCGTTGCGCAAAATTCCGACGCAACTTCGTTTAGCGAACTTGTGCGTTGATGGCACCAATTTGGCCCGTTTGGCACCGAGTTTTGTGAAGTAACGAATCGGTCTGGAACGCCCCAAAACATGAGTTTTGGGTCCAATGGAGTGGATCGGGGCGCGTTCGTTGCGATAAATTCCGATGCAACTTCTCTTAGCAAACTTGTGCGCTGATGGCACCAATTCGGCCCGTTTTGCGCCGACTTTCGTCCACTAACGAAACGGTCTGAAACGCCCCAATACATGAGTTTTGGGTCCAATGGAGTGGATCGCGTGCGTTCGTTGCGATAAACTCCGACGCAACTTCTCTTAGCAAACTTGTGCGCTGATGGCACCAATTCGGCCCGTTTTGCGCCGACTTTCGTCCACTAACGAAAGGGTCTGAAACGCCCCAATACATGAGTTTTGGGTCCAATGGAGTGGATCGAGTGCGTTCGTTGAGAAAAATTCCGACGCAACTTCGTTTAGCAAACTTGTGCGTTGATGGCACCAATTCGGCCCGTTTTGCACCGACTTTTGTGAAGTAACGAATCGGTCTGGAACGCCCCAAAACATGAGTTTTGGGTCCAATGGAGTGGATCGGGTGCGTTCGTTGCGATAAATTCTGGCGCAACTTCTCTTAGCAAACTTGTGCGCTGATGGCACCAATTCGGCCCGTTTTGCGCCGACTTTCGTCCACTAACGAAACGGTCTGAAACGCCTCCAATGGAGTGGATCGAGTGCGTTCGTTGAGAAAAATTCCGACGCAACTTTCGTTTAGCAAACTTGTGCGTTGATCGCACCAATTCGGCCCGTTTTGCATCGACTATTGTGAAGTAACGAATCAGTTTAAAACGCCCCAAAACATGAGTTTTGGGTCCAATGGAGTGGATCGGCGCGCGTTCATTGCGAAAATTCCTACGCAACTTCGTTTAGCGAACTTGTGCGCTGATGGCACCAATTCGGCCCGTTTTGCGCCGACTTTCGTCCACTAACGAAACGGTCTGAAACGCCCCAAAACAAGAGTTTTGAGTCCAATGTAGTGGATCGAGTGCGTTCGTTCAGAAAAATTCCGACGCAACTTCGCTTAGCAAACTTGTGCGTTGATGGCACCAATTCGGCCCGTTTTGCACCGACTTTTGTGAAGTAAAGAATCGGTCTAAAATGCCCCAAAACATGAGTTTTGGGTCCAATGGAGTGGATCGGGTGCGTTCATTGCGAAAATTCCTACGCAACTTCGTTTAGCGAACTTGTGCGTTGATGGCACCAATTTGGCCCGTTTGGCACCGAGTTTTGTGAAGTAACGAATCGGTCTGGAACGCCCCAAAACATGAGTTTTGGGTCCAATGGAGTGGATCGGGCGCGTTCGTTGCGATAAATTCCGATGCAACTTCTCTTAGCAAACTTGTGCGCTGATGGCACCAATTCGGCCCGTTTTGCGCCGACTTTCGTCCACTAACGAAACGGTCTGAAACGCCCCAATACATGAGTTTTGGGTCCAATGGAGTGGATCGCGTGCGTTCGTTGTGATAAACTCCGACGCAACTTCGTTTAGCAAACTTGTGCGTTGATGGAACCAATTCGGCCCGTTTTGCACCTACTTTTGTGAAGTAACGAATCGGTCTGGAACGCCCCAAAACATGAGTTTTGGTTCCAATGGAGTGGATCAGGTGCGTTCGTTGCGATAAATTCCGACGCAACTTCTCTTAGCAAATTTGTGCGCTGATGGCACCAATTCGGCTCGTTTTGCGCCGACTTTCGTCCACTAACGAAACGGTCTGAAACGCCCCAATACATGAGTTTTGGGTCCAATGGAGTGGATCGGGTGAGTTCGTTGAGAAAAATTCCGAAGCAACTTCGTTTAGCAAACTTGTGCGTTGATGGCACCAATTTGGCCCGTTTTGCACCGACTTTTGTGAAGTAAAGAATCGGTCTAAAACGCCCCAAAACATGAGTTTTGGGTCCAATGGAGTGGATCGGGTGCGTTCATTGCGAAAAATTCGTACGCAACTTCGTTTAGCGAACTTGTGCGTTGATGGCACCAATTTGGCCCGTTTTGCACCGACTTTGGTGAAGTGACGAATCGGTCTGGAACGCCCCAAAACAAGAGTTTTGGATCCAATGGAGTGGATCGGTTGCGTTCGTTGCGAAAAATTCCGATGCAACTTCTCTTAGCAAACTTGTGCGCTGATGGCACCAATTCGGCCCGTTTTGCGCCGACTTTCGTCCACTAACGAAATGGTCTGAAACGCCCCATACAAGAGTTTTGGGTCCAATGGTGTGGATCGCGTGCGTTCGTTGCGATAAATTCCGACGCAACTTCTCTTAGCAAACTTGTGCGCTGATGGCACCAATTCGGCCCGTTTTGCGCCGACTTTCGTCCACTAACGAAAGGGTCTGAAACGCCCCAATACATGAGTTTTGGTCCAATGGAGTGGATCGAGTGCGTTCGTTGAGAAAAATTCCGACGCAACTTCGTTTAGCAATCTTGTGCGTTGATGGCACCAATTCGGCCCGTTTTGCACCGACTTTTGTGAAGTAACGAATCGGTCTGGAACGCCCCAAAACATGAGTTTTGGGTCCAAAGGAGTGGATCGGGTGCGTTCGTTGCGATAAATTCTGACGCAACTTCTCTTAGCAAAATTGTGCGCTGATGGCACCAATTCGGCCTGTTTTGCGCCGACTTTCGTCCACTAACGAAACGGTCTGAAACGCCCCAATACATGAGTTTTGGGTCCAATGGAGTGGATCGAGTGCGTTCGTTGAGAAAAATTCCGACGCAACTTCATTTAGCAAACTTGTGCGTTGATGGCACCAATTCGGCCCGTTTTGCACCGACTTTTGTGAAGTAACGAATCGGTCTGGAACGCCCTAGTTTTGGTTCAATTGGAGTGGATCGGGTGCGTTCGTTGCGATAAATTCTGACGCAACTTCTCTTAGCAAACTTGTGCGCTGATGGCACCAATTCGGCCCGTTTTGCGCCGACTTTCGTCCACTAACGAAACGGTCAACGCCCCAATACATGAGTTTTGGGTCCAATGGAGTGGATCGAGTGCGTTCGTTGAGAAAAATTCCGACGCAACTTCGTTTAGCAAACTTGTGCGTTGATCGCACCAATTTGGGGCCGTTTTGCAGCGACTATTGTGAAGTAACGAATCAGTTTAAAACGCCCCAAAAACATGAGTTATGAGTCCAATGGAGTGGATCGGATGCGTTCCTTGCAAAAATTCCGACGCAACTTCGTTTAGCGAACTTGTGCGTTGATGGCACCAATTTGGCCCGTTTTGCACCGACTTTTGTGAATTGATGAATCGGTCTGGAACGCCCCAAAACATGAGTTTTGGGTCCAATGGAGTGGATCGGGTGCGTTCGTTGCGAAAATTTCCGACGCAACTTCGTTTAGCGAGCTTGTGCGTTAATGGCTATAGTTCGATCAGTTTTGCACCAACTTTCATGCAGTAACGAAGCCGTGCAAAACGACCCAAAACATGAGTTTTGGATCCAATGGAGTGGATCGGGTGCGTTCGTTGCGAAAAATTCCAACACAACTTCGTTTAGCGAACTTGTGCGTTGATGGCACCGATTCGGCCCCGTTTTGCACCTACTTTTGTGAAGTAACGAATCGGTCTGGAACGCCCCAAAACATGAGTTTTGGGTCCAATGGAGTGGATCGGGTGCGTTCGTTGCGATAAATTCCGACGCAACTTCTCTTAGCAAATTTGTGCGCTGATGGCACCAATTCGGCTCGTTTTGTGCCGACTTTCGTCCACTAACGAAACGGTCTGAAACGCCCCAATACATGAGTTTTGGGTCCAATGGAGTGGATCGGGTGAGTTCGTTGAGAAAAATTCCGAAGCAACTTCGTTTAGCAAACTTGTGCGTTGATGGCACCAATTTGGCCCGTTTTGCACGGACTTTTGTGAAGTAAAGAATCGGTCTAAAACGCCCCAAAACATGAGTTTTGGGTCCAATGGAGTGGATCGGGCGCGTTCATTGCGAAAATTCCTACGCAACTTCGTTTAGCGAACTTGTGCGCTGATGGCACCAATTCGGCCCGTTTTGCGCCGACTTTCGTCCACTAACGAAACGGTCTGAAACGCCCCAAAACAAGAGTTTTGAGTCCAATGTAGTGGATCGAGTGCGTTCGTTCAGAAAAATTCCGACGCAACTTCGCTTAGCAAACTTGTGCGTTGATGGCACCAATTCGGCCCGTTTTGCACCGACTTTTGTGAAGTAAAGAATCGGTCTAAAATGCCCCAAAACATGAGTTTTGGGTCCAATGGAGTGGATCGGGTGCGTTCATTGCGAAAATTCCTACGCAACTTCGTTTAGCGAACTTGTGCGTTGATGGCACCAATTTGGCCCGTTTGGCACCGAGTTTTGTGAAGTAACGAATCGGTCTGGAACGCCCCAAAACATGAGTTTTGGGTCCAATGGAGTGGATCGGGCGCGTTCGTTGCGATAAATTCCGATGCAACTTCTCTTAGCAAACTTGTGCGCTGATGGCACCAATTCGGGCCCGTTTTGCGCCGACTTTCGTCCACTAACGAAACGGTCTGAAACGCCCCAATACATGAGTTTTGGGTCCAATGGAGTGGATCGCGTGCGTTCGTTGTGATAAACTCCGACGCAACTTCGTTTAGCAAACTTGTGCGTTGATGGAACCAATTCGGCCCGTTTTGCACCTACTTTTGTGAAGTAACGAATCGGTCTGGAACGCCCCAAAACATGAGTTTTGGTTCCAATGGAGTGGATCAGGTGCGTTCGTTGCGATAAATTCCGACGCAACTTCTCTTAGCAAATTTGTGCGCTGATGGCACCAATTCGGCTCGTTTTGCGCCGACTTTCGTCCACTAACGAAACGGTCTGAAACGCCCCAATACATGAGTTTTGGGTCCAATGGAGTGGATCGGGTGAGTTCGTTGAGAAAAATTCCGAAGCAACTTCGTTTAGCAAACTTGTGCGTTGATGGCACCAATTTGGCCCGTTTTGCACCGACTTTTGTGAAGTAAAGAATCGGTCTAAAACGCCCCAAAACATTGAGTTTTGGGTCCAATGGAGTGGATCGGGTGCGTTCATTGCGAAAATTCGTACGCAACTTCGTTTAGCGAACTTGTGCGTTGATGGCACCAATTTGGCCCGTTTTGCACCGACTTTGGTGAAGTGACGAATCGGTCTGGAACGCCCCAAAACAAGAGTTTTGGATCCAATGGAGTGGATCGGTTGCGTTCGTTGCGAAAAATTCCGATGCAACTTCTCTTAGCAAACTTGTGCGCTGATGGCACCAATTCGGCCCGTTTTGCGCCGACTTTCGTCCACTAACGAAATGGTCTGAAACGCCCCATACAAGAGTTTTGGGTCCAATGGTGTGGAATCGCGTGCGTTCGTTGCGATAAATTCCGACGCAACTTCTCTTAGCAAACTTGTGCGCTGATGGCACCAATTCGGCCCGTTTTGCGCCGACTTTCGTCCACTAACGAAAGGGTCTGAAACGCCCCAATACATGAGTTTTGGGTCCAATGGAGTGGATCGAGTGCGTTCGTTGAGAAAAATTCCGACGCAACTTCGTTTAGCAATCTTGTGCGTTGATGGCACCAATTCGGCCCGTTTTGCACCGACTTTTGTGAAGTAACGAATCGGTCTGGAACGCCCCAAAACATGAGTTTTGGGTCCAAAGGAGTGGATCGGGTGCGTTCGTTGCGATAAATTCTGACGCAACTTCTCTTAGCAAAATTGTGCGCTGATGGCACCAATTCGGCCTGTTTTGCGCCGACTTTCGTCCACTAACGAAACGGTCTGAAACGCCCCAATACATGAGTTTTGGGTCCAATGGAGTGGATCGAGTGCGTTCGTTGAGAAAAATTCCGACGCAACTTCATTTAGCAAACTTGTGCGTTGATGGCACCAATTCGGCCCGTTTTGCACCGACTTTTGTGAAGTAACGAATCGGTCTGGAACGCCCTAGTTTTGGGTCCAATGGAGTGGATCGGGTGCGTTCGTTGCGATAAATTCTGACGCAACTTCTCTTAGCAAACTTGTGCGCTGATGGCACCAATTCGGCCCGTTTTGCGCCGACTTTCGTCCACTAACGAAACGGTCAACGCCCCAAAACAAGAGTTTTGGGTCCAATGGAGTGGATCGAGTGCGTTCGTTGAGAAAAATTCCGACGCAACTTCGCTTAGCAAACTTGTGCGTTGATGGCACCAATTCGGCCCGTTTTGCACCGACTATTGTGAAGTAACGAATCAGTTTAAAACGCCCCAAAACATGAGTTATGAGTTTAATGGAGTGGATCGGATGCGTTCGTTGCGCAAAATTCCGACGCAACTTCGTTTAGCGAACTTGTGCGTTGATGGCACCAATTTGGCCCGTTTGGCACCGAGTTTTGTGAAGTAACGAATCGGTCTGGAACGCCCCAAAACATGAGTTTTGGGTCCAATGGAGTGGATCGGGGCGCGTTCGTTGCGATAAATTCCGATGCAACTTCTCTTAGCAAACTTGTGCGCTGATGGCACCAATTCGGCCCGTTTTGCGCCGACTTTCGTCCACTAACGAAACGGTCTGAAACGCCCCAATACATGAGTTTTGGGTCCAATGGAGTGGATCGCGTGCGTTCGTTGCGATAAACTCCGACGCAACTTCTCTTAGCAAACTTGTGCGCTGATGGCACCAATTCGGCCCGTTTTGCGCCGACTTTCGTCCACTAACGAAAGGGTCTGAAACGCCCCAATACATGAGTTTTGGGTCCAATGGAGTGGATCGAGTGCGTTCGTTGAGAAAAATTCCGACGCAACTTCGTTTAGCAAACTTGTGCGTTGATGGCACCAATTCGGCCCGTTTTGCACCGACTTTTGTGAAGTAACGAATCGGTCTGGAACGCCCCAAAACATGAGTTTTGGGTCCAATGGAGTGGATCGGGTGCGTTCGTTGCGATAAATTCTGGCGCAACTTCTCTTAGCAAACTTGTGCGCTGATGGCACCAATTCGGCCCGTTTTGCGCCGACTTTCGTCCACTAACGAAACGGTCTGAAACGCCTCCAATGGAGTGGATCGAGTGCGTTCGTTGAGAAAAATTCCGACGCAACTTCGTTTAGCAAACTTGTGCGTTGATCGCACCAATTCGGCCCGTTTTGCATCGACTATTGTGAAGTAACGAATCAGTTTAAAACGCCCCAAAACATGAGTTTTGGGTCCAATGGAGTGGATCGGGCGCGTTCATTGCGAAAATTCCTACGCAACTTCGTTTAGCGAACTTGTGCGCTGATGGCACCAATTCGGCCCGTTTTGCGCCGACTTTCGTCCACTAACGAAACGGTCTGAAACGCCCCAAAACAAGAGTTTTGAGTCCAATGTAGTGGATCGAGTGCGTTCGTTCAGAAAAATTCCGACGCAACTTCGCTTAGCAAACTTGTGCGTTGATGGCACCAATTCGGCCCGTTTTGCACCGACTTTTGTGAAGTAAAGAATCGGTCTAAAATGCCCCAAAACATGAGTTTTGGGTCCAATGGAGTGGATCGGGTGCGTTCATTGCGAAAATTCCTACGCAACTTCGTTTAGCGAACTTGTGCGTTGATGGCACCAATTTGGCCCGTTTGGCACCGAGTTTTGTGAAGTAACGAATCGGTCTGGAACGCCCCAAAACATGAGTTTTGGGTCCAATGGAGTGGATCGGGCGCGTTCGTTGCGATAAATTCCGATGCAACTTCTCTTAGCAAACTTGTGCGCTGATGGCACCAATTCGGCCCGTTTTGCGCCGACTTTCGTCCACTAACGAAACGGTCTGAAACGCCCCAATACATGAGTTTTGGGTCCAATGGAGTGGATCGCGTGCGTTCGTTGTGATAAACTCCGACGCAACTTCGTTTAGCAAACTTGTGCGTTGATGGAACCAATTCGGCCCGTTTTGCACCTACTTTTGTGAAGTAACGAATCGGTCTGGAACGCCCCAAAACATGAGTTTTGGTTCCAATGGAGTGGATCAGGTGCGTTCGTTGCGATAAATTCCGACGCAACTTCTCTTAGCAAATTTGTGCGCTGATGGCACCAATTCGGCTCGTTTTGCGCCGACTTTCGTCCACTAACGAAACGGTCTGAAACGCCCCAATACATGAGTTTTGGGTCCAATGGAGTGGATCGGGTGAGTTCGTTGAGAAAAATTCCGAAGCAACTTCGTTTAGCAAACTTGTGCGTTGATGGCACCAATTTGGCCCGTTTTGCACCGACTTTTGTGAAGTAAAGAATCGGTCTAAAACGCCCCAAAACATGAGTTTTGGGTCCAATGGAGTGGATCGGGTGCGTTCATTGCGAAAATTCGTACGCAACTTCGTTTAGCGAACTTGTGCGTTGATGGCACCAATTTGGCCCGTTTTGCACCGACTTTGGTGAAGTGACGAATCGGTCTGGAACGCCCCAAAACAAGAGTTTTGGATCCAATGGAGTGGATCGGTTGCGTTCGTTGCGAAAAATTCCGATGCAACTTCTCTTAGCAAACTTGTGCGCTGATGGCACCAATTCGGCCCGTTTTGCGCCGACTTTCGTCCACTAACGAAATGGTCTGAAACGCCCCATACAAGAGTTTTGGGTCCAATGGTGTGGATCGCGTGCGTTCGTTGCGATAAATTCCGACGCAACTTCTCTTAGCAAACTTGTGCGCTGATGGCACCAATTCGGCCCGTTTTGCGCCGACTTTCGTCCACTAACGAAAGGGTCTGAAACGCCCCAATACATGAGTTTTGGGTCCAATGGAGTGGATCGAGTGCGTTCGTTGAGAAAAATTCCGACGCAACTTCGTTTAGCAATCTTGTGCGTTGATGGCACCAATTCGGCCCGTTTTGCACCGACTTTTGTGAAGTAACGAATCGGTCTGGAACGCCCCAAAACATGAGTTTTGGGTCCAAAGGAGTGGATCGGGTGCGTTCGTTGCGATAAATTCTGACGCAACTTCTCTTAGCAAAATTGTGCGCTGATGGCACCAATTCGGCCTGTTTTGCGCCGACTTTCGTCCACTAACGAAACGGTCTGAAACGCCCCAATACATGAGTTTTGGGTCCAATGGAGTGGATCGAGTGCGTTCGTTGAGAAAAATTCCGACGCAACTTCATTTAGCAAACTTGTGCGTTGATGGCACCAATTCGGCCCGTTTTGCACCGACTTTTGTGAAGTAACGAATCGGTCTGGAACGCCCTAGTTTTGGTTCCAATGGAGTGGATCGGGTGCGTTCGTTGCGATAAATTCTGACGCAACTTCTCTTAGCAAACTTGTGCGCTGATGGCACCAATTCGGCCCGTTTTGCGCCGACTTTCGTCCACTAACGAAACGGTCAACGCCCCAAAACAAGAGTTTTGGGTCCAATGGAGTGGATCGAGTGCGTTCGTTGAGAAAAATTCCGACGCAACTTCGCTTAGCAAACTTGTGCGTTGATGGCACCAATTCGGCCCGTTTTGCACCGACTATTGTGAAGTAACGAATCAGTTTAAAACACCCCAAAACATGAGTTATGAGTTTAATGGAGTGGATCGGATGCGTTCGTTGCGCAAAATTCCGACGCAACTTCGTTTAGCGAACTTGTGCGTTGATGGCACCAATTTGGCCCGTTTGGCACCGAGTTTTGTGAAGTAACGAATCGGTCTGGAACGCCCCAAAACATGAGTTTTGGGTCCAATGGAGTGGATCGGGCGCGTTCGTTGCGATAAATTCCGATGCAACTTCTCTTAGCAAACTTGTGCGCTGATGGCACCAATTCGGCCCGTTTTGCGCCGACTTTCGTCCACTAACGAAACGGTCTGAAACGCCCCAATACATGAGTTTTGGGTCCAATGGAGTGGATCGCGTGCGTTCGTTGCGATAAACTCCGACGCAACTTCTCTTAGCAAACTTGTGCGCTGATGGCACCAATTCGGCCCGTTTTGCGCCGACTTTCGTCCACTAACGAAAGGGTCTGAAACGCCCCAATACATGAGTTTTGGGTCCAATGGAGTGGATCGAGTGCGTTCGTTGAGAAAAATTCCGACGCAACTTCGTTTAGCAAACTTGTGCGTTGATGGCACCAATTCGGCCCGTTTTGCACCGACTTTTGTGAAGTAACGAATCGGTCTGGAACGCCCCAAAACATGAGTTTTGGGTCCAATGGAGTGGATCGGGTGCGTTCGTTGCGATAAATTCTGGCGCAACTTCTCTTAGCAAACTTGTGCGCTGATGGCACCAATTCGGCCCGTTTTGCGCCGACTTTCGTCCACTAACGAAACGGTCTGAAACGCCTCCAATGGAGTGGATCGAGTGCGTTCGTTGAGAAAAATTCCGACGCAACTTCGTTTAGCAAACTTGTGCGTTGATCGCACCAATTCGGCCCGTTTTGCATCGACTATTGTGAAGTAACGAATCAGTTTAAAACGCCCCAAAACATGAGTTATGAGTCCAATGGAGTGGATCGGATGCGTTCGTTGCGCAAAATTCCGACGCAACTTCGTTTAGCGAACTTGTGCGTTGATGGCACCAATTTGGCCCGTTTTGCACCGAGTTTTGTGAAGTAACGAATCGGTCTGGAACGCCCCAAAACATGAGTTTTGGGTCCAATGGAGTGGATCGGGTGCGTTCGTTGCGATAAATTCCGACGCAACTTCTCTTAGCAAACTTGTGCGCTGATGGCACCAATTCGGCCCCGTTTTGCGCCGACTTTCGTCCGCTAACGAAAGGGTCTGAAACGCCCCAATACATGAGTTTTCGGTCCAATGGAGTGGATCGAGTGCGTTCGTTGAAAAAAATTCCGACGCAACTTCGTTTAGCAAACTTGTGCGTTGATGGCACCAATTCGGCCCGTTTTGCACCGACTTTTGTGAAGTAACGAATCGGTCTGGAATGCCCCAAAACATGAGTTTTGGGTCCAATGGAGTGGATCGGGTGCGTTCGTTGCGATAAATTCCGACGCAACTTCTCTTAGCAAATTTGTGCGCTCATGGCACCAATTCGGCCCGTTTTGCGCCGGCTTTCGTCCGCTAACGAAAGGGTCTGAAACGCCCCAATACATGAGTTTTGGGTCCAATGGAGTGGATCGCGTGCGTTCGTTGCGATAAACTCCGACGCAACTTCTCTTAGCAAACTTGTGCGCTGATGGCACCAATTCGGCCCGTTTTGCGCCGACTTTCGTCCACTAACGAAAGGGTCTGAAACGCCCCAATACATGAGTTTTGGGTCCAATGGAGTGGATCGAGTGCGTTCGTTGAGAAAAATTCCGACGCAACTTCGTTTAGCAAACTTGTGCGTTGATGGCACCAATTCGGCCCGTTTTGCACCGACTTTTGTGAAGTAACGAATCGGTCTGGAACGCCCCAAAACATGAGTTTTGGGTCCAATGGAGTGGATCGGGTGCGTTCGTTGCGATAAATTCTGGCGCAACTTCTCTTAGCAAACTTGTGCGCTGATGGCACCAATTCGGCCCGTTTTGCGCCGACTTTCGTCCACTAACGAAACGGTCTGAAACGCCTCCAATGGAGTGGATCGAGTGCGTTCGTTGAGAAAAATTCCGACGCAACTTCGTTTAGCAAACTTGTGCGTTGATCGCACCAATTCGGCCCGTTTTGCATCGACTATTGTGAAGTAACGAATCAGTTTAAAACGCCCCAAAACATGAGTTATGAGTCCAATGGAGTGGATCGGATGCGTTCGTTGCGCAAAATTCCGACGCAACTTCGTTGAGCGAACTTGTGCGTTGATGGCACCAATTTGGCCCGTTTTGCACCGAGTTTTGTGAAGTAACGAATCGGTCTAGAACGCCCCAAAACATGAGTTTTGGGTCCAATGGAGTGGATCGGGTGCGTTCGTTGCGATAAATTCCGACGCAACTTCTCTTAGCAAACTTGTGCGCTGATGGCACCAATTCGGCCCGTTTTGCGCCGACTTTCGTCCGCTAACGAAAGGGTCTGAAACGCCCCAATACATGAGTTTTGGGTCCAATGGAGTGGATCGAGTGCGTTCGTTGAAAAAAATTCCGACGCAACTTCGTTTAGCAAACTTGTGCGTTGATGGCACCAATTCGGCCCGTTTTGCACCGACTTTTGTGAAGTAACGAATCGGTCTGGTGATGTGAACCCGCTAGGGTTTTGTCCCGATCTTTCGATGAGAGGCGGGGGATAACTCGATTTGAGATGGAGGCGACGTTCACGGCCCGACTACAGCCTTCCAAGGACGCTGCGCCTTAGCAACCGATACACCACCTCCAATGGCTGCCGCGATCTTGTGGAGCGCGACACCCGGCCACTAGGGCACCTGTCCTGCAAGCAATCGAAGAACCAGCAAGAACAAGTAGAACAAGCAACTCAATTGCAAATATGGAGATAATAACCAATCTGGAATCAACAAGGTGGGGTTCCGAATCGAGTAGAACGGATGGTCTAGTCGACACACGCGTCTACAAGGAAGTAGCAATGGCTAAACTTTCAACAAAACAAAAACCCCCCCAATCTGTTCATGGCGGCTCTAACCCTTATTAATACCTAGGAGGACGACCAAGAGGGTGTTTGAGTCGCACTCCAACTCTAGGACGCGTCCCTAATGGACCCGACTTGATACAAAGCCCATCGGGCCAAATTAAGATGTCGCAGCACCTTTAGACAGAAAACCAGTCGGTAGTATTTTGGTCATTGCGGACGAATCAGGAGAGATATGGACTTGAGTCCGGATCCATATGAAACTAGACTTCATAAGCTTTCCACGAAGTACTTGAACGTCCCTATCCGAGTCCGTATGCGACCGTGGTGTCCGTCACAAGTTGGTGCTGTTCTGCAGTCCGAATCCAGCCTCCAAAACGTGTTGGACATGGACTCTTTCTTTCCTTGCACCAAAAGTGACGTGGTGGCCTGATGGAGAACATTGGGAAGACTTAGGCTTGGTCCCCAATCAACTTCTTTGGTCCTCCATACCTTCCATGTGTGTTTATTACATGTGGGTGTATCCATTCTGGTGATGTCCACATCATTCTCCCCTTCTTGGCTGCAAGTCGTCCTCGACTTGCTCCAACGGCATTCAAAGGTGCTTGCTTTGTTGTTGGAACATGGAGCGACGACTATGCTGCATGGGCACAACAAACAATGCTCCCGTTCTTCAGGCTGATCCTGTTGCATAAGAGAAAAACTAGAAAAACTTTGCAAGATATTATTAGTGTTAATGCAGCCCCCTATTTGCTCATGGTATTATAGCCCAAAAGGATATTTCAGATTAGAACAGATATACACTTTATGCACCAAATATTCTCCTTTGATGTCATTTTTTCCAATTGCATGAAGCGAACAATGATTTAGACTTGGCAAATTAGAATCTATTTGAACCTTCTCTTTTAGACAATTTAGATTACACAGAATATTAAATTCAATATAACCCAAAGTATTTAAAGAAGACAACAATTTCAGTTCATCTTGTACACAAGTAATAGGATCAGAAGGATTATCTACAGCACATTCGTATGGTTCCAAACCAAAAATATCACACTTATTCATTAATTCTGGTATATGAGTAAAAGAAGTATTAGCACACAAGTCCTCTTTATCATAAGAAACAACAAGTAATTCATCTTGTGAAAAAGTTGAATCAGCAGCAGGTTCCACTATTCGTTGCTCTTTGTTAGCATGTAGAGTGGACAAAGTTTGGACACTATGAGTCACATCATTCTTGCAAGTATTCACAAATGAAAGAATTTCTTTTTCAGCATGGAGAGCAAGACAAAACAATTGACCGATATAGCAATAGGACTTGCCAATTAACAAGTTTCGAATTTCAGAATTGAGCCCTCTCATGAACCTATTCATAACATCTTCCATGCATTCATCCAATCCACCAAACATGATACAAATTTTAAAATCATCGTAGTTTTGTTTCACAGTCCTACTACCCTGTTTTAATTTCTCTAGTTTGGTAAGCAAATGATCAACATAATATGCAGGAATATAGGCATCTCTAAAATGTATTTTGAATTCTTTCCAAGTTTGCGGAATAATGTTATGCCTACAAATATATTTCCATTCTAGCAAAGCATTTTCTGTTAAAATATTAGAGGCAATATAAATCATTTGTTTCTCCGACAGGTCATGCTCATCAAATTCATTATCTACTTTTAGCTCCCAATCAATGTAAGCTTTAGGATCAAACTCACCAGGATATAAAGGCAAGCATTGAATAATGTCCAGAATATTTTGTTGTTGTTTGCTCCGCTCAAAAATCACTGTATCACCTGCCATGATCAGTAGAAAACAAGAACACAAAAATAATATGTATCCTCCTGTCAACTACTAGAATGTGTCGGTTGTAATTCTCTCAAACTCAACTTGTTTAATACGAGCTCTTACCAATTCTTACCTTGCTCAACAGGAGGGGACGGCAACCAACAAGTCTGCAACCGTGGGATGAAGTGTATCGGTGCCGCAACAACAGGACCTGTCAAGCTGTAGTCGGATATGTGGAGCTATAGGTGGGCTGAAGCAAGGATGAACTAGCACCACGTTAGTTACAAAAGCAAGCTGAAAAATCGTTCAACGGCGGTACTATGCTGGTCCTAGCCTAGACCGTGCTAGAGACGCGAGCCTGGACACAAATGAAGTCACGAGACACCACCGAAGAACAAAAAAGATGCACAAAGAACAGCCCCTTTTTCTTCCCCTCTTTTTCTTCTTCTTCTTTTTTTTTCTTTTTTTTTCCTTTCTTTTTTTTTCCTTCTTTTTTTTTCTTTTTTTTTCTCTTTTTTTTTTTGGGGATCCTCAAAACTGATTATATAACCTAAAAGACTTCAAAAGAGCCACACAGCACACAAACTTTTCTCTCTCTCTCTCTCTCTGGAGTAAGCCGAGGCTATGTGTATTCGTGAAAAGTTGTGGTTTGAGTAAGCCGAGACTACTTCTGCCTTTCTGGAGCGTTACAAAATATGCAGTACAAGTGCGAAAAGCAATGGAATTTTATAACACGGCACAATAACCAATTGGGACTAGGAAATCGATCCCTACTCGAATCACAGCACCGCGTGCGATTCGGTCACAAACCAACACAGAATCTAACTCGGACTTGAACACGAATATGGACTCGGATTCCACCAACACGGAGTATGTATGGTAGCGCACGGTTGTGACTAGAACGTGACAAGAACTCGAAACTCTAAAGGACTAAAACTAAGACCAGCAACTCGACGCAACCGATGCAATCGAAAATTCAACAAGCCCTAACTAAGCAGTGCTAGCAAAGGCTCAAACGAGTTTATAGGATTGAAGGAAAACTAATCTACTATTTTTTTTTTGGCTTTTCTGGACTATAGGAAAAATAAAACAGCAAAGAATTAGAAGTCTCTCACCGATAAACCTTGCTCTGATTACCAACTGATGTGAACCCGCTAGGGTTTTGTCCCGATCTTTCGATGAGAGGCGGGGGATAACTCGATTTGAGATGGAGGCGACGTTCACGGCCCGACTACAGCCTTCCAAGGACGCTGCGCCTTAGCAACCGATACACCACCTCCAATGGCTGCCGCGATCTTGTGGAGCGCGACACCCGGCCACTAGGGCACCTGTCTTGCAAGCAATCGAAGAACCAGCAAGAACAAGTAGAACAAGCAACTCAATTGCAAATATGGAGATAATAACCAATCTGGAATCAACAAGGTGGGGTTCCGAATCGAGTAGAACGGATGGTCTAGTCGACACACGCGTCTACAAGGAAGTAGCAATGGCTAAACTTTCAACAAAACAAAAACCCCCCCAATCTGTTCATGGCGGCTCTAACCCTTATTAATACCTAGGAGGACGACCAAGAGGGTGTTTGAGTCGCACTCCAACTCTAGGATGCGTCCCTAATGGACCCGACTTGATACAAAGCCCATCGGGCCAAATTAAGATGTCGCAGCACCTTTAGACAGAAAACCAGTCGGTAGTATTTTGGTCATTGCGGACGAATCAGGAGAGATATGGACTTGAGTCCGGATCCATATGAAACTAGACTTCATAAGCTTTCCACGAAGTACTTGAACGTCCCTATCCGAGTCCGTATGCGACCGTGGTGTCCGTCACAAGTTGGTGCTGTTCTGCAGTCCGAATCCAGCCTCCAAAACGTGTTGGACATGGACTCTTTCTTTCCTTGCACCAAAAGTGACGTGGTGGCCTGATGGAGAACATTGGGAAGACTTAGGCTTGGTCCCCAATCAACTTCTTTGGTCCTCCATACCTTCCATGTGTGTTTATTACATGTGGGTGTATCCATTCTGGTGATGTCCACATCATCTGGAATGCCCCAAAACATGAGTTTTGGGTCCAATGGAGTGGATCGGGTGCGTTCGTTGCGATAAATTCCGACGCAACTTCTCTTAGCAAATTTGTGCGCTCATGGCACCAATTCGGCCCGTTTTGCGCCGACTTTCGTCCGCTAACGAAAGGGTCTGAAACGCCCCAATACATGAGTTTTGGGTCCAATGGAGTGGATCGCGTGCGTTCGTTGCGATAAACTCCGACGCAACTTCTCTTAGCAAACTTGTGCGCTGATGGCACCAATTCGGCCCGTTTTGCGCCGACTTTCGTCCACTAACGAAAGGGTCTGAAACGCCCCAATACATGAGTTTTGGGTCCAATGGAGTGGATCGAGTGCGTTCGTTGAGAAAAATTCCGACGCAACTTCGTTTAGCAAACTTGTGCGTTGATGGCACCAATTCGGCCCGTTTTGCACCGACTTTTGTGAAGTAACGAATCGGTCTGGAACGCCCCAAAACATGAGTTTTGGGTCCAATGGAGTGGATCGGGTGCGTTCGTTGCGATAAATTCTGGCGCAACTTCTCTTAGCAAACTTGTGCGCTGATGGCACCAATTCGGCCCGTTTTGCGCCGACTTTCGTCCACTAACGAAACGGTCTGAAACGCCTCCAATGGAGTGGATCGAGTGCGTTCGTTGAGAAAAATTCCGACGCAACTTCGTTTAGCAAACTTGTGCGTTGATCGCACCAATTCGGCCCGTTTTGCATCGACTATTGTGAAGTAACGAATCAGTTTAAAACGCCCCAAAACATGAGTTATGAGTCCAATGGAGTGGATCGGATGCGTTCGTTGCGCAAAATTCCGACGCAACTTCGTTTAGCGAACTTGTGCGTTGATGGCACCAATTTGGCCCGTTTTGCACCGAGTTTTGTGAAGTAACGAATCGGTCTGGAACGCCCCAAAACATGAGTTTTGGGTCCAATGGAGTGGATCGGGTGCGTTCGTTGCGATAAATTCCGACGCAACTTCTCTTAGCAAACTTGTGCGCTGATGGCACCAATTCGGCCCGTTTTGCGCCGACTTTCGTCCGCTAACGAAAGGGTCTGAAACGCCCCAATACATGAGTTTTGGGTCCAATGGAGTGGATCGAGTGCGTTCGTTGAAAAAAATTCCGACGCAACTTCGTTTAGCAAACTTGTGCGTTGATGGCACCAATTCGGCCCGTTTTGCACCGACTTTTGTGAAGTAACGAAATCGGTCTGGAATGCCCCAAAACATGAGTTTTGGGTCCAATGGAGTGGATCGGGTGCGTTCGTTGCGATAAATTCCGACGCAACTTCTCTTAGCAAATTTGTGCGCTGATGGCACCAATTCGGCCCGTTTTGCGCCGACTTTCGTCCGCTAACGAAAGGGTCTGAAACGCCCCAATACATGAGTTTTGGGTCCAATGGAGTGGATCGAGTGCGTTCGTTGAGAAAAATTCCGACGCAACTTCGCTTAGCAAACTTGTGCGTTGATCGCACCAATTCGGCCCGTTTTGCCCCGACTATTGTGAAGTAACGAATCAGTTTAAAACGCCCCAAAACATGAGTTATGAGTCCAATGGATTGGATCGGATGCGTTCGTTGCGCAAAATTCCGACGCAACTTCGTTTAGCGAACTTGTGCGTTGCTGGCACCAATTTGGCCCGTTTTGCACCGAGTTTTGTGAAGTAACAAATCGGTCTGGAACGCCCCAAAACATGAGCTTTGGGTCCAATGGAGTGGATCGCGTGCGTTCGTTGCGATAAATTCCGACGCAACTTCATTTAGCGAGCTTGTGCGCTGATGGCACCAATTCGGCCCGTTTTGCGCCGACTTTCGTCCACTAACGAAACGGTCTGAAACGCCCCAAAACATGAGTTTTGGGTCCAATGGAGTGGATCGAGTGCGTTCGTTGAGAAAAATTCCGACGCAACTTCATTTAGCAAAGTTGTGCGTTGATGGCACCAATTCGGCCCGTTTTGCACCGACTTTTGTGAAGTAACGAATCGGTCTGGAACGCCCTAGTTTTGGGTCCAATGGAGTGGATCGGGTGCGTTCGTTGCGATAAATTCTGACGCAACTTCTCTTAGCAAAATTGTGCGCTGATGGCACCAATTCGGCCCGTTTTGCGCCGACTTTCGTCCACTAACGAAACGGTCAACGCCCCAAAACAAGAGTTTTGGGTCCAATGGAGTGGATCGAGTGCGTTCGTTGAGAAAAATTCCGACGCAACTTCGCTTAGCAAACTTGTGCGTTGATGGCACCAATTCGGCCCGTTTTGCACCGACTATTGTGAAGTAACGAATCAGTTTAAAACGCCCCAAAACATGAGTTATGAGTTCAATGGAGTGGATCGGATGCGTTCGTTGCGCAAAATTCCGACGCAACTTCGTTTAGCGAACTTGTGCGTTGATGGCACCAATTTGGCCCGTTTGGCACCGAGTTTTGTGAAGTAACGAATCGGTCTGGAACGCCCCAAAACATGAGTTTTGTGTCCAATGGAGTGGATCGGGCGCGTTCGTTGCGATAAATTCCGATGCAACTTCTCTTAGCAAACTTGTGCGCTGATGGCACCAATTCGGCCCGTTTTGCGCCGACTTTCGTCCAATAACGAAAGGGTCTGAAACGCCCCAATACATGAGTTTTGGGTCCAATGGAGTGGATCGAGTGCGTTCGTTGAGAAAAATTAAGACGCAACTTCGTTTAGCAAACTTGTGCGTTGATGGCACCAATTCGGCCCGTTTTGCACCGACTTTTGTGAAGTAACGAATCGGTCTGGAACGCCCCAAAACATGAGTTTTGGGTCCAATGGAGTGGATCGGGTGCGTTCGTTGCGATAAATTCTGGCGCAACTTCTCTTAGCAAACTTGTGCGCTGATGGCACCAATTCGGCCCGTTTTGCGCCGACTTTCGTCCACTAACGAAACGGTCTGAAACGCCTCCAATGGAGTGGATCGAGTGCGTTCGTTGAGAAAAATTCCGACGCAACTTCGTTTAGCAAACTTGTGCGTTGATCGCACCAATTCGGCCCGTTTTGCATCGACTATTGTGAAGTAACGAATCAGTTTAAAACGCCCCAAAACATGAGTTATGAGTCCAATGGAGTGGATCGGATGCGTTCGTTGCGCAAAATTCCGACGCAACTTCGTTTAGCGAACTTGTGCGTTGATGGCACCAATTTGGCCCGTTTTGCACCGAGTTTTGTGAAGTAACGAATCGGTCTGGAACGCCCCAAAACATGAGTTTTGGGTCCAATGGAGTGGATCGGGTGCGTTCGTTGCGATAAATTCCGACGCAACTTCTCTTAGCAAACTTGTGCGCTGATGGCACCAATTCGGCCCGTTTTGCGCCGACTTTCGTCCGCTAACGAAAGGGTCTGAAACGCCCCAATACATGAGTTTTGGGTCCAATGGAGTGGATCGAGTGCGTTCGTTGAAAAAAATTCCGACGCAACTTCGTTTAGCAAACTTGTGCGTTGATGGCACCAATTCGGCCCGTTTTGCACCGACTTTTGTGAAGTAACGAATCGGTCTGGAATGCCCCAAAACATGAGTTTTGGGTCCAATGGAGTGGATCGGGTGCGTTCGTTGCGATAAATTCCGACGCAACTTTCTCTTAGAGCAAATTTGTGCGCTCATGGCACCAATTCGGCCCGTTTTGCGCCGACTTTCGTCCGCTAACGAAAGGGTCTGGAACGCCCCAAAACATGAGTTTTGGGTCCAATGGAGTGGATCGGGTGCGTTCGTTGCGATAAATTCCGACGCAACTTCTCTTAGCAAACTTGTGCGCTGATGGCACCAATTCGGCCCGTTTTGCGCCGACTTTCGTCCGCTAACGAAAGGGTCTGAAACGCCCCAATACATGAGTTTTGGGTCCAATGGAGTGGATCGAGTGCGTTCGTTGAAAAAAATTCCGACGCAACTTCGTTTAGCAAACTTGTGCGTTGATGGCACCAATTCGGCCCGTTTTGCACCGACTTTTGTGAAGTAACGAATCGGTCTGGAATGCCCCAAAACATGAGTTTTGGGTCCAATGGAGTGGATCGGGTGCGTTCGTTGCGATAAATTCCGACGCAACTTCTCTTAGCAAATTTGTGCGCTCATGGCACCAATTCGGCCCGTTTTGCACCGACTTTTGTGAAGTAACGAATCGGTCTGGAACGAGCTAGTTTTGGGTCCAATGGAGTGGATCGGGTGCGTTCGTTGCGATAAATTCTGACGCAACTTCCCTTAGCAAACTTGTGCGCTGATGGCACCAATTCGGCCCGTTTTGCGCCGACTTTCGTCCACTAACGAAACGGTCAACGCCCCAAAACAAGAGTTTTGGGTCCAATGGAGTGGATCGAGTGCGTTCGTTGAGAAAAATTCCGACGCAACTTCGCTTAGCAAACTTGTGCGTTGATGGCACCAATTCGGCCCGTTTTGCACCGACTATTGTGAAGTAACGAATCAGTTTAAAACGCCCCAAAACATGAGTTATGAGTTCAATGGAGTGGATCGGATGCGTTCGTTGCGCAAAATTCCGACGCAACTTCGTTTAGCGAACTTGTGCGTTGATGGCACCAATTTGGCCCGTTTGGCACCGAGTTTTGTGAAGTAACGAATCGGTCTGGAACGCCCCAAAACATGAGTTTTGGGTCCAATGGAGTGGATCGGGCGCGTTCGTTGCGATAAATTCCGATGCAACTTCTCTTAGCAAACTTGTGCGCTGATGGCACCAATTCGGCCCGTTTTGCGCCGACTTTCGTCCACTAACGAAAGGGTCTGAAACGCCCCAATACATGAGTTTTGGGTCCAATGGAGTGGATCGAGTGCGTTCGTTGAGAAAAATTCCGACGCAACTTCGTTTAGCAAACTTGTGCGTTGATGGCACCAATTCGGCCCGTTTTGCACCGACTTTTGTGAAGTAACGAATCGGTCTGGAACGCCCCAAAACATGAGTTTTGGGTCCAATGGAGTGGATCGGGTGCGTTCGTTGCGATAAATTCTGGCGCAACTTCTCTTAGCAAACTTGTGCGCTGATGGCACCAATTCGGCCCGTTTTGCGCCGACTTTCGTCCACTAACGAAAGGGTCTGAAACGCCCCAATACATGAGTTTTGGGTCCAATGGAGTGGATCGAGTGCGTTCGTTGAGAAAAATTCCGACGCAACTTCGTTTAGCAAACTTGTGCGTTGATGGCACCAATTCGGCCCGTTTTGCACCGACTTTTGTGAAGTAACGAATCGGTCTGGAACGCCCCAAAACATGAGTTTTGGGTCCAATGGAGTGGATCGGGTGCGTTCGTTGCGATAAATTCTGGCGCAACTTCTCTTAGCAAACTTGTGCGCTGATGGCACCAATTCGGCCCGTTTTGCGCCGACTTTCGTCCACTAACGAAACGGTCTGAAACGCCTCCAATGGAGTGGATCGAGTGCGTTCGTTGAGAAAAATTCCGACGCAACTTCGTTTAGCAAACTTGTGCGTTGATCGCACCAATTCGGCCCGTTTTGCATCGACTATTGTGAAGTAACGAATCAGTTTAAAACGCCCCAAAACATGAGTTATGAGTCCAATGGAGTGGATCGGATGCGTTCGTTGCGCAAAATTCCGACGCAACTTCGTTTAGCGAACTTGTGCGTTGATGGCACCAATTTGGCCCGTTTTGCACCGAGTTTTGTGAAGTAACGAATCGGTCTGGAACGCCCCAAAACATGAGTTTTGGGTCCAATGGAGTGGATCGGGTGCGTTCGTTGCGATAAATTCCGACGCAACTTCTCTTAGCAAACTTGTGCGCTGATGGCACCAATTCGGCCCGTTTTGCGCCGACTTTCGTCCGCTAACGAAAGGGTCTGAAACGCCCCAATACATGAGTTTTGGGTCCAATGGAGTGGATCGAGTGCGTTCGTTGAAAAAAATTCCGACGCAACTTCGTTTAGCAAACTTGTGCGTTGATGGCCACCAATTCGGCCCGTTTTGCACCGACTTTTGTGAAGTAACGAATCGGTCTGGAATGCCCCAAAACATGAGTTTTGGGTCCAATGGAGTGGATCGGGTGCGTTCGTTGCGATAAATTCCGACGCAACTTCGTTTAGCGAACTTGTGCGTTGATGGCACCAATTTGGCCCGTTTGGCACCGAGTTTTGTGAAGTAACGAATCGGTCTGGAACGCCCCAAAACATGAGTTTTGTGTCCAATGGAGTGGATCGGGCGCGTTCGTTGCGATAAATTCCGATGCAACTTCTCTTAGCAAACTTGTGCGCTGATGGCACCAATTCGGCCCGTTTTGCGCCGACTTTCGTCCACTAACGAAAGGGTCTGAAACGCCCCAATACATGAGTTTTGGGTCCAATGGAGTGGATCGAGTGCGTTCGTTGAGAAAAATTAAGACGCAACTTCGTTTAGCAAACTTGTGCGTTGATGGCACCAATTCGGCCCGTTTTGCACCGACTTTTGTGAAGTAACGAATCGGTCTGGAACGCCCCAAAACATGAGTTTTGGGTCCAATGGAGTGGATCGGGTGCGTTCGTTGCGATAAATTCTGGCGCAACTTCTCTTAGCAAACTTGTGCGCTGATGGCACCAATTCGGCCCGTTTTGCGCCGACTTTCGTCCACTAACGAAACGGTCTGAAACGCCTCCAATGGAGTGGATCGAGTGCGTTCGTTGAGAAAAATTCCGACGCAACTTCGTTTAGCAAACTTGTGCGTTGATCGCACCAATTCGGCCCGTTTTGCATCGACCATTGTGAAGTAACGAATCAGTTTAAAACGCCCCAAAACATGAGTTATGAGTCCAATGGAGTGGATCGGATGCGTTCGTTGCGCAAAATTCCGACGCAACTTCGTTTAGCGAACTTGTGCGTTGATGGCACCAATTTGGCCCGTTTTGCACCGAGTTTTGTGAAGTAACGAATCGGTCTGGAACGCCCCAAAACATGAGTTTTGGGTCCAATGGAGTGGATCGGGTGCGTTCGTTGCGATAAATTCCGACGCAACTTCTCTTAGCAAACTTGTGCGCTGATGGCACCAATTCGGCCCGTTTTGCGCCGACTTTCGTCCGCTAACGAAAGGGTCTGAAACGCCCCAATACATGAGTTTTGGGTCCAATGGAGTGGATCGAGTGCGTTCGTTGAAAAAAATTCCGACGCAACTTCGTTTAGCAAACTTGTGCGTTGATGGCACCAATTCGGCCCGTTTTGCACCGACTTTTGTGAAGTAACGAATCGGTCTGGAATGCCCCAAAACATGAGTTTTGGGTCCAATGGAGTGGATCGGGTGCGTTCGTTGCGATAAATTCCGACGCAACTTCTCTTAGCAAATTTGTGCGCTCATGGCACCAATTCGGCCCGTTTTGCGCCGACTTTCGTCCGCTAACGAAAGGGTCTGAAACGCCCCAATACATGAGTTTTGGGTCCAATGGAGTGGATCGCGTGCGTTCGTTGCGATAAACTCCGACGCAACTTCTCTTAGCAAACTTGTGCGCTGATGGCACCAATTCGGCCCGTTTTGCGCCGACTTTCGTCCACTAACGAAAGGGTCTGAAACGCCCCAATACATGAGTTTTGGGTCCAATGGAGTGGATCGAGTGCGTTCGTTGAGAAAAATTCCGACGCAACTTCGTTTAGCAAACTTGTGCGTTGATGGCACCAATTCGGCCCGTTTTGCACCGACTTTTGTGAAGTAACGAATCGGTCTGGAACGCCCCAAAACATGAGTTTTGGGTCCAATGGAGTGGATCGGGTGCGTTCGTTGCGATAAATTCTGGCGCAACTTCTCTTAGCAAACTTGTGCGCTGATGGCACCAATTCGGCCCGTTTTGCGCCGACTTTCGTCCACTAACGAAACGGTCTGAAACGCCTCCAATGGAGTGGATCGAGTGCGTTCGTTGAGAAAAATTCCGACGCAACTTCGTTTAGCGAACTTGTGCGTTGATGGCACCAATTTGGCCCGTTTTGCACCGAGTTTTGTGAAGTAACGAATCGGTCTGGAACGCCCCAAAACATGAGTTTTGGGTCCAATGGAGTGGATCGGGTGCGTTCGTTGCGATAAATTCCGACGCAACTTCTCTTAGCAAACTTGTGCGCTGATGGCACCAATTCGGCCCGTTTTGCGCCGACTTTCGTCCGCTAACGAAAGGGTCTGAAACGCCCCAATACATGAGTTTTGGGTCCAATGGAGTGGATCGAGTGCGTTCGTTGAAAAAAATTCCGACGCAACTTCGTTTAGCAAACTTGTGCGTTGATGGCACCAATTCGGCCCGTTTTGCACCGACTTTTGTGAAGTAACGAATCGGTCTGGAATGCCCCAAAACATGAGTTTTGGGTCCAATGGAGTGGATCGGGTGCGTTCGTTGCGATAAATTCCGACGCAACTTCTCTTAGCAAATTTGTGCGCTCATGGCACCAATTCGGCCCGTTTTGCGCCGACTTTCGTCCGCTAACGAAAGGGTCTGAAACGCCCCAATACATGAGTTTTGGGTCCAATGGAGTGGATCGCGTGCGTTCGTTGCGATAAACTCCGACGCAACTTCTCTTAGCAAACTTGTGCGCTGATGGCACCAATTCGGCCCGTTTTGCGCCGACTTTCGTCCACTAACGAAAGGGTCTGAAACGCCCCAATACATGAGTTTTGGGTCCAATGGAGTGGATCGAGTGCGTTCGTTGAGAAAAATTCCGACGCAACTTCGTTTAGCAAACTTGTGCGTTGATGGCACCAATTCGGCCCGTTTTGCACCGACTTTTGTGAAGTAACGAATCGGTCTGGAACGCCCCAAAACATGAGTTTTGGGTCCAATGGAGTGGATCGGGTGCGTTCGTTGCGATAAATTCTGGCGCAACTTCTCTTAGCAAACTTGTGCGCTGATGGCACCAATTCGGCCCGTTTTGCGCCGACTTTCGTCCACTAACGAAACGGTCTGAAACGCCTCCAATGGAGTGGATCGAGTGCGTTCGTTGAGAAAAATTCCGACGCAACTTCGTTTAGCAAACTTGTGCGTTGATCGCACCAATTCGGCCCGTTTTGCATCGACTATTGTGAAGTAACGAATCAGTTTAAAACGCCCCAAAACATGAGTTATGAGTCCAATGGAGTGGATCGGATGCGTTCGTTGCGCAAAATTCCGACGCAACTTCGTTTAGCGAACTTGTGCGTTGATGGCACCAATTTGGCCCGTTTTGCACCGAGTTTTGTGAAGTAACGAATCGGTCTGGAACGCCCCAAAACATGAGTTTTGGGTCCAATGGAGTGGATCGGGTGCGTTCGTTGCGATAAATTCCGACGCAACTTCTCTTAGCAAACTTGTGCGCTGATGGCACCAATTCGGCCCGTTTTGCGCCGACTTTCGTCCGCTAACGAAAGGGTCTGAAACGCCCCAATACATGAGTTTTGGGTCCA
>CM064073.1:18234025-18261254 GCA_032594955.1 Panicum miliaceum
CAAAACATGAGCTTTGGGTCCAATGGAGTGGATCGCGTGCGTTTCGTTGCGATAAATTCCGACGCAACTTCATTTAGCGAGCTTGTGCGCTGATGGCACCAATTCGGCCCGTTTTGCGCCGACTTTCGTCCACTAACGAAACGGTCTGAAACGCCCCAAAACATGAGTTTTCGGTCCAATGGAGTGGATCGGGTGCGTTCATTGCAAAAATTCCTATGCACTTCGTTTAGCGAACTTGTGCGTTGATGGCACCAATTTGCCCCGTTTTGTACCGACTTTTGTGAATTGACGAATCGGTCTGGAACGCCCCAAAACATGAGTTTGGGGTCCAAT
The DNA here is from genome assembly GCA_032594955.1 of Panicum miliaceum. Taxonomy (NCBI): domain Eukaryota; kingdom Viridiplantae; phylum Streptophyta; class Magnoliopsida; order Poales; family Poaceae; genus Panicum; species Panicum miliaceum. Next base: position 18,234,359 of record CM064073.1, read on the forward strand.
GGAGTGGATCGGGTGCGTTTGTTGCGAAAAATTCCGATGCAACTTCGTTTAGCGAGCTTTTGCGTTAATGGCTATAGTTCGAGCAGTTTTGCACCAACTTTCATGCAGTAACGAAGCCGTGCGAAACGCCCCAAAACATGAGTTTTGGATCCAATGGAGTGGATCGGGTGCGTTCGTTGCGAAAAATTCCGACACAACTTCGTTTAGCGAACTTGTGCATTGATGGCACCGATTCGGCCCGTTTTGCACCTACTTTTGTGAAGTAACGAATCGGTCTGGAACGTCCCAAAACATGAGTTTTGGGTCCAATGGAGTGGATCGGGTGCGTTCGTTGCGATAAATTCCGACGCAACTTCTCTTAGCAAATTTGTGCGCTGATGGCACCAATTCGGCCCGTTTTGCACCTACTTTTGTGAAGTAACGAATCGGTCTGGAACGTCCCAAAACATGAGTTTTGGGTCCAATGGAGTGGATCGGGTGCGTTCGTTGCGATAAATTCCGACGCAACTTCTCTTAGCAAATTTGTGCGCTGATGGCACCAATTCGTCTCGTTTTGCGCCGACTTTCGTCCACCAACGAAACGGTCTGAAACGCCCCAATACATGAGTTTTGGGTCCAATGGAGTGGATCGGGTGAGTTCGTTGAGAAAAATTCCGAAGCAACTTCGTTTAGCAAACTTGTGCGTTGATGGCACCAATTTGGCCCGTTTTGCACCGACTTTTGTGAAGTAAAGAATCGGTCTAAAACGCCCCAAAACATGAGTTTTGGGTCCAATGGAGTGGATCGGGTGAGTTCGTTGAGAAAAATTCCGACGCAACTTCATTTAGCAAACTTGTGCGTTGATGGCACCAATTTGGCCCGTTTTCCACCGACTTTTGTGAAGTAACGAATCGGTCTGGAACGCCCCAAAACATGAGTTTTGGGTCTAATGGAGTGGATCGGGTGCGTTCGTTGCGAAAAATTCCGACACAACTTCGTTTAGCAAACTTGTGCGTTGATGGCACCAATTCGGCCCGTTTTGCACCGACTTTTGTGAAGTAACACATCGGTCTGGAACGCCCCAAAACATGAGTTTTGGGTCCAATGTAGTGGATCGGGTGCGTTCGTTGCGATAAATTCCGACTCATCTTCTCTTAGCAAACTTGTGCGCTGATGGCACCAATTCGGCCCGTCTGGCACCGACTTTTGTGAAGTAACGAATATGTTAAAAACACCCCAAAACATGAGTTATGAGTCCAATGGAGTGGATCGGATGCGTTCGTTGCGCAAAATTCCGATGCAACTTCGTTTAGCGAACTTGTGCGTTGATGGCACCAATTCAGCCCGTTTTGCATCGACTTTGGTGAAGTAACGAATCGGTCTGGAACGCCCCAAAACATGAGTTTTGGGGCCAATGGAGTGGATCGGGTGCGTTCGTTGCGATAAATTCCGACGCAACTTCTCTTAGCAAACTTGTGCGCTGATGGCACCAATTCGGCCCGTTTTGCGCCGACTTTCGTCCACTAACGAAACGGTCTGAAACGCCCCAATACATGAGTTTTGGGTCCAATGGAGCGGATCGGGTGCGTTCGTTGAGAAAAATTCCGACGCAACTTCGTTTAGCAAACTTGTGCGTTGATGGCACCAATTTGGCCCGTTTTGCACCGACTTTTGTGAAGTAACGAATCGGTCTAAAACGCCCCAAAACATGAGTTTTGGGTCCAATGGAGTGGATCGGGTGCGTTCATTACAAAAATTCCTATGCAACTTCGTTTAGCGAACTTGTGCGTTGATGGCACCAATTTGGCCCGTTTTGCACCGACTTTTGTGAAGTGACGAATCGGTCTGGAACGCCCCAAAACATGAGTTTTGCATCCAATGGAGTGGATCGGGTGCGTTCGTTGCGAAAAATTCCGACGCAACTTCGTTTAGCAAACTTGTGCGTTGATGGCACCAATTCGGCCCGTTTTGCACCGACTTTTGTGAAGTAATGAATTGGTCTGGAACACCCCAAAACATGAGTTTTGGGTCCAATGGAGTGGATTGGATGCGTTCGTTGCGGAAAATTCCGACGCAACTTCGTTTAGCGAACTTGTGCGTTGATGGCACCAATTCGGCCCGATTTGCACCGAGTTTTGTGAAGTAACGAATCGGTTTGGAACGCCCCGAAACATGAGTTTTGGGTCCAATTGAGTGGATCGGGCGCGTTCGTTGCGATAAATTCCGACGCAACTTCGTTTAGCAAACTTGTGCGCTGATGGCACCAATTCGGCCCATTTGGCACCGACTTTTTTGAAGTAACGAATCAGTTTAAAACGCCCCGAGACATGAGTTATGAGTCCAATGGAGTGGATCGGATGCGTTCGTTGCGGAAAATTCCGACGCAACTTCGTTTAGCGAACTTGTGCGTTGATGGCACCAATTCGGCCCGTGTTGCACCGACTTTTATGAAGTGACGAATCGGTCTGGAACGCCCCAAAACATGAGTTTTGGGTCCAATGGAGTGGATCGGGTGCGTTCGTTGCGATAAATTCTGATGCAACTTTTCTTAGCAAACTTGTGCGCTGATGGCACCAATTCGGCCCGTTTTGCGCCGACTTTCGTCCACTAACGAATCAGACTGGAACGCCCCAAAACATGAGTTTTGGGTCCAATGGAGTGGATCGCGTGCGTTCCTTGAGTAAAATTCCGACGCAACTTCGTTTAGCAAACTTGTGCGTTGATGGCACCAATTTGGCCCGTTTTGCACGGACTTTTGTGAAGTAACGAATCTGTCTAAAACACCCCAAAACATGAGTTTTGGGTCCAATGGAGTGGATCGGGTGCGTTCATTGCAAAAATTCCTATGCAACTTCGTTTAGCGAACTTGTGCGTTGATGGCACCAATTTGGCCCGTTTTGCACCGACTTTTGTGAAGTGACGAATCGGTCTGGAACGCCCCAAAACATGAGTTTTGGGTCCAATGGAGTGGATCGGGTGCGTTCGTTGCGAAAAATTCCGACGCAACTTCGTTTAGCAAACTTGTGCGTTGATGGCACCAATTCGGCCCGTTTTGCACCGACTTTTGTGAAGTAACGAATCGGTCTGGAACGCCCCAAAACATGAGTTTTGGGTCCAATGGAGTGGATCGCGTGCGTTCGTTGCGATAAATTCCGACGCAACTTCTCTTAGCAAACTTGTGCGCTGATAGCACCAATTCGGCCCGTTTTGCGCCGACTTTCGTCCACTAACGAAACGGTCTGAAACGCACCAAAACATGAGTTTTGGGTCCAATGGAGTGGATCGGGTGCGTTCATTGCAAAAATTCCTATGCAACTTCGTTTAGCGAACTTGTGCGTTGATGGCACCAATTTTGCCCGTTTTGCACCGTCTTTTGTGAATTGACGAATCAGTCTGGAACGCCCCAAAACATGAGTTTTGGGTCCAATGGAGTGGATCGGGTGCGTTCGTTGCGAAAATTTTCGACGCAACTTCGTTTAGCGAGCTTGTGCGTTAATGGCTATAGTTCGATCAGTTTTGCACCAACTTTCATGCAGTAACGAAGCCGTGCGAAACGCCCCAAAACATGAGTTTTGGATCCAATGGAGTGGATCGGGTGCATTCGTTGCGATAAATTCCGAAGCAACTTCTCTTAGCAAATTTGTGCGCTGATGGCACCAATTCGGCTCGTTTTGCGCCGACTTTCGTCCACTAACGAAACGGTCTGAAACGCCCCAATACATGAGCTTTAGGTCCAATGGAGTGGATCGCGTGCGTTCGTTGAGAAAAATTCCGACGCGACTTCGTTTAGCAAACTTGTGCGTTGATGGCACCAATTCGGCCCGTTTTGCACCGACTTTTGTGAAGTAACGGATCGGTCTGGAACGCCCCAAAACATGAGTTTTGGGTCCAATGGAGTGGATCGGGTGCGTTCGTTGAGAAAAATTCCGACGCAACTTCGTTTAGCGAACTTGTGCGTTGATGGCACCAATTTGGCCCGTTTTCCACCGACTTTTGTGAAGTAACGAATCGGTCTGGAACGCCCCAAAACATGAGTTTTGGGTCTAATGGAGTGGATCGGGTGCGTTCGTTGCGAAAAATTCCGACACAACTTCGTTTAGCAAACTTGTGCGTTGATGGCACCAATTCGACCCGTTTTGCACCGACTTTTGTGAAGTAACACATCGGTCTGGAACGCCCCAAAACATGAGTTATGGGTCCAATGTAGTGGATCGGGTGCGTTCGTTGCGATAAATTCCGACTCATCTTCTCTTAGAAAACTTGTGCGCTGATGGCACCAATTCGGCCCGTTTTGCACCTACTTTTGTGAAGTAACGAATCGGTCTGGAACGTCCCAAAACATGAGTTTTGGGTCCAATGGAGTGGATCGGGTGCGTTCGTTGCGATAAATTCCGACGCAACTTCTCTTAGCAAATTTGTGCGCTGATGGCACCAATTCGTCTCGTTTTGCGCCGACTTTCGTCCACCAACGAAACGGTCTGAAACGCCCCAATACATGAGTTTTGGGTCCAATGGAGTGGATCGGGTGAGTTCGTTGAGAAAAATTCCGAAGCAACTTCGTTTAGCAAACTTGTGCGTTGATGGCACCAATTTGGCCCGTTTTGCACCGACTTTTGTGAAGTAAAGAATCGGTCTAAAACGCCCCAAAACATGAGTTTTGGGTCCAATGGAGTGGATCGGGTGAGTTCGTTGAGAAAAATTCCGACGCAACTTCATTTAGCAAACTTGTGCGTTGATGGCACCAATTTGGCCCGTTTTCCACCGACTTTTGTGAAGTAACGAATCGGTCTGGAACGCCCCAAAACATGAGTTTTGGGTCTAATGGAGTGGATCGGGTGCGTTCGTTGCGAAAAATTCCGACACAACTTCGTTTAGCAAACTTGTGCGTTGATGGCACCAATTCGGCCCGTTTTGCACCGACTTTTGTGAAGTAACACATCGGTCTGGAACGCCCCAAAACATGAGTTTTGGGTCCAATGTAGTGGATCGGGTGCGTTCGTTGCGATAAATTCCGACTCATCTTCTCTTAGCAAACTTGTGCGCTGATGGCACCAATTCGGCCCGTCTGGCACCGACTTTTGTGAAGTAACGAATATGTTAAAAACACCCCAAAACATGAGTTATGAGTCCAATGGAGTGGATCGGATGCGTTCGTTGCGCAAAATTCCGATGCAACTTCGTTTAGCGAACTTGTGCGTTGATGGCACCAATTCAGCCCGTTTTGCATCGACTTTGGTGAAGTAACGAATCGGTCTGGAACGCCCCAAAACATGAGTTTTGGGGCCAATGGAGTGGATCGGGTGCGTTCGTTGCGATAAATTCCGACGCAACTTCTCTTAGCAAACTTGTGCGCTGATGGCACCAATTCGGCTCGTTTTGCGCCGACTTTCGTCCACTAACGAAACGGTCTGAAACGCCCCAATACATGAGTTTTGGGTCCAATGGAGTGGATCGGGTGCGTTCGTTGAGAAAAATTCCGACGCAACTTCGTTTAGCAAACTTGTGCGTTGATGGCACCAATTTGGCCCGTTTTGCACCGACTTTTGTGAAGTAACGAATCGGTCTAAAACGCCCCAAAACATGAGTTTTGGGTCCAATGGAGTGGATCGGGTGCGTTCATTACAAAAATTCCTATGCAACTTCGTTTAGCGAACTTGTGCGTTGATGGCACCAATTTGGCCCGTTTTGCACCGACTTTTGTGAAGTGACGAATCGGTCTGGAACGCCCCAAAACATGAGTTTTGCATCCAATGGAGTGGATCGGGTGCGTTCGTTGCGAAAAATTCCGACGCAACTTCGTTTAGCAAACTTGTGCGTTGATGGCACCAATTCGGCCCGTTTTGCACCGACTTTTGTGAAGTAATGAATTGGTCTGGAACACCCCAAAACATGAGTTTTGGGTCCAATGGAGTGGATTGGATGCGTTCGTTGCGGAAAATTCCGACGCAACTTCGTTTAGCGAACTTGTGCGTTGATGGCACCAATTCGGCCCGATTTGCACCGAGTTTTGTGAAGTAACGAATCGGTTTGGAACGCCCCGAAACATGAGTTTTGGGTCCAATTGAGTGGATCGGGCGCGTTCGTTGCGATAAATTCCGACGCAACTTCGTTTAGCAAACTTGTGCGCTGATGGCACCAATTCGGCCCATTTGGCACCGACTTTTTTGAAGTAACGAATCAGTTTAAAACGCCCCGAGACATGAGTTATGAGTCCAATGGAGTGGATCGGATGCGTTCGTTGCGGAAAATTCCGACGCAACTTCGTTTAGCGAACTTGTGCGTTGATGGCACCAATTCGGCCCGTGTTGCACCGACTTTTATGAAGTGACGAATCGGTCTGGAACGCCCCAAAACATGAGTTTTGGGTCCAATGGAGTGGATCGGGTGCGTTCGTTGCGATAAATTCTGATGCAACTTTTCTTAGCAAACTTGTGCGCTGATGGCACCAATTCGGCCCGTTTTGCGCCGACTTTCGTCCACTAACGAATCGGACTGGAACGCCCCAAAACATGAGTTTTGGGTCCAATGGAGTGGATCGCGTGCGTTCCTTGAGTAAAATTCCGACGCAACTTCGTTTAGCAAACTTGTGCGTTGATGGCACCAATTTGGCCCGTTTTGCACGGACTTTTGTGAAGTAACGAATCTGTCTAAAACACCCCAAAACATGAGTTTTGGGTCCAATGGAGTGGATCGGGTGCGTTCATTGCAAAAATTCCTATGCAACTTCGTTTAGCGAACTTGTGCGTTGATGGCACCAATTTGGCCCGTTTTGCACCGACTTTTGTGAAGTGACGAATCGGTCTGGAACGCCCCAAAACATGAGTTTTGGGTCCAATGGAGTGGATCGGGTGCGTTCGTTGCGAAAAATTCCGACGCAACTTCGTTTAGCAAACTTGTGCGTTGATGGCACCAATTCGGCCCGTTTTGCACCGACTTTTGTGAAGTAACGAATCGGTCTGGAACGCCCCAAAACATGAGTTTTGGGTCCAATGGAGTGGATCGCGTGCGTTCGTTGCGATAAATTCCGACGCAACTTCTCTTAGCAAACTTTTGCGCTGATAGCACCAATTCGGCCCGTTTTGCGCCGACTTTCGTCCACTAACGAAACGGTCTGAAACGCACCAAAACATGAGTTTTGGGTCCAATGGAGTGGATCGGGTGCGTTCATTGCAAAAATTCCTATGCAACTTCGTTTAGCGAACTTGTGCGTTGATGGCACCAATTTTGCCCGTTTTGCACCGTCTTTTGTGAATTGACGAATCAGTCTGGAACGCCCCGAGACATGAGTTTTGGGTCCAATGGAGTGGATCGGGTGCGTTCGTTGCGAAAATTTTCGACGCAACTTCGTTTAGCGAGCTTGTGCGTTAATGGCTATAGTTCGATCAGTTTTGCACCAACTTTCATGCAGTAACGAAGCCGTGCGAAACGCCCCAAAACATGAGTTTTGGATCCAATGGAGTGGATCGGGTGCATTCGTTGCGATAAATTCTGAAGCAACTTCTCTTAGCAAATTTGTGCGCTGATGGCACCAATTCGGCTCGTTTTGCGCCGACTTTCGTCCACTAACGAAACGGTCTGAAACGCCCCAATACATGAGCTTTAGGTCCAATGGAGTGGATCGCGTGCGTTCGTTGAGAAAAATTCCGACGCGACTTCGTTTAGCAAACTTGTGCGTTGATGGCACCAATTCGGCCCGTTTTGCACCGACTTTTGTGAAGTAACGAATCGGTCTGGAACGCCCCAAAACATGAGTTTTGGGTCCAATGGAGTGGATCGGGTGCGTTCGTTGAGAAAAATTCCGACGCAACTTCGTTTAGCGAACTTGTGCGTTGATGGCACCAATTTGGCCCGTTTTCCACCGACTTTTGTGAAGTAACGAATCGGTCTGGAACGCCCCAAAACATGAGTTTTGGGTCTAATGGAGTGGATCGGGTGCGTTCGTTGCGAAAAATTCCGACACAACTTCGTTTAGCAAACTTGTGCGTTGATGGCACCAATTCGGCCCGTTTTGCACCGACTTTTGTGAAGTAACACATCGGTCTGGAACGCCCCAAAACATGAGTTATGGGTCCAATGTAGTGGATCGGGTGCGTTCGTTGCGATAAATTCCGATTCATCTTCTCTTAGAAAACTTGTGCGCTGATGGCACTAATTCGGCCAGTCTGGCACCGACTTTTGTGAAGTAACGAATATGTTAAAAACACCCCAAAACATGAGTTATGAGTCCAATGGAGTGGATCGGATGCGTTCGTTGCGCAAAATTCCGATGCAACTTCGTTTAGCGAACTTGTGCGTTGATGGCACCAATTCAGCCCGTTTTGCATCGACTTTGGTGAAGTAACGAATCGGTCTGGAACGCCCCAAAACATGAGTTTTGGGGCCAATGGAGTGGATCGGGTGCGTTCGTTGCGATAAATTCCGACGCAACTTCTCTTAGCAAACTTGTGCGCTGATGGCACCAATTCGGCCCGTTTTGCGCCGACTTTCGTCCACTAACGAAACGGTCTGAAACGCCCCAATACATGAGTTTTGGGTCCAATGGAGTGGATCGGGTGCGTTCGTTGAGAAAAATTCCGACGCAACTTCGTTTAGCAAACTTGTGCGTTGATGGCACCAATTTGGCCCGTTTTGCACCGACTTTTGTGAAGTAACGAATCGGTCTAAAACGCACCAAAACATGAGTTTTGGGTCCAATGGAGTGGATCGGGTGCGTTCATTACAAAAATTCCTATGCAACTTCGTTTAGCGAACTTGTGCGTTGATGGCACCAATTTGGCCCGTTTTGCACCGACTTTTGTGAAGTGACGAATCGGTCTGGAACGCCCCAAAACATGAGTTTTGCATCCAATGGAGTGGATCGGGTGCGTTCGTTGCGAAAAATTCCGACGCAACTTCGTTTAGCAAACTTGTGCGTTGATGGCACCAATTCGGCCCGTTTTGCACCGACTTTTGTGAAGTAATGAATTGGTCTGGAACACCCCAAAACATGAGTTTTGGGTCCAATGGAGTGGATTGGATGCGTTCGTTGCGGAAAATTCCGACGCAACTTCGTTTAGCGAACTTGTGCGTTGATGGCACCAATTCGGCCCGATTTGCACCGAGTTTTGTGAAGTAACGAATCGGTTTGGAACGCCCCGAAACATGAGTTTTGGATCCAATTGAGTGGATCGGGCGCGTTCGTTGCGATAAATTCCGACGCAACTTCGTATAGCAAACTTGTGCGCTGATGGCACCAATTCAGCCCATTTGGCACCGACTTTTTTGAAGTAACGAATCAGTTTAAAACGCCCCAAGACATGAGTTATGAGTCCAATGGAGTGGATCGGATGCGTTCGTTGCGGAAAATTCCGACGCAACTTCGTTTAGCGAACTTGTGCGTTGATGACACCAATTCGGCCCGTGTTGCACCGACTTTTGTGAAGTGACGAATCGGTCTGGAACGCCCCAAAACATGAGTTTTTGGGCCAATGGAGTGGATCGGGTGCGTTCGTTGCGATAAATTCCGACGCAACTTCTCTTAGCAAACTTGTGCGCTGATGGCACCAATTCGGCCCGTTTTGCGCCGACTTTCGTCCACTAACGAAACGGTCTGAAACGCCCCAATACATGAGTTTTGGGTCCAATGGAGTGGATCGAGTGCGTTCGTTGAGAAAAATTCCGACGCAACTTCGTTTAGCAAACTTGTGCGGTGATGGCACCAATTCGGCCCGTTGTGCACCGACTATTGTGAAGTAACGAATCAGATTAAAACGCCCCAAAACATGAGTTATGAGTCCAATGGAGTGGATCGGATGCGTTCGTTGCGGAAAATTCTGACGCAACTTCGTTTAGCGAACTTGTGCGTTGATGGCACCAATTCGGCCCGATTTGCACCGAGTTTTGTGAAGTAACGAATCGGTCTGGAACGCCCCAAAACATGAGTTTTGGGTCCAATTGAGTGGATCGGGCGCGTTCGTTGAGAAAAATTCCGACGCAACTTCGTTTAGCAAACTTGTGCGCTGATGGCACCAATTCGGCCCATTTGGCACCGACTTTTGCGAAGTAACGAATCAGTTTAAAACGCCCCAAGACATGAGTTATGAGTCCAATGGAGTGGATCGGATGCGTTCGTTGCGGAAAATTCCGACGCAACTTCGTTTAGCGAACTTGTGCGTTGATTGCACCAATTCGGCCCATTTGCCACCGAGTTTTGTGAAGTAACGAATCGGACTGGAACGCCCCAAAACATGAGTTTTGGGTCCAATGGAGTGGATCGCGTGCGTTCCTTGAGTAAAATTCTGACGCAACTTCGTTTAGCAAACTTGTGCGTTGATGGCACCAATTTGGCCCGTTTTGCACGGACTTTTGTGAAGTAACGAATCTGTCTAAAACACCCCAAAACATGAGTTTTGGGTCCAATGGAGTGGATCGGGTGCGTTCATTGCAAAAATTCCTATGCAACTTCGTTTAGCGAACTTGTGCGTTGATGGCACCAATTTGGCCCGTTTTGCACCGACTTTTGTGAAGTGACGAATCGGTCTGGAACGCCCCAAAACATGAGTTTTGGGTCCAATGGAGTGGATCGGATGCGTTCGTTGCGAAAAATTCCGACGCAACTTCGTTTAGCAAACTTGTGCGTTGATGGCACCAATTCGGCCCGTTTTGCACCGACTTTTGTGAAGTAACGAATCGGTCTGGAACGCCCCAAAACATGAGTTTTGGGTCCAATGCAGTGGATCGGGCGCGTTCATTGCGATAAATTCCGACACAACTTCTCTTAGCAAACTTGTGCGCTGATGGCACCAATTCGGACCGTTTTGCGCCGACTTTCGTCCACTAACGAACGGTCTGGAACGCCCCAAAACATGAGTTTTGCATCCAATGGAGTGGATCGGATGCGTTCGTTGCGAAAACTTCCGACGCAACTTCGTTTAGCGAACTTGTGCGTTGATGGCACCAATTCGGCCCGTTTTGCACCGACTTTTGTGAAGTAATGAATTGGTCTGGAACACCCCAAAACATGAGTTTTGGGTCCAATGGAGTGGATCGGGTGCGTTCGTTGAGAAAAATTCCGACGCAACTTCGTTTAGCGAACTTGTGCGTTGATGGCACCAATTCGGCCCGTTTTGCACCGAGTTTTGTGAAGTAACGAATCGGTCTAGAATGCCCCAAAACATGAGTTTTGGGTCCAATGGAGTGGATCGGGTGCGTTCGTTGAGAAAAATTCCGACGCAACTTCGTTTAGCAAACTTGTGCGTTGATGGCACCAATTTGGCCCGTTTTGCACCGACTTTTGTGAAGTAACGAATCGGTCTAAAACGCCCCAAAACATGAGTTTTGGGTCCAATGGAGTGGATCGGGTGCGTTCATTACAAAAATTCCTATGCAACTTCGTTTAGCGAACTTGTGCGTTGATGGCACCAATTTGGCCTGTTTTGCACCGACTTTTGTGAAGTGACAAATCGGTCTGGAACGCCCCAAAACATGAGTTTTGCATCCAATGGAGTGGATCGGATGCGTTCGTTGCGAAAAATTCCGACGCAACTTCGTTTAGCAAACTTGTGCGTTGATGGCACCAATTCGGCCCGTTTTGCACCGACTTTTGTGAAGTATGAATTGGTCTGGAACACCCCAAAACATGAGTTTTTGGTCCAATGGAGTGGATTGGATGCGTTCGTTGCGGAAAATTCCGACGCAACTTCGTTTAGCGAACTTGTGCGTTGATGGCACCAATTCGGCCCGATTTGCACCGAGTTTTGTGAAGTAACGAATCGGTTTGGAACGCCCCGAAACATGAGTTTTGGGTCCAATTGAGTGGATCGGGCGCGTTCGTTGCGATAAATTCCGACGCAACTTCGTTTAGCAAACTTGTGCGCTGATGGCACCAATTCGGCCCATTTGGCACCGACTTTTTTGAAGTAACGAATCGGTTTAAAACGCCCCAAAACATGAGTTATGAGTCCAATGGAGTGGATCGGATGCGTTCGTTGCGGAAAATTCCGACGCAACTTTGTTTAGCGAACTTGTGCGTTGATGGCACCAATTCGGCCCGTGTTGCACCGACTTTTGTGAAGTGACGAATCGGTCTGGAACGCCCCAAAACATGAGTTCTGGGTCCAATGGAGTGGATCGGGTGCGTTCGTTGCGATAAATTCTGATGCAACTTTTCTTAGCAAACTTGTGCGCTGATTGCACCAATTCGGCCCGTTTTGCGCCGACTTTCGTCCACTAACGAAACGGTCTGAAACGCCCCAATACATGAGTTTTGGGTCCAATGGAGTGGATCGAGTGCGTTCGTTGAGAAAAATTCCGACGCAACTTCGTTTAGCAAACTTGTGCGGTGATGGCACCAATTCGGCCCGTTGTGCACCGACTATTGTGAAGTAACGAATCAGATTAAAACGCCCCAAAACATGAGTTATGAGTCCAATGGAGTGGATCGGATGCGTTCGTTGCGGAAAATTCCGACGCAACTTCGTTTAGCGAACTTGTGCGTTGATGGCACCAATTCGGCCCGATTTGCACCGAGTTTTGTGAAGTAACGAATCGGTCTGGAACGCCCCAAAACATGAGTTTTGGTTCCAATTGAGTGGATCGGGAGCGTTCGTTGAGAAAAATTCCGACGCAACTTCGTTTAGCAAACTTGTGCGCTGATGGCACCAATTCGGCCCATTTGGCACCGACTTTTGCGAAGTAACGAATCAGTTTAAAACGCCCCAAGACATGAGTTATGAGTCCAATGGAGTGGATCGGATGCGTTCGTTGCGGAAATTCCGACGCAACTTCGTTTAGCGAACTTGTGCGTTGATTGCACCAATTCGGCCCATTTGCCACCGAGTTTTGTGAAGTAACGAATCGGACTGGAACGCCCCAAAACATGAGTTTTGGGTCCAATGGAGTGGATCGCGTGCGTTCCTTGAGTAAAATTCCGACGCAACTTCGTTTAGCAAACTTGTGCGTTGATGGTACCAATTTGGCCCGTTTTGCACGGACTTTTGTGAAGTAACGAATCTGTCTAAAACACCCCAAAACATGAGTTTTGGGTCCAATGGAGTGGATCGGGTTCGTTCATTGCAAAAATTCCTATGCAACTTCGTTTAGCGAACTTGTGCGTTGATGGCACCAATTTGGCCCGTTTTTCACCGACTTTTGTGAAGTGACGAATCGGTCTGGAACGCCCCAAAACATGAGTTTTGGGTCCAATGGAGTGGATCGGATGCGTTCGTTGCGAAAAATTCCGACGCAACTTCGTTTAGCAAACTTGTGCGTTGATGGCACCAATTCGGCCCGTTTTGCACCGACTTTTGTGAAGTAACGAATCGGTCTGGAATGCCCCAAAACATGAGTTTTGGGTCCAATGCAGTGGATCGGGCGCGTTCATTGCGATAAATTCCGACACAACTTCTCTTAGCAAACTTGTGCGCTGATGGCACCAATTCGGACCGTTTTGCGCCGACTTTCGTCCACTAACGAACGGTCTGAAATGCCCCAATACATGAGTTTTGGGTCCAATGGAGTGGATCGCGTGCGTTCGCTGAGAAAACTTCCGACGCAACTTCGTTTAGCGAACTTGTGCGTTGATGGCACCAATTCGGCCCGTTTTGCACCGACTTTTGTGAAGTAACGAATCAGTCTGGAACGCCCCAAAACATGAGTTTTGGGTCCAATGGAGTGGATCGGGTGCGTTCGTTGAGAAAAATTCCGACGCAACTTCGTTTAGCGAACTTGTGCGTTGATGGCACCAATTCGGCCCGTTTTGCACCGAGTTTTGTGAAGTAACGAATCGGTCTGGAATGCCCCAAAACATGAGTTTTGGGTCCAATGGAGTGGATCGGGTGCGTTCGTTGAGAAAAATTCCGACGCAACTTCGTTTAGCAAACTTGTGCGTTGATGGCACCAATTTGGCCCGTTTGCACCGACTTTTGTGAAGTAACGAATCGGTCTAAAACGCCCCAAAACATGAGTTTTGGGTCCAATGGAGTGGATCGGGTGCGTTCATTACAAAAATTCCTATGCAACTTCGTTTAGCGAACTTGTGCGTTGATGGCACCAATTTGGCCCGTTTTGCACCGACTTTTGTGAAGTGACGAATCGGTCTGGAACGCCCCAAAACATGAGTTTTGCATCCAATGGAGTGGATCGGATGCGTTCGTTGCGAAAAATTCCGACGCAACTTCGTTTAGCAAACTTGTGCGTTGATGGCACCAATTCGGCCCGTTTTGCACCGACTTTTGTGAAGTAATGAATTGGTCTGGAACACCCCAAAACATGAGTTTTTGGTCCAATGGAGTGGATTGGATGCGTTCGTTGCGGAAAATTCCGACGCAACTTCGTTTAGCGAACTTGTGCGTTGATGGCACCAATTCGGCCCGATTTGCACCGAGTTTTGTGAAGTAACGAATCGGTTTGGAACGCCCCGAAACATGAGTTTTGGGTCCAATTGAGTGGATCGGGCGCGTTCGTTGCGATAAATTCCGACGCAACTTCGTTTAGCAAACTTGTGCGCTGATGGCACCAATTCGGCCCATTTGGCACCGACTTTTTTGAAGTAACGAATCGGTTTAAAACGCCCCAAAACATGAGTTATGAGTCCAATGGAGTGGATCGGATGCGTTCGTTGCGGAAAATTCCGACGCAACTTTGTTTAGCGAACTTGTGCGTTGATGGCACCAATTCGGCCCGTGTTGCACCGACTTTTGTGAAGTGACGAATCGGTCTGGAACGCCCCAAAACATGAGTTCTGGGTCCAATGGAGTGGATCGGGTGCGTTCGTTGCGATAAATTCTGATGCAACTTTTCTTACCAAACTTGTGCGCTGATGGCACCAATTCGGCCCGTTTTGCGCCGACTTTCGTCCACTAACGAAACGGTCTGAAACGCCCCAATACATGAGTTTTGGGTCCAATGGAGTGGATCGAGTGCGTTCGTTGAGAAAAATTCCGACGCAACTTCGTTTAGCAAACTTGTGCGGTGATGGCACCAATTCGGCCCGTTGTGCACCGACTATTGTGAAGTAACGAATCAGATTAAAACGCCCCAAAACATGAGTTATGAGTCCAATGGAGTGGATCGGATGCGTTCGTTGCGGAAAATTCCGACGCAACTTCGTTTAGCGAACTTGTGCGTTGATGGCACCAATTCGGCCCGATTTGCACCGAGTTTTGTGAAGTAACGAATCGGTCTGGAACGCCCCAAAACATGAGTTTTGGTTCCAATTGAGTGGATCGGGAGCGTTCGTTGAGAAAAATTCCGACGCAACTTCGTTTAGCAAACTTGTGCGCTGATGGCACCAATTCGGCCCATTTGGCACCGACTTTTGCGAAGTAACGAATCAGTTTAAAACGCCCCAAGACATGAGTTATGAGTCCAATGGAGTGGATCGGATGCGTTCGTTGCGGAAAATTCCGACGCAACTTCGTTTAGCGAACTTGTGCGTTGATTGCACCAATTCGGCCCATTTGCCACCGAGTTTTGTGAAGTAACGAATCGGACTGGAACGCCCCAAAACATGAGTTTTGGGTCCAATGGAGTGGATCGCGTGCGTTCCTTGAGTAAAATTCCGACGCAACTTCGTTTAGCAAACTTGTGCGTTGATGGTACCAATTTGGCCCGTTTTGCACGGACTTTTGTGAAGTAACGAATCTGTCTAAAACACCCCAAAACATGAGTTTTGGGTCCAATGGAGTGGATCGGGTTCGTTCATTGCAAAAATTCCTATGCAACTTCGTTTAGCGAACTTGTGCGTTGATGGCACCAATTTGGCCCGTTTTGCACCGACTTTTGTGAAGTGACGAATCGGTCTGGAACGCCCCAAAACATGAGTTTTGGGTCCAATGGAGTGGATCGGATGCGTTCGTTGCGAAAAATTCCGACGCAACTTCGTTTAGCAAACTTGTGCGTTGATGGCACCAATTCGGCCCGTTTTGCACCGACTTTTGTGAAGTAACGAATCGGTCTGGAACGCCCCAAAACATGAGTTTTGGGTCCCAATGCAGTGGATCGGGCGCGTTCATTGCGATAAATTCCGACACAACTTCTCTTAGCAAACTTGTGCGCTGATGGCACCAATTCGGACCGTTTTGCGCCGACTTTCGTCCACTAACGAACGGTCTGAAATGCCCCAATACATGAGTTTTGGGTCCAATGGAGTGGATCGCGTGCGTTCGCTGAGAAAACTTCCGACGCAACTTCGTTTAGCGAACTTGTGCGTTGATGGCACCAATTCGGCCCGTTTTGCACCGACTTTTGTGAAGTAACGAATCAGTCTGGAACGCCCCAAAACATGAGTTTTGGGTCCAATGGAGTGGATCGGGTGCGTTCGTTGAGAAAAATTCCGACGCAACTTCGTTTAGCGAACTTGTGCGTTGATGGCACCAATTCGGCCCGTTTTGCACCGAGTTTTGTGAAGTAACGAATCGGTCTGGAATGCCCCAAAACATGAGTTTTGGGTCCAATGGAGTGGATCGGGTGCGTTCGTTGAGAAAAATTCCGACGCAACTTCGTTTAGCAAACTTGTGCGTTGATGGCACCAATTTGGCCCGTTTTGCACCGACTTTTGTGAAGTAACGAATCGGTCTAAAACGCCCCAAAACATGAGTTTTGGGTCCAATGGAGTGGATCGGGTGCGTTCATTACAAAAATTCCTATGCAACTTCGTTTAGCGAACTTGTGCGTTGATGGCACCAATTTGGCCCGTTTTGCACCGACTTTTGTGAAGTGATGAATCGGTCTGGAACGCCCCAAAACATGAGTTTTGCATCCAATGGAGTGGATCGGATGCGTTCGTTGCGAAAAATTCCGACGCAACTTCGTTTAGCAAACTTGTGCGTTGATGGCACCAATTCGGCCCGTTTTGCACCGACTTTTGTGAAGTAATGAATTGGTCTGGAACACCCCAAAACATGAGGTTTTTGGTCCAATGGAGTGGATTGGATGCGTTCGTTGCGGAAAATTCCGACGCAACTTCGTTTAGCGAACTTGTGCGTTGATGGCACCAATTCGGCCCGATTTGCACCGAGTTTTGTGAAGTAACGAATCGGTTTGGAACGCCCCGAAACATGAGTTTTGGGTCCAATTGAGTGGATCGGGCGCGTTCGTTGCGATAAATTCCGACGCAACTTCGTTTAGCAAACTTGTGCGCTGATGGCACCAATTCGGCCCATTTGGCACCGACTTTTTTGAAGTAACGAATCGGTTTAAAACGCCCCAAAACATGAGTTATGAGTCCAATGGAGTGGATCGGATGCGTTCGTTGCGGAAAATTCCGACGCAACTTTGTTTAGCGAACTTGTGCGTTGATGGCACCAATTCGGCCCGTGTTGCACCGACTTTTGTGAAGTGACGAATCGGTCTGGAACGCCCCAAAACATGAGTTCTGGGTCCAATGGAGTGGATCGGGTGCGTTCGTTGCGATAAATTCTGATGCAACTTTTCTTACCAAACTGTGCGCTGATGGCACCAATTCGGCCCGTTTTGCGCCGACTTTCGTCCACTAACGAAACGGTCTGAAACGCCCCAATACATGAGTTTTGGGTCCAATGGAGTGGATCGAGTGCGTTCGTTGAGAAAAATTCCGACGCAACTTCGTTTAGCAAACTTGTGCGGTGATGGCACCAATTCGGCCCGTTGTGCACCGACTATTGTGAAGTAACGAATCAGATTAAAACGCCCCAAAACATGAGTTATGAGTCCAATGGAGTGGATCGGATGCGTTCGTTGCGGAAAATTCCGACGCAACTTTGTTTAGCGAACTTGTGCGTTGATGGCACCAATTCGGCCCGATTTGCACCGAGTTTTGTGAAGTAACGAATCGGTCTGGAACGCCCCAAAACATGAGTTTTGGTTCCAATTGAGTGGATCGGGCGCGTTCGTTGAGAAAAATTCCGACGCAACTTCGTTTAGCAAACTTGTGCGCTGATGGCACCAATTCGGCCCATTTGGCACCGACTTTTGCGAAGTAACGAATCAGTTTAAAACGCCCCAAGACATGAGTTATGAGTCCAATGGAGTGATCGGATGCGTTCGTTGCGGAAAATTCCGACGCAACTTCGTTTAGCGAACTTGTGCGTTGATTGCACCAATTCGGCCCATTTGCCACCGAGTTTTGTGAAGTAACGAATCGGACTGGAACGCCCCAAAACATGAGTTTTGGGTCCAATGGAGTGGATCGCGTGCGTTCCTTGAGTAAAATTCCGACGCAACTTCGTTTAGCAAACTTGTGCGTTGATGGTACCAATTTGGCCCGTTTTGCACGGACTTTTGTGAAGTAACGAATCTGTCTAAAACACCCCAAAACATGAGTTTTTGGGTCCAATGGAGTGGATCGGGTTCGTTCATTGCAAAAATTCCTATGCAACTTCGTTTAGCGAACTTGTGCGTTGATGGCACAATTTGGCCCGTTTTGCACCGACTTTTGTGAAGTGACGAATCGGTCTGGAACGCCCCAAAACATGAGTTTTGGGTCCAATGGAGTGGATCGGATGCGTTCGTTGCGAAAAATTCCGACGCAACTTCGTTTAGCAAACTTGTGCGTTGATGGCACCAATTCGGCCCGTTTTGCACCGACTTTTGTGAAGTAACGAATCGGTCTGGAACGCCCCAAAACATAAGTTTTGGGTCCAATGCAGTGGATCGGGCGCGTTCATTGCGATAAATTCCGACACAACTTCTCTTAGCAAACTTGTGCGCTGATGGCACCAATTCGGACCGTTTTGCGCCGACTTTCGTCCACTAACGAACGGTCTGAAATGCCCCAATACATGAGTTTTGGGTCCAATGGAGTGGATCGCGTGCGTTCGCTGAGAAAACTTCCGACGCAACTTCGTTTAGCGAACTTGTGCGTTGATGGCACCAATTCGGCCCGTTTTGCACCGACTTTTGTGAAGTAACGAATCAGTCTGGAACGCCCCAAAACATGAGTTTTGGGTCCAATGGAGTGGATCGGGTGCGTTCGTTGAGAAAAATTCCGACGCAACTTCGTTTAGCGAACTTGTGCGTTGATGGCACCAATTCGGCCCGTTTTGCACCGAGTTTTGTGAAGTAACGAATCGGTCTGGAATGCCCCAAAACATGAGTTTTGGGTCCAATGGAGTGGATCGGGTGCGTTCGTTGAGAAAAATTCCGACGCAACTTCGTTTAGCAAACTTGTGCGTTGATGGGCACCAATTTGGCCCGTTTTGCACCGACTTTTGTGAAGTAACGAATCGGTCTAAAACGCCCCAAAACATGAGTTTTGGGTCCAATGGAGTGGATCGGGTGCGTTCATTACAAAATTCCTATGCAACTTCGTTTAGCGAACTTGTGCGTTGATGGCATCAATTTGGCCCGTTTTGCACCGACTTTTGTGAAGTGACGAATCGGTCTGGAACGCCCCAAAACATGAGTTTTGCATCCAATGAAGTGGATCGGATGCGTTCGTTGCGAAAAATTCCGACGCAACTTCGTTTAGCCAACTTGTGCGTTGATGGCACCAATTCGGCCCGTTTTGCACCGACTTTTGTGAAGTAATGAATTGGTCTGGAACACCCCAAAACATGAGTTTTTGGTCCAATGGAGTGGATTGGATGCGTTCGTTGCGGAAAATTCCGACGCAACTTCGTTTAGCGAACTTGTGCGTTGATGGCACCAATTCGGCCCGATTTGCACCGAGTTTTGTGAAGTAACGAATCGGTTTGGAACGCCCCGAAACATGAGTTTTGGGTCCAATTGAGTGGATCGGGCGCGTTCGTTGCGATAAATTCCGACGCAACTTCGTTTAGCAAACTTGTGCGCGGATGGCACGAATTCGGCCCATTTGGCACCGACTTTTTTGAAGTAACGAATCGGTTTAAAACGCCCCAAAACATGAGTTATGAGTCCAATGGAGTGGATCGGATGCGTTCGTTGCGGAAAATTCCGACGCAACTTTGTTTAGCGAACTTGTGCGTTGATGGCACCAATTCGGCCCGTGTTGCACCGACTTTTGTGAAGTGACGAATCGGTCTGGAACGCCCCAAAACATGAGTTCTGGGTCCAATGGAGTGGATCGGGTGCGTTCGTTGCAATAAATTCTGATGCAACTTTTCTTAGCAAACTTGTGCGCTGATGGCACCAATTCGGCCCGTTTTGCGCCGACTTTCGTCCACTAACGAAACGGTCTGAAACGCCCCAATACATGAGTTTTGGGTCCAATGGAGTGGATCGAGTGCGTTCGTTGAGAAAAACTCCGACGCAACTTCGTTTAGCAAACCTGTGCGTTGATGGCACCAATTCGGCCCGTTGTGCACCGACTATTGTGAAGTAATGAATCAGATTAAAACGCCCCAAAACATGAGTTATGAGTCCAATGGAGTGGATCGGATGCGTTCGTTGCGGAAAATTCCGACGCAACTTCGTTTAGCGAACTTGTGCGTTGATTGCACCAATTCGGCCCATTTGCCACCGAGTTTTGTGAAGTAACGAATCGGACTGGAACGCCCCAAAACATGAGTTTTGGGTCCAATGGAGTGGATCGCGTGCGTTCCTTGAGTAAAATTCTGACGCAACTTCGTTTAGCAAACTTGTGCGTTGATGGCACCAATTTGGCCCGTTTTGCACGGACTTTTGTGAAGTAACGAATCTGTCTAAAACACCCCAAAACATGAGTTTTGGGTCCAATGGAGTGGATCGGGTGCGTTCATTGCAAAAATTCCTATGCAACTTCGTTTAGCGAACTTGTGCGTTGATGGCACCAATTTGGCCCGTTTTGCACCGACTTTTGTGAAGTGACGAATCGGTCTGGAACGCCCCAAAACATGAGTTTTGGGTCCAATGGAGTGGATCGGATGCGTTCGTTGCGAAAAATTCCGACGCAACTTCGTTTAGCAAACTTGTGCGTTGATGGCACCAATTCGGCCCGTTTTGCACCGACTTTTGTGAAGTAACGAATCGGTCTGGAACGCCCCAAAACATGAGTTTTGGGTCCAATGCAGTGGATCGGGCGCGTTCATTGCGATAAATTCCGACACAACTTCTCTTAGCAAACTTGTGCGCTGATGGCACCAATTCGGACCGTTTTGCGCCGACTTTCGTCCACTAACGAACGGTCTGAAATGCCCCAATACATGAGTTTTGGGTCCAATGGAGTGGATCGCGTGCGTTCGTTGAGAAAACTTCCGACGCAACTTCGTTTAGCGAACTTGTGCGTTGATGGCACCAATTCGGCCCGTTTTTGCACCGACTTTTGTGAAGTAACGAATCGGTCTGGAAAGCCCCAAAACATGAGTTTTGGGTCCAATGGAGTGGATCGGGTGCGTTCGTTGAGAAAAATTCCGACGCAACTTCGTTTAGCGAACTTGTGCGTTGATGGCACCAATTCGGCCCCGTTTTGCACCGAGTTTTGTGAAGTAACGAATCGGTCTGGAATGCCCCAAAACATGAGTTTTGGGTCCAATGGAGTGGATCGGGTGCGTTCGTTGAGAAAAATTCCGACGCAACTTCGTTTAGCAAACTTGTGCGTTGATGGCACCAATTTGGCCCGTTTTTGCACCGACTTTTGTGAAGTAACGAATCGGTCTAAAACGCCCCAAAACATGAGTTTTGGGTCCAATGGAGTGGATCGGGTGCGTTCATTACAAAAATTCCTATGCAACTTCGTTTAGCGAACTTGTGCGTTGATGGCACCAATTTGGCCCGTTTTGCACCGACTTTTGTGAAGTGACGAATCGGTCTGGAACGCCCCAAAACATGAGTTTTGCATCCAATGGAGTGGATCGGATGCGTTCGTTGCGAAAAATTCCGACGCAACTTCGTTTAGCAAACTTGTGCGTTGATGGCACCAATTCGGCCCGTTTTGCACCGACTTTTGTGAAGTAATGAATTGGTCTGGAACACCCCAAAACATGAGTTTTTGGTCCAATGGAGTGGATTGGATGCGTTCGTTGCGGAAAATTCCGACGCAACTTCGTTTAGCGAACTTGTGCGTTGATGGCACCAATTCGGCCCGATTTGCACCGAGTTTTGTGAAGTAACGAATCGGTTTGGAACGCCCCGAAACATGAGTTTTGGGTCCAATTGAGTGGATCGGGCGCGTTCGTTGCGATAAATTCCGACGCAACTTCGTTTAGCAAACTTGTGCGCTGATGGCACCAATTCGGCCCATTTGGCACCGACTTTTTTGAAGTAACGAATCGGTTTAAAACGCCCCAAAACATGAGTTATGAGTCCAATGGAGTGGATCGGATGCGTTCGTTGCGGAAAATTCCGACGCAACTTTGTTTAGCGAACTTGTGCGTTGATGGCACCAATTCGGCCCGTGTTGCACCGACTTTTGTGAAGTGACGAATCGGTCTGGAACGCCCCAAAACATGAGTTCTGGGTCCAATGGAGTGGATCGGGTGCGTTCGTTGCGATAAATTCTGATGCAACTTTTCTTAGCAAACTTGTGCGCTGATGGCACCAATTCGGCCCGTTTTGCGCCGACTTTCGTCCACTAACGAAACGGTCTGAAACGCCCCAATACATGAGTTTTGGGTCCAATGGAGTGGATCGAGTGCGTTCGTTGAGAAAAATTCCGACGCAACTTCGTTTAGCAAACTTGTGCGGTGATGGCACCAATTCGGCCCGTTGTGCACCGACTATTGTGAAGTAACGAATCAGATTAAAACGCCCCAAAACATGAGTTATGAGTCCAATGGAGTGGATCGGATGCGTTCGTTGCGGAAAATTCCGACGCAACTTCGTTTAGCGAACTTGTGCGTTGATGGCACCAATTCGGCCCGATTTGCACCGAGTTTTGTGAAGTAACGAATCGGTCTGGAACGCCCCAAAACATGAGTTTTGGGTCCAATTGAGTGGATCGGGCGCGTTCGTTGAGAAAAATTCCGACGCAACTTCGTTTAGCAAACTTGTGCGCTGATGGCACCAATTCGGCCCATTTGGCACCGACTTTTGCGAAGTAACGAATCAGTTTAAAACGCCCCAAGACATGAGTTATGAGTCCAATGGAGTGGATCGGATGCGTTCGTTGCGGAAAATTCCGACGCAACTTCGTTTAGCGAACTTGTGCGTTGATTGCACCAATTCGGCCCATTTGCCACCGAGTTTTGTGAAGTAACGAATCGGACTGGAACGCCCCAAAACATGAGTTTTGGGTCCAATGGAGTGGATCGCGTGCGTTCCTTGAGTAAAATTCCGACGCAACTTCGTTTAGCAAACTTGTGCGTTGATGGCACCAATTTGGCCCGTTTTGCACGGACTTTTGTGAAGTAACGAATCTGTCTAAAACACCCCAAAACATGAGTTTTGGGTCCAATGGAGTGGATCGGGTGCGTTCATTGCAAAAATTCCTATGCAACTTCGTTTAGCGAACTTGTGCGTTGATGGCACCAATTTGGCCCGTTTTGCACCGACTTTTGTGAAGTGACGAATCGGTCTGGAACGCCCCAAAACATGAGTTTTGGGTCCAATGGAGTGGATCGGATGCGTTCGTTGCGAAAAATTCCGACGCAACTTCGTTTAGCAAACTTGTGCGTTGATGGCACCAATTCGGCCCGTTTTGCACCGACTTTTGTGAAGTAACGAATCGGTCTGGAACGCCCCAAAACATGAGTTTTGGGTCCAATGCAGTGGATCGGGCGCGTTCATTGCGATAAATTCCGACACAACTTCTCTTAGCAAACTTGTGCGCTGATGGCACCAATTCGGACCGTTTTGCGCCGACTTTCGTCCACTAACGAACGGTCTGAAATGCCCCAATACATGAGTTTTGGGTCCAATGGAGTGGATCGCGTGCGTTCGTTGAGAAAACTTCCGACGCAACTTCGTTTAGCAAACTTGTGCGTTGATGGCACCAATTCGGCCCGTTTTTGCACCGACTTTTGTGAAGTAACGAATCGGTCTGGAACGCCCCAAAACATGAGTTTTGGGTCCAATGGAGTGGATCGGGTGCGTTCGTTGAGAAAAATTCCGACGCAACTTCGTTTAGCGAACTTGTGCGTTGATGGCACCAATTCGGCCCGTTTTGCACCGAGTTTTGTGAAGTAACGAATCGGTCTGGAATGCCCCAAAACATGAGTTTTGGGTCCAATGGAGTGGATCGGGTGCGTTCGTTGAGAAAAATTCCGACGCAACTTCGTTTAGCAAACTTGTGCGTTGATGGCACCAATTTGGCCCGTTTTGCACCGACTTTTGTGAAGTAACGAATCGGTCTAAAACGCCCCAAAACAAGAGTTTTGGGTCCAATGGAGTGGATCGGGTGCGTTCATTACAAAAATTCCTATGCAACTTCGTTTAGCGAACTTGTGCGTTGATGGCACCAATTTGGCCCGTTTTGCACCGACTTTTGTGAAGTGACGAATCGGTCTGGAACGCCCCAAAACATGAGTTTTGCATCCAATGGAGTGGATCGGATGCGTTCGTTGCGAAAAATTCCGACGCAACTTCGTTTAGCAAACTTGTGCGTTGATGGCACCAATTCGGCCCGTTTTGCACCGACTTTTGTGAAGTAATGAATTGGTCTGGAACACCCCAAAACATGAGTTTTTGGTCCAATGGAGTGGATTGGATGCGTTCGTTGCGGAAAATTCCGACGCAACTTCGTTTAGCGAACTTGTGCGTTGATGGCACCAATTCGGCCCGATTTGCACCGAGTTTTGTGAAGTAACGAATCGGTTTGGAACGCCCCGAAACATGAGTTTTGGGTCCAATTGAGTGGATCGGGCGTGTTCGTTGCGATAAATTCCGACGCAACTTCGTTTAGCGAACTTGTGCGCTGATGGCACCAATTCGGCCCATTTGGCACCGACTTTTTTGAAGTAACGAATCGGTTTAAAACGCCCCAAAACATGAGTTATGAGTCCAATGGAGTGGATCGGATGCGTTCGTTGCGGAAAATTCCGACGCAACTTTGTTTAGCGAACTTGTGCGTTGATGGCACCAATTCGGCCCGTGTTGCACCGACTTTTGTGAAGTGACGAATCGGTCTGGAACGCCCCAAAACATGAGTTCTGGGTCCAATGGAGTCGATCGGGTGCGTTCGTTGCGATAAATTCTGATGCAACTTTTCTTAGCAAACTTGTGCGCTGATGGCACCAATTCGGCCCGTTTTGCGCCGACTTTCGTCCACTAACGAAACGGTCTGAAACGCCCCAATACATGAGTTTTGGGTCCAATGGAGTGGATCGAGTGCGTTCGTTGAGAAAAATTCCGACGCAACTTCGTTTAGCAAACTTGTGCGGTGATGGCACCAATTCGGCCCGTTGTGCACCGACTATTGTGAAGTAACGAATCAGATTAAAACGCCCCAAAACATGAGTTATGAGTCCAATGGAGTGGATCGGATGCGTTCGTTGCGGAAAATTCCGACGCAACTTCGTTTAGCGAACTTGTGCGTTGATGGCACCAATTCGGCCCGATTTGCACCGAGTTTTGTGAAGTAACGAATCGGTCTGGAACGCCCCAAAACATGAGTTTTGGGTCCAATTGAGTGGATCGGGCGCGTTCGTTGAGAAAAATTCCGACGCAACTTCGTTTAGCAAACTTGTGCGCTGATGGCACCAATTCGGCCCATTTGGCACCGACTTTTGCGAAGTAACGAATCAGTTTAAAACGCCCCAAGACATGAGTTATGAGTCCAATGGAGTGGATCGGATGTGGTCGTTGCGGAAAATTCCGACGCAACTTCGTTTAGCGAACTTGTGCGTTGATTGCACCAATTCGGCCCATTTGCCACCGAGTTTTGTGAAGTAACGAATCGGACTGGAACGCCCCAAAACATGAGTTTTGGGTCCAATGGAGTGGATCGCGTGCGTTCCTTGAGTAAAATTCCGACGCAACTTCGTTTAGCAAACTTGTGCGTTGATGGCACCAATTTGGCCCGTTTTGCACGGACTTTTGTGAAGTAACAAATCTGTCTAAAACACCCCAAAACATGAGTTTTGGGTCCAATGGAGTGGATCGGGTGCGTTCATTGCAAAAATTCCTATGCAACTTCGTTTAGCGAACTTGTGCGTTGATGGCACCAATTTGGCCCGTTTTGCACCGACTTTTGTGAAGTGACGAATCGGTCTGGAACGCCCCAAAACATGAGTTTTGGGTCCAATGGAGTGGATCGGATGCGTTCGTTGCGAAAAATTCCGACGCAACTTCGTTTAGCAAACTTGTGCGGTGATGGCACCAATTCGGCCCGTTGTGCACCGACTATTGTGAAGTAACGAATCAGATTAAAACGCCCCAAAACATGAGTTATGAGTCCAATGGAGTGGATCGGATGCGTTCGTTGCGGAAAATTCCGACGCAACTTTGTTTAGCGAACTTGTGCGTTGATGGCACCAATTCGGCCCGTTTTGCACCGACTTTTGTGAAGTAACGAATCGGTCTGGAACGCCCCAAAACATGAGTTTTGGGTCCAATGCAGTGGATCGGGCGCGTTCATTGCGATAAATTCCGACACAACTTCTCTTAGCAAACTTGTGCGCTGATGGCACCAATTCGGACCGTTTTGCGCCGACTTTCGTCCACTAACGAACGGTCTGAAATGCCCCAATACATGAGTTTTGGGTCCAATGGAGTGGATCGCGTGCGTTCGTTGAGAAAACTTTCGACGCAACTTCGTTTAGCGAACTTGTGCGTTGATGGCACCAATTCGGCCCGTTTTTGCACCGACTTTTGTGAAGTAACGAATCGGTCTGGAACGCCCCAAAACATGAGTTTTGGGTCCAATGGAGTGGATCGGGTGCGTTCGTTGAGAAAAATTCCGACGCAACTTCGTTTAGCGAACTTGTGCGTTGATGGCACCAATTCGGCCCGTTTTGCACCGAGTTTTGTGAAGTAACGAATCGGTCTGGAATGCCCCAAAACATGAGTTTTGGGTCCAATGGAGTGGATCGGGTGCGTTCGTTGAGAAAAATTCCGACGCAACTTCGTTTAGCAAACTTGTGCGTTGATGGCACCAATTTGGCCCGTTTTGCACCGACTTTTGTGA
>CM064073.1:18261354-18288692 GCA_032594955.1 Panicum miliaceum
ATTTGGCCGTTTTGCACCGACTTTTGTGAAGTGACGAATCGGTCTGGAACGCCCCAAAACATGAGTTTTGCATCCAATGGAGTGGATCGGATGCGTTCGTTGCGAAAAATTCCGACGCAACTTCGTTTAGCAAACTTGTGCGTTGATGGCACCAATTCGGCCCGTTTTGCACCGACTTTTGTGAAGTAATGAATTGGTCTGGAACACCCCAAAACATGAGTTTTTGGTCCAATGGAGTGGATTGGATGCGTTCGTTGCGGAAAATTCCGACGCAACTTCGTTTAGCGAACTTGTGCGTTGATGGCACCAATTCGGCCCCGATTTGCACCGAGTTTTGTGAAGTAACGAATCGGTTTGGAACGCCCCGAAACATGAGTTTTGGGTCCAATTGAGTGGATCGGGCGTGTTCGTTGCGATAAATTCCGACGCAACTTCGTTTAGCGAACTTGTGCGCTGATGGCACCAATTCGGCCCATTTGGCACCCGACTTTTTTGAAGTAACGAATCGGTTTAAAACGCCCCAAAACATGAGTTATGAGTCCAATGGAGTGGATCGGATGCGTTCGTTGCGGAAAATTCCGACGCAACTTTGTTTAGCGAACTTGTGCGTTGATGGCACCAATTCGGCCCGTGTTGCACCGACTTTTGTGAAGTGACGAATCGGTCTGGAACGCCCCAAAACATGAGTTCTGGGTCCAATGGAGTCGATCGGGTGCGTTCGTTGCGATAAATTCTGATGCAACTTTTCTTAGCAAACTTGTGCGCTGATGGCACCAATTCGGCCCGTTTTGCGCCGACTTTCGTCCACTAACGAAACGGTCTGAAACGCCCCCAATACATGAGTTTTGGGTCCAATGGAGTGGATCGAGTGCGTTCGTTGAGAAAAATTCCGACGCAACTTCGTTTAGCAAACTTGTGCGGTGATGGCACCAATTCGGCCCGTTGTGCACCGACTATTGTGAAGTAACGAATCAGATTAAAACGCCCCAAAACATGAGTTATGAGTCCAATGGAGTGGATCGGATGCGTTCGTTGCGGAAAATTCCGACGCAACTTCGTTTAGCGAACTTGTGCGTTGATGGCACCAATTCGGCCCGATTTGCACCGAGTTTTGTGAAGTAACGAATCGGTCTGGAACGCCCCAAAACATGAGTTTTGGGTCCAATTGAGTGGATCGGGCGCGTTCGTTGAGAAAAATTCCGACGCAACTTCGTTTAGCAAACTTGTGCGCTGATGGCACCAATTCGGCCCATTTGGCACCGACTTTTGCGAAGTAACGAATCAGTTTAAAACGCCCCAAGACATGAGTTATGAGTCCAATGGAGTGGATCGGATGTGGTCGTTGCGGAAAATTCCGACGCAACTTCGTTTAGCGAACTTGTGCGTTGATTGCACCAATTCGGCCCATTTGCCACCGAGTTTTGTGAAGTAACGAATCGGACTGGAACGCCCCAAAACATGAGTTTTGGGTCCAATGGAGTGGATCGCGTGCGTTCCTTGAGTAAAATTCCGACGCAACTTCGTTTAGCAAACTTGTGCGTTGATGGCACCAATTTGGCCCGTTTTGCACGGACTTTTGTGAAGTAACAAATCTGTCTAAAACACCCCAAAACATGAGTTTTGGGTCCAATGGAGTGGATCGGGTGCGTTCATTGCAAAAATTCCTATGCAACTTCGTTTAGCGAACTTGTGCGTTGATGGCACCAATTTGGCCCGTTTTGCACCGACTTTTGTGAAGTGACGAATCGGTCTGGAACGCCCCAAAACATGAGTTTTGGGTCCAATGGAGTGGATCGGATGCGTTCGTTGCGAAAAATTCCGACGCAACTTCGTTTAGCAAAACTTGTGCGGTGATGGCACCAATTCGGCCCGTTGTGCACCGACTATTGTGAAGTAACGAATCAGATTAAAACGCCCCCAAAACATGAGTTATGAGTCCAATGGAGTGGATCGGATGCGTTCGTTGCGGAAAATTCCGACGCAACTTTGTTTAGCGAACTTGTGCGTTGATGGCACCAATTCGGCCCGTTTTGCACCGACTTTTGTGAAGTAACGAATCGGTCTGGAACGCCCCAAAACATGAGTTTTGGGTCCAATGCAGTGGATCGGGCGCGTTCATTGCGATAAATTCCGACAACAACTTCTCTTAGCAAACTTGTGCGCTGATGGCACCAATTCGGACCGTTTTGCGCCGACTTTCGTCCACTAACGAACGGTCTGAAATGCCCCAATACATGAGTTTTGGGTCCAATGGAGTGGATCGCGTGCGTTCGTTGAGAAAACTTTCGACGCAACTTCGTTTAGCGAACTTGTGCGTTGATGGCACCAATTCGGCCCGTTTTTGCACCGACTTTTGTGAAGTAACGAATCGGTCTGGAACGCCCCCAAAACATGAGTTTTGGGTCCAATGGAGTGGATCGGGTGCGTTCGTTGAGAAAAATTCCGACGCAACTTCGTTTAGCGAACTTGTGCGTTGATGGCACCAATTCGGCCCGTTTTGCACCGAGTTTTGTGAAGTAACGAATCGGTCTGGAATGCCCCAAAACATGAGTTTTGGGTCCAATGGAGTGGATCGGGTGCGTTCGTTGAGAAAAATTCCGACGCAACTTCGTTTAGCAAACTTGTGCGTTGATGGCACCAATTTGGCCCGTTTTGCACCGACTTTTGTGAAGTAACGAATCGGTCTAAAACGCCCCAAAACATGAGTTTTGGGTCCAATGGAGTGGATCGGGTGCGTTCATTACAAAAATCCTATGCAACTTCGTTTAGCGAACTTGTGCGTTGATGGCACCAATTTGGCCCGTTTTGCACCGACTTTTGTGAAGTGACGAATCGGTCTGGAACGCCCCCAAAACATGAGTTTTGCATCCAATGGAGTGGATCGGATGCGTTCGTTGCGAAAAATTCCGACGCAACTTCGTTTAGCAAAACTTGTGCGTTGATGGCACCAATTCGGCCCGTTTTGCACCGACTTTTGTGAAGTAATGAATTGGTCTGGAACACCCCAAAACATGAGTTTTTGGTCCAATGGAGTGGATT
Organism: Panicum miliaceum; assembly: GCA_032594955.1. Lineage (NCBI taxonomy): Eukaryota > Viridiplantae > Streptophyta > Magnoliopsida > Poales > Poaceae > Panicum > Panicum miliaceum. The sequence goes on from CM064073.1 coordinate 18,264,394, forward strand.
GGATGCGTTCGTTGCGGAAAATTCCGACGCAACTTCGTTTAGCGAACTTGTGCGTTGATGGCACCAATTCGGCCCGATTTGCACCGAGTTTTGTGAAGTAACGAATCGGTTTGGAACGCCCCGAAACAGAGTTTTGGGTCCAATTGAGTGGATCGGGCGCGTTCGTTGCGATAAATTCCGACGCAACTTCGTTTAGCGAACTTGTGCGCTGATGGCACCAATTCGGCCCATTTGGAACCGACTTTTTTGAAGTAACGAATCGGTTTAAAACGCCCCAAAACATGAGTTATGAGTCCAATGGAGTGGATCGGATGCGTTCGTTGCGGAAAATTCCGACGCAACTTTGTTTAGCGAACTTGTGCGTTGATGGCACCAATTCGGCCCCGTGTTGCACCGACTTTTGTGAAGTGACGAATCGGTCTGGAACGCCCCAAAACATGAGTTCTGGGTCCAATGGAGTGGATCGGGTGCGTTCGTTGCGATAAATTCTGATGCAACTTTTCTTAGCAAACTTGTGCGCTGATGGCACCAATTCGGCCCCGTTTTGCGCCGACTTTCGTCCACTAACGAAACGGTCTGAACGCCCCAATACATGAGTTTTGGGTCCAATGGAGTGGATCGAGTGCGTTCGTTGACAAAAATTCCGACGCAACTTCGTTTAGCAAACTTGTGCGGTGATGGCACCAATTCGGCCCGTTGTGCACCGACTATTGTGAAGTAACGAATCAGATTAAAACGCCCCAAAACATGAGTTATGAGTCCAAATGGAGTGGATCGGATGCGTTCGTTGCGGAAAATTCCGACGCAACTTCGTTTAGGCGAACTTGTGCGTTGATGCACCAATTCGGCCCGATTTGCACCGAGTTTTGTGAAGTAACGAATCGGTCTGGAACGCCCCAAAACATGAGTTTTGGGTCCAATTGAGTGGATCGGGCGCGTTCGTTGAGAAAAATTCCGACGCAACTTTGTTTAGCAAACTTGTGCGCTGATGGCAGCAATTCGGCCCATTTGGCACCGACTTTTGCGAAGTAACGAATCAGTTTAAAACGCCCCAAGACATGAGTTATGAGTCCAATGGAGTGGATCGGATGCGTTCGTTGCGGAAAATTCCGACGCAACTTCGTTTAGCGAACTTGTGCGTTGATTGCACCAATTCGGCCCATTTGCCACCGAGTTTTGTGAAGTAACGAATCGGACTGGAACGCCCCAAAACATGAGTTTTGGGTCCAATGGAGTGGATCGCGTGCGTTCCTTGAGTAAAATTCCGACGCAACTTCGTTTAGCAAACTTGTGCGTTGATGGCACCAATTTGGCCGTTTTGCACGGACTTTTGTGAAGTAACGAATCTGTCTAAAACACCCCAAAACATGAGTTTTGGGTCCAATGGAGTGGATCGGGTGCGTTCATTGCAAAAATTCCTATGCAACTTCGTTTAGCGAACTTGTGCGTTGATGGCACCAATTTGGCCCGTTTTGCACCGACTTTTGTGAAGTGACGAATCGGTCTGGAACGCCCCAAAACATGAGTTTTGGGTCCAATGGAGTGGATCGGATGCGTTCGTTGCGAAAAATTCCGACGCAACTCTCGTTTAGCAAACTTGTGCGTTGATGGCACCAATTCGGCCCGTTTTGCACCGACTTTTGTGAAGTAACGAATCGGTCTGGAACGCCCCAAAACATGAGTTTTGGGTCCAATGCAGTGGATCGGGCGCGTTCATTGCGATAAATTCCGACACAACTTCTCTTAGCAAACTTGTGCGCTGATGGCACCAATTCGGACCGTTTTGCGCCGACTTTCGTCCACTAACGAACGGTCTGAAATGCCCCAATACATGAGTTTTGGGTCCAATGGAGTGGGATCGCGTGCGTTCGTTGAGAAACTTCCGACGCAACTTCGTTTAGCGAACTTGTGCGTTGATGGCACCAATTCGGCCCGTTTTGCACCGACTTTTGTGAAGTAACGAATCGGTCCTGGAACGCCCCAAAACATGAGTTTTGGGTCCAATGGAGTGGATCGGGTGCGTTCGTTGAGAAAAATTCCGACGCAACTTCGTTTAGCGAACTTGTGCGTTGATGGCACCAATTCGGCCCGTTTTGCACCGAGTTTTGTGAAGTAACGAATCGGTCTGGAATGCCCCAAAACATGAGTTTTGGGTCCAATGGAGTGGATCGGGTGCGTTCGTTGAGAAAAATTCCGACGCAACTTCGTTTAGCAAACTTGTGCGTTGATGGCACCAATTTGGCCCGTTTTGCACCGACTTTTGTGAAGTAACGAATCGGTCTAAAACGCCCCAAAACATGAGTTTTGGGTCCAATGGAGTGGATCGGGTGCGTTCATTACAAAAATTCCTATGCAACTTCGTTTAGCGAACTTGTGCGTTCATGGCACCAATTTGGCCCGTTTTGCACCGACTTTTGTGAAGTGACGAATTGGTCTGGAACGCCCCAAAACATGAGTTTTGCATCCAATGGAGTGGATCGGATGCGTTCGTTGCGAAAAATTCCGACGCAACTTCGTTTAGCCAACTTGTGCGTTGATGGCACCAATTCGGCCCGTTTTGCACCGACTTTTGTGAAGTAATGAATTGGTCTGGAACACCCCAAAACATGAGTTTTTTGGTCCAATGGAGTGGATTGGATGCGTTCGTTGCGGAAAATTCCGACGCAACTTCGTTTAGCGAACTTGTGCGTTGATGGCACCAATTCGGCCCGATTTGCACCGAGTTTTGTGAAGTAACGAATCGGTTTGGAACGCCCCGAAACATGAGTTTTGGGTCCAATTGAGTGGATCGGGCGCGTTCGTTGCGATAAATTCCGACGCAACTTCGTTTAGCAAACTTGTGCGCGGATGGCACCAATTCGGCCCCATTTGGCACCGACTTTTTTGAAGTAACGAATCGGTTTAAAACGCCCCAAAACATGAGTTATGAGTCCAATGGAGTGGATCGGATGCGTTTCGTTGCGGAAAATTCCGACGCAACTTTGTTTAGCGAACTTGTGCGTTGATGGCACCAATTCAGCCCGTGTTGCACCGACTTTTGTGAAGTGACGAATCGGTCTGGAACGCCCCAAAACATGAGTTCTGGGTCCAATGGAGTGGATCGGGTGCGTTCGTTGCGATAAATTCTGATGCAACTTTTCTTAGCAAACTTGTGCGCTGATGGCACCAATTCGGCCCGTTTTGCGCCGACTTTCGTCCACTAACGAAACGGTCTGAAACGCCCCAATACATGAGTTTTGGGTCCAATGGAGTGGATCGAGTGCGTTCGTTGAGAAAAACTCCGACGCAACTTCGTTTAGCAAACTTGTGCGTTGATGGCACCAATTCGGCCCGTTGTGCACCGACTATTGTGAAGTAATGAATCAGATTAAAACGCCCCAAAACATGAGTTATGAGTCCAATGGAGTGGATCGGATGCGTTCGTTGCGGAAAAATTCCGACGCAACTTCGTTTAGCGAACTTGTGCGTTGATGGCACCAATTCGGCCCGATTTGCACCGAGTTTTGTGAAGTAACGAATCGGTCCTAGAACGCCCCAAAACATGAGTTTTGGGTCCAATGGAGTGGATCACGTGCGTTCGTTGAGAAAAATTCCGACGCAACTTCGTTTAGCAAACATGTGCGTTGATGGCACCAATTTGGCCCGTTTTGCACGGACTTTTGTGAAGTAACGAATCTGTCTAAAACTCCTCAAAACATGAGTTTTGGTTCCAATGGAGTGGATCGGGTGCGTTCATTGCAAAAATTCCTATGCAACTTCGTTTAGCGAACTTGTGCGTTGATGGCACCAATTTGGCCCGTTTTGCACCGACTTTTGTGAAGTGATGAATCGGTCTGGAACGCCCCAAAACATGAGTTTTGGGTCCAATGGAGTGGATCGGGTGCGTTCGTTGCGAAAAATTCTGACGCAACTTCGTTTAGCAAACTTGTGCGTTGATGGCACCAATTCGGCCCGTTTTGCACCGACTTTTGTGAAGTAACGAATCGGTCTGGAACGCCCCAAAACATGAGTTTTGGGTCCAATGGAGTGGTTCGCGTGCGTTCGTTGCGATAAAATTCCGACGCAACTTGTGCGTTGATGGCACCAATTTGGCCCGTTTTGCACCGACTTTTGTGAATTGACGAATCGGTCTGGAACGCCCCAAAAAATGAGTTATGAGTCCAATGGAGTGGAACGGATGCGTTCGTTGCGGAAAATTCCGACGCAACTTCGTTTAGCGAACTTGTGCGTTGATGGCACCAATTCGGCCCGTTTTGCACCGAGTTTTGTGAAGTAACGAATCGGTCTGGAACGCCCCAAAACATGAGTTTTGGGTCCAATTGAGTGGATCGGGCGCGTTCATTGCGATAAATTCCGACGCAACTTCTCTTAGCAAACTTGTGCGCTGATGGCACCAATTCGGCCCGTTTTGCGCCGACTTTCGTCCACTAACGAACGGTCTAAAATGCCGCAATACATGAGTTTTGGGTCCAATGGAGTGGATCGCGTGCGTTCGTTGAGAAAACTTCCGACGCAACTTCGTTTAGCAAACTTGTGCGTTGATGGCACCAATTCGGCCCGTTTTGCACCCGACTTTTGTGAAGTAACGAATCGGTGTGGAACGCCCCAAAACATGAGTTTTGGGTCCAATGGAGTGGATCGGGCGCGTTCGTTGCGATAAATTCCGACGCAACTTCTCTTAGCAAACTTGTGCGCTGATGGCACCAATTCGGCCCGTTTTGCGCCGACTTTCGTCCACTAACGAAACGGTCTGAAACGCCCCAATACATGAGTTTTGGGTCCAATGGAGTGGATCGGGTGCGTTCGTTGAGAAAAATTCCAACGCAACTTCGTTTAGCAAACTTGTGCGTTGATGGCACCAATTTGGCCCGTTTTTGCACGGACTTTTGTGAAGTAACGAATCTGTCTAAAACACCCCAAAACATGAGTTTTGGGTCCAATGGAGTGGATCGGGTGCGTTCATTGCAAAAATTCCTACGCAACTTCGTTTAGCGAACTTGTGCGTTGATGGCACCAATTTGGCCCGTTTTGCATCGACTTTTGTGAAGTGACGAATCGGTCTGGAACGCCCCAAAACATGAGTTTTGGGTCCAATGGAGTGGATCGGGTGCGTTCGTTGCGAAAATTCCGACGCAACTTCGTTTAGCAAACTTGTGCGTTGATGGTACCCAATTCGGCCCGTTTTGCACCGACTTTTGTGAAGTAACGAATTGGTCTGGAACGCTCCAAAACATGAGTTTTGGGTCCAATGGAGTGGATCGCGTGCGTTCGTTGCGATAAATTCCGACGCAACTTCTCTTAGCAAACTTGTGCGCTGACGGCACCAATTCGGCCCGTTTTGCGCCGACTTTCGTCCACTAACGAAACGGTCTGAAACGCCCCAAAACATGAGTTTTGGGTCCAATGGAGTGGATCGGGTGCGTTCATTGCAAAAATTCCTATGCAACTTCGTTTAGCGAACTTGTGCGTTGATGGCACCAATTTGGCCCGTTTTGCACCGACTTTTGTGAATTGACGAATCGGTCTGGAACGCCCCAAAACATGAGTTTTGGGTCCAATGGAGTGGATCGGGTGCGTTCGTTGCGAAAATTTCCAACGCAACTTCGTTTAGCAAGCTTGTGCGTTAATGGCTATAGTTCGATCAGTTTTGCACCAACTTTCATGCAGTAACGAAGCCGTGCGAAACGCCCCAAAACATGAGTTTTGGATCCAATGGAGTGGATCGGGTGCGTTCGTTGCGAAAAATTCCGACACAACTTCGTTTAGCGAACTTGTGCGTTGATGGCACCGATTCGGCCCGTTTTGCACCGGACTATTGTGAAGTAACGAATCAGTTTAAAACGCCCCAAAACATGAGTTATGAGTCCAATGGAGTGGATCGGATGCGTTCGTTGCGGAAAATTCCAACGCAACTTCGTCTAGCGAACTTGTGCGTTGATGGCACCAATTCGGCCCGTTTTGCACCGAATTTTGTGAAGTAACGAATCGGTCTGGAACGCCCCAAAACATGAGTTTTGGGTCCAATTGAGTGGATCGGGCGCGTTCGTTGCGATAAATTCCGACGCAACTTCGTTTAGCAAACTTGTGCGTTGATGGCACCAATTCGGCCCATTTGGCACCGACTTTTGTGAAGTAACGAATCAGTTTAAAACGCCCCAAGACATGAGTTATGAGTCCAATGGAGTGGATCGGATGCGTTCCTTGCGGAAAATTCCGACGCAACTTCGTTAGCGAACTTGTACGTTGATGGCACAAATTCGGCCCCGTTTTCCACCGAGTTTTGTGAAGTGACGAATCGGTTCTGGAACGCCCCAAAACATGAGTTTTGGGGTCCAATGGAGTGGACCGTGTGCATTCGTTGCGATAAATTCCGACGCAACTTCGTTTAGCAAACTTGTGCGTTGGTGGCACCAATTCGGCCCGTTTTGCACCGACTTTTGTGAAGTCACGAATCGGTCTGGAACGCCCCAAAACATGAGTTTTGGGTCCAATGGAGTGGATCCCGTGCGTTCGTTGCGATAAATTCCGACGCAACTTCTCTTAGCAAACTTGTGCGCTGATGGCACCAATTCGGCCCGTTTTGCGCCGACTTTCGTCCACTAACGAATCAGTTAAAACGCCCCAAAACATGAGTTATGAGTCCAATGGAGTGGATCGGATGCGTTCGTTGCGGAAAATTTCGACGCAACGTCGTTTAGCAAACTTGTGCGTGGATGGCACCAATTCGGCCCGTTTTGCACCGAGTTTTGTGAAGTAACGAATCAGTCTGGAACGCCCCCAAAACATGAGTTTTGGGTCCAAATGAGTGGATCGGGCGCGTTCGTTGCGAAAATTTCCGACGCAACTTCGTTTAGCGAGCTTGTGCGTTAATGGCTATAGTTCGATCAGTTTTGCACCAACTTTCATGCAGTAACGAAGCCGTGCGAAACACCCCCCCAAAACATTAGTTTTGGATCCAATGGAGTGGATCGGGTGCATTCATTGCGAAAAATTCCGACACAACTTCGTTTAGCGAACTTGTGCGCTGATGGCACCAATTCGGCCCGTTTTGCGCCGACTTTCGTGCACTAACAAAACGGTCTGAAACGCCCCCAATACATGAGTTTTGGGTCCAATGGAGTGGATCGGGTGCATTCGTTGAGAAAAATTCCGACGCAACTTCGTTTAGCAAACTTGTGCGTTGATGGCACCAATTCGCCAAGTTTTGCACCGAGTTTTGTGAAGTAACGAATCGGTCTGGAACGCCCCAAAACATGAGTTTTGGGTCTAATGGAGTGGATCGGGTGCGTTTGTTGCAAAAAATTCCGACGCAACTTCGTTTAGCAAACTTGTGCGTTGATGGCACCAATTCGGCCCGTTTTGCCCCACCTTTTGTGAAGTAACGAATAAGTTTAAAACACCCCAAAACATGAGTTATGAGGCCAATGGAGTGGATCGGATGCGTTCGTTGCGCAAAATTTTGAGGCAACTTCGTTTAGCGAACTTGTGCGTTGATGGCACCAATTCGGCCCCGTTTTGCACCGACTTTTTTCAAGTAACGAATCGGTCTGGAACGCCGCAAAACATGAGTTTTGGGTCCAATGAAGTGGATCGGGTGCGTTCGTTGCGATAAAATTCCGACGCAACTTCTCTTAGCAAACTTGTGCGCTGATGGCACCAATTCGGCCTGTTTTGCGCTGACTTTCGTCCACTAACGAAACGGTCTGAAACGTCCCAATACATGAGTTTTGGGTCCAATGGAGTGGATCGGGTGCGTTCGTTGAGAAAAATTCCGACGCAACTTCGTTTAGCAAACTTGTGCGTTGATGGCACCAATTCGGCGCGTTTTGCACCGACTTTTGTGAAGTAACGAATCGGTCTGGAACGCCCCCAAAACATGAGTTTTGGGTCCAATGGAGTGGATCCGGTGCGTTCATTGTGATAAATTCTAACGCAACTTCTCTTAGCAAACTTGTGCGCTGATGGCACCAAATCGACCCCGTTTTGCGCCGACTTTCGTCCACTAACGAAACGGTTTGAAACGCCCCAATACATGAGTTTTGGGTCCAATGGAGTGGATCGGGTGCGTTCGTTGCGAAAAATTCCGACGCAACTTCGTTTAGCAAACTTGTGCGTTGATGGCACCAATTTGGCCCATTTTGCACGGACTTTTGTGAAGTATCGAATCTGTCTAAAACACCCCAAAACATGAGTTTTGGGTACAATGGAGTGGATCGGGTGCGTTCATTGCAAAAATTCCTACGCAACTTCGTTTAGCGAACTTATGCGTCGATGCCACCAATTCGGCCCGTTTTGCACCGACTTTTGTGAAGTAACGAATCGGTCTGGAACGCCCCAAAACATGAGTTTTGGGTCTAATGGAGTGGATCGGGTGCGTTTGTTGCAAAAAATTCCGACGCAACTTCGTTTAGCAAACTTGTGCGTTGATGGCACCAATTCGGCCCGTTTTGCCCCACCTTTTGTGAAGTAACGAATCAGTTTAAAACACCCCAAAACATGAGTTATGAGGCCAATGGAGTGGATCGGATGCGTTCGTTGCGCAAAATTTTGAGGCAACTTCGTTTAGCGAACTTGTGCGTTGATGGCACCAATTCGGCCCGTTTTGCACCGACTTTTTTCAAGTAACGAATCGGTCTGGAACGCCGCAAAATATGAGTTTTGGGTCCAATGAAGTGGATCGGGTGCGTTCGTTGCGATAAATTCCGACGCAACTTCTCTTAGCAAACTTGTGCGCTGATGGCACCAATTCGGCCTGTTTTGCGCTGACTTTCGTCCACTAATGAAACGGTCTGAAACGTCCCAATACATGAGTTTTGGGTCCAATGGAGTGGATCGGGTGCGTTCGTTGAGAAAAATTCCGACGCAACTTCGTTTAGCAAACTTGTGCGTTGATGGCGCCAATTCGGCGCGTTTTGCACCGACTTTTGTGAAGTAACGAATCGGTCTGGAACGCCCCAAAACATGAGTTTTGGGTCCAATGGAGTGGATCCGGTGCGTTCATTGCGATAAATTCTGACGCAACTTCTCTTAGCAAACTTGTGCGCTGATGGCACCAAATCGGCCCGTTTTGCGCCGACTTTCGTCCACTAACGAAACGGTCTGAAACGCCCCAATACATGAGTTTTGGGTCCAATGGAGTGGATCGGGTGCGTTCGTTGAGAAAAATTCCGACGCAACTTCGTTTAGCAAACTTGTGCGTTGATGGCACCAATTTGGCCCATTTTGCACGGACTTTTGTGAAGTATCGAATCTGTCTAAAACACCCCAAAACATGAGTTTTGGGTCCAATGGAGTGGATCGGGTGCGTTCATTGCAAAAATTCCTATGCAACTTCGTTTAGCGAACTTGTGCGTTGATGGCACCAATTTGGCCCGTTTTGCACCGACTTTTGTGAAGTGACGAATCGGTCTGGAACGCCCCAAAACATGAGTTTTGGGTCCAATGGAGTGGATCGGGTGCGTTCGTTGCGAAAAATTCCGACGCAACTTCGTTTAGCAAACTTGTGCGTTGATGGCACCAACTCGGCCCGTTTTGCACCGACTTTTGTGAAGTCACGAATCGGTCTGGAACGCCCCAAAACATGAGTTTTGGGTCCAGTGGAGTGGATCGCGTGCGTTCGTTGCGATAAATTCCGACGCAACTTCTCTTAGCAAACTTGTGCGCTGATGGCACCAATTCGGCCCGTTTTGCGCCGACTTTCGTCCACTAACGAAACGGTCTGAAACGCCCCAAAACATGAGTTTTGGGTCCAATGGAGTGGATCGAGCGCGTTTGTTGAGAAAAATTCCAACGCAACTTCGTTTAGCAAACTTGTGCGTTGATGGCACCAATTCGGCCCGTTTTGCACCGACTATTGTGAAGTAACGAATCAGTTTAAAACGCCCCAAAACATGAGTTATGAGTCCAATGGAGTGGATCGGATGCGTTCGTTGCGGAAAATTTCGACGCAACTTCGTTTAGCGAACTTGTGCGGTGATGGCACCAATTCGGCCCGTTTTGCACCGAGTTTTTTGAAGTAACGAATCAGTCTGGAACGCCCCAAAACATGAGTTTTGGGTCCAATTGAGTGGATCGGGCGCGTTCGTTGCGAAAATTTCTGACGCAACTTCGTTTAGCGAGCTTGTGCGTTAATGGCTATAGTTCGATCAGTTTTGCACCAACTTTCATGCAGTAACGAAGCCGTGCGAAACACCCCAAAACATTAGTTTTGGATCCAATGGAGTGGATCGGGTGCATTCATTGCGAAAAATTCCGACGCAACTTCGTTTATCGAACTTGTGCGGTGATGGCACCAATTCGGCCCGTTTTGCACCGAGTTTTGTGAAGTAACGAATCAGTCTGGAACGCCCCAAAACATGAGTTATGGGTCCAAATGAGTGGATCGGGCGCGTTCGTTGCGAAAATTTCCGACGCAACTTCGTTTAGCGAGCTTGTGCGTTAATGGCTATAGTTCGATCAGTTTTGCACCAACTTTCATGCAGTAACGAAGCCGTGCGAAACACCCCAAAACATTAGTTTTGGATCCAATGGAGTGGATCGGGTGCATTCATTGCGAAAAATTCCGACACAACTTCGTTTAGCGAACTTGTGCGCTGATGGCACCAATTCGGCCCGTTTTGCGCCGACTTTCGTGCACTAACAAAACGGTCTGAAACGCCCCAATACATGAGTTTTGGGTCCAATGGAGTGGATCGGGTGAGTTCGTTGAGAAAATTCCGACGCAACTTCATTTAGCAAAGTTTTGCGTTGATGGCACCAATTTGGCCCGTTTTGCACCGACTTTTGTGAAGTAACGAATCGGTCTAAAACACCCCAAAACATGAGTTTTGGGTCCAATGGAGTGGATCGGGTGCGTTCATTGCGAAAATTCCTACGCAACTTCGTTTAGCGAACTTATGCGTCGATGGCACCAATTCGGCCCGTTTTGCACCGACTTTTGTGAAGTAACGAATCGGTCTGGAACGCCCCAAAACATGAGTTTTGGGTCTAATGGAGTGGATCGGGTGCGTTTGTTGCAAAAAATTCCGACGCAACTTCGTTTAGCAAACTTGTGCATTGATGGCACCAATTCGGCCCGTTTTGCCCCACCTTTTGTGAAGTAACGAATCAGTTTAAAACACCCCAAAACATGAGTTATGAGGCCAATGGAGTGGATCGGATGCGTTCGTTGCGCAAAATTTTGAGGCAACTTCGTTTAGCGAACTTGTGCGTTGATGGCACCAATTCGGCCCGTTTTGCACCGACCATTTTCAAGTAACGAATCGGTCTGGAACGCCGCAAAACATGAGTTTTGGGTCCAATGAAGTGGATCGGGTGCGTTCGTTGCGATAAATTCCGACGCAACTTCTCTTAGCAAACTTGTGCGCTGATGGCACCAATTCGGCCTGTTTTGCGCTGACTTTCGTCCACTAACGAAACGGTCTGAAACGTCCCAATACATGAGTTTTGGGTCCAATGGAGTGGATAGGGTGCGTTCGTTGAGAAAAATTCCGACGCAACTTCGTTTAGCAAACTTGTGCGTTGATGGCACCAATTCGGCGCGTTTTGCACCGACTTTTGTGAAGTAACGAATCGGTCTGGAACGCCCCAAAACATGAGTTTTGGGTCCAATGGAGTGGATCCGGTGCGTTCATTGCGATAAATTCTGACGCAACTTCTCTTAGCAAACTTGTGCGCTGATGGCACCAAATCGGCCCGTTTTGCGCCGACTTTCTTCCACTAACGAAACGGTCTGAAACGCCCCAATACATGAGTTTTGGGTCCAATGGAGTGGATCGGGTGCGTTCGTTGAGAAAAATTCCGACGCAACTTCGTTTAGCAAACTTGTGCGTTGATGGCACCAATTTGGCCCATTTTGCACGGACTTTTGTGAAGTGTCGAATCTGTCTAAAACACCCCAAAACATGAGTTTTGGGTCCAATGGAGTGGATCGGGTGCGTTCATTGCAAAAATTCCTATGCAACTTCGTTTAGCGAACTTGTGCGTTGATGGCACCAATTTGGCCCGTTTTGCACCGACTTTTGTGAAGTGACGAATCGGTCTGGAACGCCCCAAAACATGAGTTTTGGGTCCAATGGAGTGGATCGGGTGCGTTCGTTGCGAAAAATTCCGACGCAACTTCGTTTAGCAAACTTGTGCGTTGATGGCACCAATTCGGCCCGTTTTGCACCGACTTTTGTGAAGTCACGAATCGGTCTGGAACGCCCCAAAACATGAGTTTTGGGTCCAGTGGAGTGGATCGCGTGCGTTCGTTGCGATAAATTCCGACGCAACTTCTCTTAGCAAACTTGTGCGCTGATGGCACCAATTCGGCCTGTTTTGCGCCGACTTTCGTCCACTAACGAAACGGTCTGAAACGCCCCAAAACATGAGTTTTGGGTCCAATGGAGTGGATCGAGCGCGTTTGTTGAGAAAAATTCCAACGCAACTTCGTTTAGCAAACTTGTGCGTTGATGGCACCAATTCGGCCCGTTTTGCACCGACTATTGTGAAGTAACGAATCAGTTTAAAACGCCCCAAAACATGAGTTATGAGTCCAATGGAGTGGATCGGATGCGTTCGTTGCGGAAAATTTCGACGCAACTTCGTTTAGCGAACTTGTGCGGTGATGGCACCAATTCGGCCCGTTTTGCACCGAGTTTTGTGAAGTAACGAATCAGTCTGGAACGCCCCAAAACATGAGTTTTGGGTCCAATTGAGTGGATCGGGCGCGTTCGTTGCGAAAATTTCTGACGCAACTTCGTTTAGCGAGCTTGTGCGTTAATGGCTATAGTTCGATCAGTTTTGCACCAACTTTCATGCAGTAACGAAGCCGTGCGAAACACCCCAAAACATTAGTTTTGGATCCAATGGAGTGGATCGGGTGCATTCATTGCGAAAAATTCCGACGCAACTTCGTTTATCGAACTTGTGCGTTGATGGCACCAATTCGGCCCGTTTTGCACCGAGTTTTGTGAAGTAACGAATCGGTCTGGAACGCCCCAAAACATGAGTTTTGGGTCCAATGGAGTGGATCGGGTGCGTTCGTTGCGATGAATTCCGACGCAACTTCTCTTAGCAAACTTGTGCGCTGATGGCACCAATTCGGCCCGTTTTGCGCCGACTTTCGTGCACTAACAAAACGGTCTGAAACGCCCCAATACATGAGTTTTGGGTCCAATGAAGTGGATCGGGTGCGTTCGTTGCGATAAATTCCGACGCAACTTCTCTTAGCAAACTTGTGCGCTGATGGCACCAATTCGGCCTGTTTTGCGCTGACTTTCGTCAACTAACGAAATGGTCTGAAACGTCCCAATACATGAGTTTTGGGTCCAATGGAGTGGATCGGGTGCGTTCGTTGCGAAAAATTCCGACGCAACTTCGTTTAGCAAACTTGTGCGTTGATGGCACCAATTCGGCCCGTTTTGCACCGACTTTTGTGAAGTAACGAATCGGTCTGGAACGCCACAAAACATGAGTTTTGGGTCCAATGGAGTGGATCGGGTGCGTTCGTTGCGATAAATTCTGAAGCTACTTCTCTTAGCAAACTTGTGCGCTGATGGCACTAATTCGGCCCGTTTTGCGCCGACTTTCGTCCACTAACGAAACGGTCTGAAACGCCCCAATACATGAGTTTTGGGTCCAATGGAGTGGATCGGGTGCGTTCGTTGAGAAAAATTCCGACGCAACTTCGTTTAGCAAACTTGTGCGTTGATGGCACCAATTTGGCCCGTTTTGCACGGACTTTGTGAAGTAACGAATCTGTCTAAAACACCCCAAAACATGAGTTTTGGGTCCAATGGAGTGGATCGGGTGCGTTCATTGCAAAAATTCCTATGCAACTTTGTTTAGCGAACTTGTACGTTGATGGCACCAATTTGGCCCGTTTTGCACCGACTTTTGTGAAGTGACGAATCGGTCTGGAACGCCCCAATACATGAGTTTTGGGTCCAATGGAGTGGATCGGGTGCGTTCATTGAGAAAAATTCCGACGCAACTTCGTTTAGCAAACTTGTGCGTTGATGGCACCAATTCGGCCCGTTTTGCACCGACTTTTGTGAAGTAACGAATCGGTCTGGAACGCCCCAAAACATGAGTTTTGGATCCAAGGGAGTGCATCGGGTGCGTTCAATGCGATAAATTCTGACGCAACTTCTCTTAGCAAACTTGTGCGCTGATGGCACCAATTCGGCCCGTTTTGCGCCGACTTTCGTCCACTAACGAAACGGTCTGAAACGCCCCAATACATGAGTTTTGGATCCAATGGAGTGGATCGGGTGCGTTCGTTGAGAAAAATTCCGACGCAACTTCGTTTAGCAAACTTGTGCATTGATGGCACCAATTTGGCCCGTTTTGCACGGACTTTTGTGAAGTATCGAATCTGTCTAAAACACCCCAAAACATGAGTTTTGGGTCCAATGGAGTGGATCGGGTGCGTTCATTGCAAAAATTCCTATGCAACTTCGTTTAGCGAACTTGTGCGTTGATGGCACCAATTTGGCCCGTTTTGCACCGACTTTTGTGAAGTGACGAATCGGTCTGGAACGCCCCAAAACATGAGTTTTGGGTCCAATGGAGTGGATCGGGTGCGTTCGTTGCGAAAAATTCCGACGCAACTTCGTTTAGCAAACTTGTGCGTTGATGGCACCAATTCGGCCCGTTTTGCACCGACTTTTGTGAAGTCACGAATCGGTCTGGAACGCCCCAAAACATGAGTTTTGGGTCCAATGGAGTGGATCGCGTGCGTTCGTTGCGATAAATTCCGACGCAACTTCTCTTAGCAAACTTGTGCGCTGATGGCACCAATTCGGCCCGTTTTGCGCCGACTTTCGTCCACTAACGAAACGGTCTGAAACGCCCCAAAACATGAGTTTTGGGTCCAATGGAGTGGATCGAGCGCGTTCGTTGAGAAAAATTCCAACGCAACTTCGTTTAGCAAACTTGTGCGTTGATGGCACCAATTCGGCCCGTTTTGCACCGACTATTGTGAAGTAACGAATCAGTTTAAAACGCCCCAAAACATGAGTTATGAGTCCAATGGAGTGGATCGGATGCGTTCGTTGCGGAAAATTTCGACGCAACTTCGTTTAGCGAACTTGTGTGTTGATGGCACCAATTCGGCCCGTTTTGCACCGAGTTTTGTGAAGTAACGAATCAGTCTGGAACGCCCCAAAACATGAGTTTTGGGTCCAATTGAGTGGATCGGGCGCGTTCGTTGCGAAAATTTCCGACGCAACTTCGTTTAGCGAGCTTGTGCGTTAATGGCTATAGTTCGATCAGTTTTGCACCAACTTTCATGCAGTAACGAAGCCGTGCGAAACACCCCAAAACATTAGTTTTGGATCCAATGGAGTGGATCGGGTGCATTCATTGCGAAAAATTCCGACGCAACTTCGTTTAGCGAACTTGTGCGTTGATGGCACCAATTCGGCCCGTTTTGCACCGACTTTTGTGAAGTAACGAATCGGTCTGGAACGCCCCAAAACATGAGTTTTGGGTCCAATGGAGTGGATCGCGTGCGTTCGTTGCGATAAATTCCGACGCAACTTCTCTTAGCAAACTTGTGCGCTGATGGCACCAATTCGGCCCGTTTTGCGCCGACTTTCGTGCACTAACAAAACGGTCTGAAACGCCCCAATACATGAGTTTTGGGTCCAATGGAGTGGATCGGGTGAGTTCGTTGAGAAAAATTCCGACGCAACTTCATTTAGCAAACTTTTGCGTTGATGGCACCAATTTGGCCCTTTTTGCACCGACTTTTGTGAAGTAACGAATCGGTCTAAAATGCCCCAAAACATGAGTTTTGGGTCCAATGGAGTGGATCGGGTGCGTTCATTGCGAAAATTCCTACGCAACTTCGTTTAGCGAACTTGTGCGTTGATGGCACCAATTTGGCCCGTTTTGCACCAACTTTTGTGAAGTGACGAATCGATCTGGAACGCCCCAAAACATGAGTTTTGGGTCCAATGCAGTGGATCGGGTGCGTTCGTTGCGAAAAAATCCGACGCAACTTCGTTTAGCAAACTTGTGCGTTGATGGCACCAATTCGACCCGTTTTGCACCGACTTTTGTGAAGTAACGAATCGGTCTGGAACTCCCCAAAACATGAGTTTTGGGTCCAATGGAGTGGATCGCGTGCGTTCGTTGCGAAAATTCCTACGCAACTTCGTTTAGCGAACTTATGCGTCGATGGCACCAATTCGGCCCGTTTTGCACCGACTTTTGTGAAGTAACGAATCGGTCTGGAACGCCCCAAAACATGAGTTTTGGGTCTAATGGAGTGGATCGGGTGCGTTTGTTGCAAAAAATTCCGACGCAACTTTGTTTAGCAAACTTGTGCATTGATAGCACCAATTCGGCCCGTTTTGCCCCACCTTTTGTGAAGTAACGAATCAGTTTAAAACACCCCAAAACATGAGTTATGAGGCCAATGGAGTGGATCGGATGCGTTCGTTGCGCAAAATTTTGAGGCAACTTCGTTTAGCGAACTTGTGCGTTGATGGCACCAATTCGGCCCGTTTTGCACCGACCTTTTTCAAGTAACGAATCGGTCTGGAACGCCGCAAAACATGAGTTTTGGGTCCAATGAAGTGGATCGGGTGCGTTCGTTGCGATAAATTCCGACGCAACTTCTCTTAGCAAACTTGTGCGCTGGTGGCACCAATTCGGCCTGTTTTGCGCTGACTTTCGTCCACTAACGAAACGGTCTGAAACGTCCCAATACATGAGTTTTGGGTCCAATGGAGTGGATAGGGTGCGTTCGTTGAGAAAAATTCCGACGCAACTTCGTTTAGCAAACTTGTGCGTTGATGGCACCAATTCGGCGCGTTTTGCACCGACTTTTGTGAAGTAACGAATCGGTCTGGAACGCCCCAAAACATGAGTTTTGGGTCCAATGGAGTGGATCCGGTGCGTTCATTGCGATAAATTCTGACGCAACTTCTCTTAGCAAACTTGTGCGCTGATGGCACCAAATCGGCCCGTTTTGCGCCGACTTTCGTCCACTAACGAAACGGTCTGAAACGCCCCAATACATGAGTTTTGGGTCCAATGGAGTGGATCGGGTGCGTTCGTTGAGAAAAATTCCGACGCAACTTCGTTTAGCAAACTTGTGCGTTGATGGCACCAATTTGGCCCATTTTGCACGGACTTTTGTGAAGTGTCGAATCTGTCTAAAACACCCCAAAACATGAGTTTTGGGTCCAATGGAGTGGATCGGGTGCGTTCATTGCAAAAATTCCTATGCAACTTCGTTTAGCGAACTTGTGCGTTGATGGCACCAATTTGGCCCGTTTTGCACCGACTTTTGTGAAGTGACGAATCGGTCTGGAACGCCCCAAAACATGAGTTTTGGGTCCAATGGAGTGGATCGGGTGCGTTCGTTGCGAAAAATTCCGACGCAACTTCGTTTAGCAAACTTGTGCGTTGATGGCACCAATTCGGCCCGTTTTGCACCGACTTTTGTGAAGTCACGAATCGGTCTGGAACGCCCCAAAACATGAGTTTTGGGTCCAGTGGAGTGGATCGCGTGCGTTCGTTGCGATAAATTCCGACGCAACTTCTCTTAGCAAACTTGTGCGCTGATGGCACCAATTCGGCCTGTTTTGCGCCGACTTTCGTCCACTAACGAAACGGTCTGAAACGCCCCAAAACATGAGTTTTGGGTCCAATGGAGTGGATCGAGCGCGTTTGTTGAGAAAAATTCCAACGCAACTTCGTTTAGCAAACTTGTGCGTTGATGGCACCAATTCGGCCCGTTTTGCACCGACTATTGTGAAGTAACGAATCAGTTTAAAACGCCCCAAAACATGAGTTATGAGTCCAATGGAGTGGATCGGATGCGTTCGTTGCGGAAAATTTCGACGCAACTTCGTTTAGCGAACTTGTGCGGTGATGGCACCAATTCGGCCCGTTTTGCACCGAGTTTTGTGAAGTAACGAATCAGTCTGGAACGCCCCAAAACATGAGTTTTGGGTCCAATTGAGTGGATCGGGCGCGTTCGTTGCGAAAATTTCTGACGCAACTTCGTTTAGCGAGCTTGTGCGTTAATGGCTATAGTTCGATCAGTTTTGCACCAACTTTCATGCAGTAACGAAGCCGTGCGAAACACCCCAAAACATTAGTTTTGGATCCAATGGAGTGGATCGGGTGCATTCATTGCGAAAAATTCCGACGCAACTTCGTTTATCGAACTTGTGCATTGATGGCACCAATTCGGCCCGTTTTGCACCGACTTTTGTGAAGTAACGAATCGGTCTGGAACGCCCCAAAACATGAGTTTTGGGTCCAATGGAGTGGATCGGGTGCGTTCGTTGCGATGAATTCCGACGCAACTTCTCTTAGCAAACTTGTGCGCTGATGGCACCAATTCGGCCCGTTTTGCGCCGACTTTCGTGCACTAACAAAACGGTCTGAAACGCCCCAATACATGAGTTTTGGGTCCAATGAAGTGGATCGGGTGCGTTCGTTGCGATAAATTCCGACGCAACTTCTCTTAGCAAACTTGTGCGCTGATGGCACCAATTCGGCCTGTTTTGCGCTGACTTTCGTCAACTAACGAAATGGTCTGAAACGTCCCAATACATGAGTTTTGGGTCCAATGGAGTGGATCGGGTGCGTTCGTTGCGAAAAATTCCGACGCAACTTCGTTTAGCAAACTTGTGCGTTGATGGCACCAATTCGGCCCGTTTTGCACCGACTTTTGTGAAGTAACGAATCGGTCTGGAACGCCACAAAACATGAGTTTTGGGTCCAATGGAGTGGATCGGGTGCGTTCGTTGCGATAAATTCTGAAGCTACTTCTCTTAGCAAACTTGTGCGCTGATGGCACTAATTCGGCCCGTTTTGCGCCGACTTTCGTCCACTAACGAAACGGTCTGAAACGCCCCAATACATGAGTTTTGGGTCCAATGGAGTGGATCGGGTGCGTTCGTTGAGAAAAATTCCGACGCAACTTCGTTTAGCAAACTTGTGCGTTGATGGCACCAATTTGGCCCGTTTTGCACGGACTTTGTGAAGTAACGAATCTGTCTAAAACACCCCAAAACATGAGTTTTGGGTCCAATGGAGTGGATCGGGTGCGTTCATTGCAAAAATTCCTATGCAACTTTGTTTAGCGAACTTGTACGTTGATGGCACCAATTTGGCCCGTTTTGCACCGACTTTTGTGAAGTGACGAATCGGTCTGGAACGCCCCAATACATGAGTTTTGGGTCCAATGGAGTGGATCGGGTGCGTTCATTGAGAAAAATTCCGACGCAACTTCGTTTAGCAAACTTGTGCGTTGATGGCACCAATTCGGCCCGTTTTGCACCGACTTTTGTGAAGTAACGAATCGGTCTGGAACGCCCCAAAACATGAGTTTTGGGTCCAAGGGAGTGCATCGGGTGCGTTCAATGCGATAAATTCTGACGCAACTTCTCTTAGCAAACTTGTGCGCTGATGGCACCAATTCGGCCCGTTTTGCGCCGACTTTCGTCCACTAACGAAACGGTCTGAAACGCCCCAATACATGAGTTTTGGATCCAATGGAGTGGATCGGGTGCGTTCGTTGAGAAAAATTCCGACGCAACTTCGTTTAGCAAACTTGTGCATTGATGGCACCAATTTGGCCCGTTTTGCACGGACTTTTGTGAAGTATCGAATCTGTCTAAAACACCCCAAAACATGAGTTTTGGGTCCAATGGAGTGGATCGGGTGCGTTCATTGCAAAAATTCCTATGCAACTTCGTTTAGCGAACTTGTGCGTTGATGGCACCAATTTGGCCCGTTTTGCACCGACTTTTGTGAAGTGACGAATCGGTCTGGAACGCCCCAAAACATGAGTTTTGGGTCCAATGGAGTGGATCGGGTGCGTTCGTTGCGAAAAATTCCGACGCATCTTCGTTTAGCAAACTTGTGCGTTGATGGCACCAATTCGGCCCGTTTTGCACCGACTTTTGTGAAGTCACGAATCGGTCTGGAACGCCCCAAAACATGAGTTTTGGGTCCAATGGAGTGGATCGCGTGCGTTCGTTGCGATAAATTCCGACGCAACTTCTCTTAGCAAACTTGTGCGCTGATGGCACCAATTCGGCCCGTTTTGCGCCGACTTTCGTCCACTAACGAAACGGTCTGAAACGCCCCAAAACATGAGTTTTGGGTCCAATGGAGTGGATCGAGCGCGTTCGTTGAGAAAAATTCCAACGCAACTTCGTTTAGCAAACTTGTGCGTTGATGGCACCAATTCGGCCCGTTTTGCACCGACTATTGTGAAGTAACGAATCAGTTTAAAACGCCCCAAAACATGAGTTATGAGTCCAATGGAGTGGATCGGATGCGTTCGTTGCGGAAAATTTCGACGCAACTTCGTTTAGCGAACTTGTGTGTTGATGGCACCAATTCGGCCCGTTTTGCACCGAATTTTGTGAAGTAACGAATCAGTCTGGAACGCCCCAAAACATGAGTTTTGGGTCCAATTGAGTGGATCGGGCGCGTTCGTTGCGAAAATTTCCGACGCAACTTCGTTTAGCGAGCTTGTGCGTTAATGGCTATAGTTCGATCAGTTTTGCACCAACTTTCATGCAGTAACGAAGCCGTGCGAAACACCCCAAAACATTAGTTTTGGATCCAATGGAGTGGATCGGGTGCATTCATTGCGAAAAATTCCGACGCAACTTCGTTTAGCGAACTTGTGCGTTGATGGCACCAATTCGGCCCGTTTTGCACCGACTTTTGTGAAGTAACGAATCGGTCTGGAACGCCCCAAAACATGAGTTTTGGGTCCAATGGAGTGGATCGCGTGCGTTCGTTGCGATAAATTCCGACGCAACTTCTCTTAGCAAACTTGTGCGCTGATGGCACCAATTCGGCCCGTTTTGCGCCGACTTTCGTGCACTAACAAAACGGTCTGAAACGCCCCAATACATGAGTTTTGGGTCCAATGGAGTGGATCGGGTGAGTTCGTTGAGAAAAATTCCGACGCAACTTCATTTAGCAAACTTTTGCGTTGATGGCACCAATTTGGCCCTTTTTGCACCGACTTTTGTGAAGTAACGAATCGGTCTAAAATGCCCCAAAACATGAGTTTTGGGTCCAATGGAGTGGATCGGGTGCGTTCATTGCGAAAATTCCTACGCAACTTCGTTTAGCGAACTTGTGCGTTGATGGCACCAATTTGGCCCGTTTTGCACCAACTTTTGTGAAGTGACGAATCGATCTGGAACGCCCCAAAACATGAGTTTTGGGTCCAATGCAGTGGATCGGGTGCGTTCGTTGCGAAAAAATCCGACGCAACTTCGTTTAGCAAACTTGTGCGTTGATGGCACCAATTCGACCCGTTTTTCACCGACTTTTGTGAAGTAACGAATCGGTCTGGAACGCCCCAAAACATGAGTTTTGGGTCCAATGGAGTGGATCGCGTGCGTTCGTTGCGATAAATTCCGACGCAACTTCTCTTAGCAAACTTGTGCGCTGATGGCACAAATTCGGCCCGTTTTGCGCCGACTTTCGTCCACTAACGAAACGGTCTGAAACGCACCAAAACATGAGTTTTGGGTCCAATGGAGTGGATCGAGTGCGTTCGTTGAGAAAAATTCCGACGCAACTTCGTTTCGCAAACTTGTGCGTTGATGGCACCAATTCGGCCCGTTTTGCACCGACTATTGTGAAGTAACGAATCAGTTTAAAACGCCCCAAAACATGAGTTATGAGTCCAATGGAGTGGATCGGATGCGTTCGTTGCGGAAAATTTCGACGCAACTTCGTTTAGCGAACTTGTGCGTTGATGGCACCAATTCGGCCCGTTTTGCACCGAGTTTTGTGAAGTAATGAATCGGTCTGGAACGCCCCAAAACATGAGTTTTGGGTCCAATGGAGTGGATCGGGCGCGTTCGTTGCGATAAATTCCGACGCAACTTCGTTTAGCAAACTTGTGCGTTGATGGCACCAATTCGGCCCATTTGGCACCGACTTTTGTGAAGTCACGAATCGGTCTGGAACGCCCCAAAACATGAGTTTTGGGTCCAATGGAGTGGATCGCGTGCGTTCGTTGCGATAAATTCCGACGCAACTTCTCTTAGCAAACTTGTGCGCTGATGGCACCAATTCGGCCCGTTTTGCGCCGACTTTCGTCCACTAACGAAACGGTCTGAAACGCCCCAAAACATGAGTTTTGGGTCCAATGGAGTGGATCGAGCGCGTTCGTTGAGAAAAATTCCAAACGCAACTTCGTTTAGCAAACTTGTGCGTTGATGGCACCAATTCGGCCCGTTTTGCACCAACTATTGTGAAGTAACGAATCAGTTTAAAACGCCCCAAAACATGAGTTATGAGTCCAATGGAGTGGATCGGATGCGTTCGTTGCGGAAAATTTCGACGCAACTTCGTTTAGCGAACTTGTGCGTTGATGGCACCAATTCGGCCCGTTTTGCACCGAGTTTTGTGAAGTAACGAATCAGTCTGGAACGCCCCAAAACATGAGTTTTGGGTCCAATTGAGTGGATCGGGCGCGTTCGTTGCGAAAATTTCCGACGCAACTTCGTTTAGCGAGCTTGTGCGTTAATGGCTATAGTTCGATCAGTTTTGCACCAACTTTCATGCAGTAACGAAGCCGTGCGAAACACCCCAAAACATTAGTTTTGGATCCAATGGAGTGGATCGGGTGAGTTCGTTGAGAAAAATTCCGACGCAACTTCATTTAGCAAACTTTTGCGTTGATGGCACCAATTTGGCCCTTTTTGCACCGACTTTTGTGAAGTAACGAATCGGTCTAAAACGCCCCAAAACATGAGTTTTGGGTCCAATGGAGTGGATCGGGTGCGTTCATTGCGAAAATTCCTACGCAACTTCGTTTAGCGAACTTGTGCGTTGATGGCACCAATTGGGCCCGTTTTGCCCCGACTTTTGTGAAGTAACGAATCAGTCTGGAACGCCCCAAAATATGAGTTTTGGGTCCAATGGAGTGGATCGGGTGCGTTCGTTGCGATAAATTCCGACCTCAACTTCTCTTAGCAAACTTGTGTGCTGATGGCACCAATTCGGCCCGTTTGGCACCGACTTTTGTGAAGTAACGAATCAGTTTAAAACACCCCAAAACATGAGTTATGAGGCCAATGGAGTGGATCGGATGCGTTCGTTGCGCAAAATTTTGAGGCAACTTCGTTTAGCGAACTTGTGCGTTGATGGCACCAATTCGACCCGTTTTGCACCGACTTTTGTGAAGTAACGAATCGGTCTGGAACGCCCCAAAACATGAGTTTTGGGTCCAATGAAGTGGATCGGGTGCGTTCGTTGCGATAAATTCCGACGCAACTTCTCTTAGCAAACTTGTGCGCTGATGGCACCAATTCGGCCTGTTTTGCGCTGACTTTCGTCCACTAACGAAACGGTCTGAAACGTCCCAATACATGAGTTTTGGGTCCAATGGAGTGGATCGGGTGCGTTCGTTGCGAAAAATTCCGACGCAACTTCGTTTAGCAAACTTGTGCGTTGATGGCACCAATTCGGCCCGTTTTGCACCGACTTTTGTGAAGTAACGAATCGGTCTGGAACGCCCCAAAACATGAGTTTTGGGTCCAATGGAGTGGATCGCGTGCGTTCGTTGCGATAAATTCCGACGCAACTTCTCTTAGCAAACTTGTGCGCTGATGGCACAAATTCGGCCCGTTTTGCGCCGACTTTCGTCCACTAACGAAACGGTCTGAAACGCCCCAAAACATGAGTTTTGGGTCCAATGGAGTGGATCGAGTGCGTTCGTTGAGAAAAATTCCGACGCAACTTCGTTTAGCAAACTTGTGCGTTGATGGCACCAATTCGGCCCGTTTTGCACCGACTATTGTGAAGTAACGAATCAGTTTAAAACGCCCCAAAACATGAGTTATGAGTCCAATGGAGTGGATCGGATGCGTTCGTTGCGGAAAATTTGGACGCAACTTCGTTTAGCGAACTTGTGCGTTGATGGCACCAATTCGGCCCGTTTTGCACCGAGTTTTGTGAAGTAACGAATCGGTCTGGAACGCCCCAAAACATGAGTTTTGGGTCCAATTGAGTGGATCGGGCGCGTTCGTTGCGATAAATTCCGACGCAACTTCGTTTAGCAAACTTGTGCGCTGATGGCACCAATTCGGCCCATTTGGCACCGACTTTTGTGAAGTAACGAATCAGTTTAAAACGCCCCAAGACATGAGTTATGAGTCCAATGGAGTGGATAGGATGCGTTCGTTGCGGAAAATTCCGACGCAACTTCGTTTAGCGAACTTGTGCGTTGATGGCACCAATTCGGCCCGTTTTGCACCGAGTTTTGTGAAGTAACGAATCGGTCTGGAACACCCCAAAATATGAGT
>CM064073.1:18288792-18325081 GCA_032594955.1 Panicum miliaceum
GTCGACTTTTGTGAAGTAAAGAATCGGTCTAAAAGGCCCCAAAACATGAGTTTTGGGTCCAATGGAGTGGATCGGGTGCGTTCATTGCGAAAATTCCTACGCAACTTCGTTTAGCGAACTTGTGCGTATTCGGCCCGTTTTGCACCAACTTTTGTGAAGTAACGAATCGGTCTGGAACGCCCCAAAACATGAGTTTTGTGTCCAATGGAGTGTATCGGGTGAATTCGTTGCAATAAATTCCGACACAACTTCTCTTAGCAAACTTGTGCGCTGATGGCACCAATTCGTCCCGTTTGGCACCGACTTCTGTGAAGTAACGAATCAGTTTAAAACGCCCAAAAACATGAGTTATGAATCCAATGGAGTGGATCCGATTCGTTCGTTGCGGAAAATTTCGACGCAACTTCGTTTAGCGAACTTGTGCGTTGATGGCACCAATTCGGCCCGTTTTGCACCGAGTTTTGTGAAGTAACGAATCGGTCTGGAACGCCCTAAAACATGAGTTTTGGGTCCAGTGGAGTGGATCGGGTGCGTTCGTTGCGGGATAAATTCCGATGCAACTTCTCTTAGCAAACTTGTGCGCTGATGGCACCAATTCGGCCCGTTTGGCACCGACTTCTGTGAAGTAACGAATCAGTTTAAAAACGCCCAAAAACATGAGTTATGAATCCAATGGAGTGGATCAGATGCGTTCGTTGCGGAAAATTTCAACGCAACTTCGTTTAGCGAACTTGTGCGTTGATGGCACCAATTCGGCCCGTTTTGCACCGAGTTTTGTGAAGTAACGAATCGGTCTGGAACGCCCTAAAACATGAGTTTTGGGTCCAATGGAGTGGATCAGTTGCGTTCGTTGCGATAAATTCCGACGCAACATCTCTTAGCAAACTTGTGCGCTGATGGCACCAATTCGGCCCGTTTTGCGCCGACTTTCGTCCACTAACGAAACGGTCTGAAACGCCCCAAAACATGAGTTTTTGGTCCAATGGAGTGGATCGAGTGCGTTCGTTGAGAAAAATTCCGACGCAACTTCGTTTAGCAAACTTGTGCGTTGATGGCACCAATTCGGCCCGTTTTGCACCGACTTTTGTAAAGTAACGAATCCGTCTGAAACGCCCCAATACCTGAGTTTTGGGTCCAATGCAGTGGATCGGGTGCGTTCGTTGAGAAAAATTCCGACGCAAATTCGTTTAGCAAACTTGTGCGTTTATGGCACCAATTTGGCCCGTTTTGCATCGACTTTTGTGAAGTAAAGAATCGGTCTAAAAGGCCCCAAAACATGAGTTTTGGGTCCAATGGAGTGGATCGGGTGCGTTCATTGCGAAAATTCCTACGCAACTTCGTTTAGCGAACTTGTGCGTATTCGGCCCGTTTTGCACCAACTTTTGTGAAGTAACGAATCGGTCTGGAACGCCCCAAAACATGAGTTTTGTGTCCAATGGAGTGTATCGGGTGCATTCGTTGCAATAAATTCCGACACAACTTCTCTTAGCAAACTTGTGCGCTGATGGCACCAATTCGGCCCGTTTGGCACCGACTTCTGTGAAGTAACGAATCAGTTTAAAACGCCCAAAAACATGAGTTATGAATCCAATGGAGTGGATCCGATTCGTTCGTTGCGGAAAATTTCGACGCAACTTCGTTTAGCGAACTTGTGCGTTGATGGCAACCAATTCGGCCCGTTTTGCACCGAGTTTTGTGAAGTAACGAATCGGTCTGGAACGCCCTAAAACATGAGTTTTGGGTCCAGTGGAGTGGATCGGGTGCGTTCGTTGCGATAAATTCCGATGCAACTTCTCTTAGCAAACTTGTGCGCTGATGGCACCAATTCGGCCCGTTTAGCGCCGACTTTCGTCCACTAACGAAACGGTCTGAAATGCCCCAAAACATGAGTTTTGGGTCCAATGGAGTGGATCGAGTGCGTTCGTTGAGAAAAATTCCGACGCAACTTCGTTTAGCAAACTTGTGCGTTGATGGCACCAATTCGGCCCGTTTTGCACCAACTTTTGTGAAGTAACGAATCGGTCTGGAACGCCCCAAAACATGAGTTTTGTGTCCAATGGAGTGTATCGGGTGCATTCGTTGCAATAAATTCCGACACAACTTCTCTTAGCAAACTTGTGCGCTGATGGCATCAATTCGGCCCGTTTGGCACCGACTTCTGTGAAGTAACGAATCAGTTTAAAACGCCCAAAAACATGAGTTATGAATCCAATGGAGTGGATCCGATTCGTTCGTTGCGGAAAATTTCGACGCAACTTCGTTTAGCGAACTTGTGCGTTGATGGCACCAATTCGGCCCGTTTTGCCACCGAGTTTTGTGAAGTAACGAATCGGTCTGGAACGCCCTAAAACATGAGTTTTGGGTCCAGTGGAGTGGATCGGGTGCGTTCGTTGCGATAAATTCCGATGCAACTTCTCTTAGCAAACTTGTGCGCTGATGGCACCAATTCGGCCCGTTTAGCGCCGACTTTCGTCCACTAACGAAACGGTCTGAAATGCCCCAAAACATGAGTTTTGGGTCCAATGGAGTGGATCGAGTGCGTTCGTTGAGAAAAATTCCGACGCAACTTCGTTTAGCAAACTTGTGCGTTGATGGCACCAATTCGGCCCGTTTTGCACCGAGTTTTGTGAAGTAACGAATCGGTCTGGAACGCCCTAAAACATGAGTTTTGGGTCCAATGGAGTGGATCGGGTGCGTTCGTTGCGATAAATTCCGAAGCAACTTCTCTTAGCAAACTTGTGCGCTGATGGCACCAATTCGGCCCGTTTTGCGCCGACTTTCGTCCACTAACGAAACGGTCTGAAACGCCCCAAAACATGAGTTTTTGGTCCAATGGAGTGGATCGAGTGCGTTCGTTGAGAAAAATTCCGACGCAACTTCGTTTAGCAAACTTGTGCGTTGATGGCACCAATTCGGCCCGTTTTGCACCAACTTTTGTGAAGTAACGAATCGGTCTGGAACGCCCCAAAACATGAGTTTTGTGTCCAATGGAGTGTATCGGGTGCATTCGTTGCAATAAATTCCGACACAACTTCTCTTAGCAAACTTGTGCGCTGATGGCACCAATTCGGCCCGTTTGGCACCGACTTCTGTGAAGTAACGAATCAGTTTAAAATGCCCAAAAACATGAGTTATGAATCCAATGGAGTGGATCCGATTCGTTCGTTGCGGAAAATTTTGACGCAACTTCGTTTAGCGAACTTGTGCGTTGATGGCACCAATTCGGCCCGTTTTGCACCGAGTTTTGTGAAGTAACGAATCGGTCTGGAACGCCCCAAAACATGAGTTTTGGGTCCAATGGAGTGGATCGGGTGCGTTCGTTGCGATAAATTCCGACGCAACTTCGTTTAGCAAACTTGTGCGTTGATGGCACCAATTCGGCCCGTTTTGCACCAACTTTTGTGAAGTAACGAATCGGTCTGGAACGCCCCAAAACATGAGTTTTGTATCCAATGGAGTGTATCGGGTGCATTCGTTGAAATAAATTCCGACACAACTTCTCTTAGCAAACTTGTGCGCTGATGGCACCAATTCGGCCCGTTTGGCACCGACTTCTGTGAAGTAACGAATCAGTTTAAAACGCCCAAAAACATGAGTTATGAATCCAATGGAGTGGATCCGATTCGTTCGTTGCGGAAAATTTCGACGCAACTTCGTTTAGCGAACTTGTGCGTTGATGGCACCAATTCGGCCCGTTTTGCACCGAGTTTTGTGAAGTAACGAATCGGTCTGGAACGCCCTAAAACATGAGTTTTGGGTCCAGTGGAGTGGATCGGGTGCGTTCGTTGCGATAAATTCCGATGCAACTTCTCTTAGCAAACTTGTGCGCTGATGGCACCAATTCGGCCCGTTTTGCGCCGACTTTCGTCCACTAACGAAACGGTCTGAAACGCCCCAAAACATGAGTTATGAATCCAATGGAGTGGATCCGATTCGTTCGTTGCGGAAAATTTCGACGCAACTTCGTTTAGCGAACTTGTGCGTTGATGGCACCAATTCGGCCCGTTTTGCACCGAGTTTTGTGAAGTAACGAATCGGTCTGGAACGCCCTAAAACATGAGTTTTGGGTCCAGTGGAGTGGATCGGGTGCGTTCGTTGCGATAAATTCCGATGCAACTTCTCTTAGCAAACTTGTGCGCTCATGGCACCAATTCGGCCCGTTTGGCACCGACTTCTGTGAAGTAACGAATCAGTTTAAAACGCCCAAAAACATGAGTTATGAATCCAATGGAGTGGATCAGATGCGTTCGTTGCGGAAAATTTCGACGCAACTTCGTTTAGCGAACTTGTGCGTTGATGGCACCAATTCGGCCCGTTTTGCACCGAGTTTTGTGAAGTAACGAATCGGTCTGGAACGCCCTAAAACATGAGTTTTGGGTCCAATGGAGTGGATCAGTTGCGTTCGTTGCGATAAATTCCGACGCAACATCTCTTAGCAAACTTGTGCGCTGATGGCACCAATTCGGCCCGTTTTGCGCCGACTTTCGTCCACTAACGAAACGGTCTGAAACGCCCCAAAACATGAGTTTTTGGTCCAATGGAGTGGATCGAGTGCGTTCGTTGAGAAAAATTCCGACGCAACTTCGTTTAGCAAACTTGTGCGTTGATGGCACCAATTCGGCCCGTTTTGCACCAACTTTTGTGAAGTAACGAATCGGTCTGGAACGCCCCAAAACATGAGTTTTGTGTCCAATGGAGTGTATCGGGTGCATTCGTTGCAATAAATTCCGACACAACTTCTCTTAGCAAACTTGCGCGCTGATGGCACCAATTCGGCCCGTTTGGCACCGACTTCTGTGAAGTAACGAATCAGTTTAATACGCCCAAAAACATGAGTTATGAATCCAATGGAGTGGATCCGATTCGTTCGTTGCGGAAAATTTTGACGCAACTTCGTTTAGCGAACTTGTGCGTTGATGGCACCAATTCGGCCCGTTTTGCACCGAGTTTTGTGAAGTAACGAATCGGTCTGGAAGGCCCCAAAACATGAGTTTTGGGTCCAATGGAGTGGATCGGGTGCGTTCGTTGCGATAAATTCCGACGCAACTTCGTTTAGCAAACTTGTGCGTTGATGGCACCAATTCGGCCCGTTTTGCACCAACTTTTGTGAAGTAACGAATCGGTCTGGAACGCCCCAAAACATGAGTTTTGTGTCCAATGGAGTGTATCGGGTGCATTCGTTGCAATAAATTCCGACACAACTTCTCTTAGCAAACTTGTGCGCTGATGGCACCAATTCGGCCCGTTTGGCACCGACTTCTGTGAAGTAACGAATCAGTTTAAAACGCCCAAAAACATGAGTTATGAATCCAATGGAGTGGATCCGATTCGTTCGTTGCGGAAAATTTCGACGCAACTTCGTTTAGCGAACTTGTGCGTTGATGGCACCAATTCGGCCCATTTTGCACCGAGTTTTGTGAAGTAACGAATCGGTCTGGAATGCCCCAAAACATGAGTTTTGGGTCCAATGGAGTGGATCGGGTGCGTTCGTTGCGATAAATTCCGACGCAACTTCTCTTAGCAAACTTGTGCGCTGATGGCACCAATTCGGCCCGTTTTGCACCAACTTTTGTGAAGTAACGAATCGGTCTGGAACGCCCCAAAACATGAGTTTTGTGTCCAATGGAGTGTATCGGGTGCATTCGTTGCAATAAATTCCGACACAACTTCTCTTAGCAAACTTGTGCGCTGATGGCACCAATTCGTCCCGTTTGGCACCGACTTCTGTGAAGTAACGAATCAGTTTAAAACGCCCAAAAACATGAGTTATGAATCCAATGGAGTGGATCCGATTCGTTCGTTGCGGAAAATTTCGACGCAACTTCGTTTAGCGAACTTATGCGTTGATGGCACCAATTCGGCCCGTTTTGCACCGAGTTTTGTGAAGTAACGAATCGGTCTGGAACGCCCTAAAACATGAGTTTTTGGTCCAGTGGAGTGGATCGGGTGCGTTCGTTGCGATAAATTCCGATGCAACATCTCTTAGCAAACTTGTGCGCTGATGGCACCAATTCGGCCCGTTTGGCACCGACTTCTGTGAAGTAACGAATCAGTTTAAAACGCCCAAAAACATGAGTTATGAATCCAATGGAGTGGATCAGATGCGTTCGTTGCGGAAAATTTCGACGCAACTTCGTTTAGCGAACTTGTGCGTTGATGGCACCAATTCGGCCCGTTTTGCACCGAGTTTTGTGAAGTAACGAATCGGTCTGGAACGCCCTAAAACATGAGTTTTGGGTCCAATGGAGTGGATCAGTTGCGTTCGTTGCAATAAATTCCGACGCAACATCTCTTAGCAAACTTGTGCGCTGATGGCACCAATTCGGCCCGTTTTGCGCCGACTTTCGTCCACTAACGAAACGGTCTGAAACGCCCCAAAACATGAGTTTTTGGTCCAATGGAGTGGATCGAGTGCGTTCGTTGAGAAAAATTCCGACGCAACTTCGTTTAGCAAACTTGTGCGTTGATGGCACCAATTCGGCCCGTTTTGCACCGACTTTTGTGAAGGAACGAATCGGTCTGGAACGCCCCAAAACATGAGTTTTGGGTGCAATGGAGTGGATCGGGTGCGTTCGTTGCGATAAATTCCGACGCAACTTCTCTTGGCAAACTTGTGCGCTGATGGCACCAATTCGGCCCGTTTTGCGTCGACTTTTGTGAAGTAAAGAATCGGTCTAAAAGGCCCCAAAACATGAGTTTTGGGTCCAATGGAGTGGATCGGGTGCGTTCATTGCGAAAATTCCTACGCAACTTCGTTTAGCGAACTTGTGCGTATTCGGCCCGTTTTGCACCAACTTTTGTGAAGTAACGAATCGGTCTGGAACGCCCCAAAACATGAGTTTTGTGTCCAATGGAGTGTATCGGGTGCATTCGTTGCAATAAATTCCGACACAACTTCTCTTAGCAAACTTGTGCGCTGATGGCACCAATTCGGCCCGTTTGGCACCGACTTCTGTGAAGTAACGAATCAGTTTAAAACGCCCAAAAACATGAGTTATGAATCCAATGGAGTGGATCCGATTCGTTCGTTGCGGAAAATTTCGACGCAACTTCGTTTAGCGAACTTGTGCGTTGATGGCACCAATTCGGCCCGTTTTGCACCGAGTTTTGTGAAGTAACGAATCGGTCTGGAACGCCCTAAAACATGAGTTTTGGGTCCAATGGAGTGGATCAGTTGCGTTCGTTGCGATAAATTCCGACGCAACATCTCTTAGCAAACTTGTGCGCTGATGGCACCAATTCGGCCCGTTTTGCGCCGACTTTCGTCCACTAACGAAACGGTCTGAAACGCCCCAAAACATGAGTTTTTGGTCCAATGGAGTGGATCGAGTGCGTTCGTTGAGAAAAATTCCGACGCAACTTCGTTTAGCAAACTTGTGCGTTGATGGCACCAATTCGGCCCGTTTTGCACCGACTTTTGTGAAGGAACGAATCGGTCTGGAACGCCCCAAAACATGAGTTTGGGTGCAATGGAGTGGATCGGGTGCGTTCGTTGCGATAAATTCCGACGCAACTTCTCTTGGCAAACTTGTGCGCTGATGGCACCAATTCGGCCCGTTTTGCGTCGACTTTTGTGAAGTAAAGAATCGGTCTAAAAGGCCCCAAAACATGAGTTTTGGGTCCAATGGAGTGGATCGGGTGCGTTCATTGCGAAAATTCCTACGCAACTTCGTTTAGCGAACTTGTGCGTATTCGGCCCGTTTTGCACCAACTTTTGTGAAGTAACGAATCGGTCTGGAACGCCCCAAAACATGAGTTTTGTGTCCAATGGAGTGTATCGGGTGCATTCGTTGCAATAAATTCCGACACAACTTCTCTTAGCAAACTTGTGCGCTGATGGCACCAATTCGGCCCGTTTGGCACCGACTTCTGTGAAGTAACGAATCAGTTTAAAACGCCCAAAAACATGAGTTATGAATCCAATGGAGTGGATCCGATTCGTTCGTTGCGGAAAATTTCGACGCAACTTCGTTTAGCGAACTTGTGCGTTGATGGCACCAATTCGGCCCGTTTTGCACCGAGTTTTGTGAAGTAACGAATCGGTCTGGAACGCCCTAAAACATGAGTTTTGGGTCCAGTGGAGTGGATCGGGTGCGTTCGTTGCGATAAATTCCGATGCAACTTCTCTTAGCAAACTTGTGCGCTCATGGCACCAATTCGGCCCGTTTGGCACCGACTTCTGTGAAGTAACGAATCAGTTTAAAACGCCCAAAAACATGAGTTATGAATCCAATGGAGTGGATCAGATGCGTTCGTTGCGGAAAATTTCGACGCAACTTCGTTTAGCGAACTTGTGCGTTGATGGCACCAATTCGGCCCGTTTTGCACCGAGTTTTGTGAAGTAACGAATCGGTCTGGAACGCCCTAAAACATGAGTTTTGGGTCCAATGGAGTGGATCAGTTGCGTTCGTTGCGATAAATTCCGACGCAACATCTCTTAGCAAACTTGTGCGCTGATGGCACCAATTCGGCCCGTTTTGCGCCGACTTTCGTCCACTAACGAAACGGTCTGAAACGCCCCAAAACATGAGTTTTTGGTCCAATGGAGTGGATCGAGTGCGTTCGTTGAGAAAAATTCCGACGCAACTTCGTTTAGCAAACTTGTGCGTTGATGGCACCAATTCGGCCCGTTTTGCACCAACTTTTGTGAAGTAACGAATTGGTCTGGAACGCCCCAAAACATGAGTTTTGTGTCCAATGGAGTGTATCGGGTGCATTCGTTGCAATAAATTCCGACACAACTTCTCTTAGCAAACTTGTGCGCTGATGGCACCAATTCGGCCCGTTTGGCACCGACTTCTGTGAAGTAACGAATCAGTTTAAAACGCCCAAAAACATGAGTTATGAATCCAATGGAGTGGATCCGATTCGTTCATTGCGGAAAATTTTGACGCAACTTCGTTTAGCGAACTTGTGCGTTGATGGCACCAATTCGGCCCGTTTTGCACCGAGTTTTGTGAAGTAACGAATCGGTCTGGAACGCCCCAAAACATGAGTTTTGTGTCCAATGGAGTGTATCGGGTGCATTCGTTGCAATAAATTCCGACACAACTTCTCTTAGCAAACTTGTGCGCTGATGGCACCAATTCGGCCCGTTTGGCACCGACTTCTGTGAAGTAACGAATCAGTTTAAAACGCCCAAAAACATGAGTTATGAATCCAATGGAGTGGATCCGATTCGTTCGTTGCGGAAAATTTCGACGCAACTTCGTTTAGCGAACTTGTGCGTTGATGGCACCAATTCGGCCCATTTTGCACCGAGTTTTGTGAAGTAACGAATCGGTCTGGAATGCCCCAAAACATGAGTTTTGGGTCCAATGGAGTGGATCGGGTGCGTTCGTTGCGATAAATTCCGACGCAACTTCGTTTAGCAAACTTGTGCGTTGATGGCACCAATTCGGCCCGTTTTGCACCAACTTTTGTGAAGTAACGAATCGGTCTGGAACGCCCCAAAACATGAGTTTTGTGTCCAATGGAGTGTATCAGGTGCATTCGTTGCAATAAATTCCGACACAACTTCTCTTAGCAAACTTGTGCGCTGATGGCACCAATTCGTCCCGTTTGGCACCGACTTCTGTGAAGTAACGAATCAGTTTAAAACGCCCAAAAACATGAGTTATGAATCCAATGGAGTGGATCCGATTCGTTCGTTGCGGAAAATTTCGACGCAACTTCGTTTAGCGAACTTATGCGTTGATGGCACCAATTCGGCCCGTTTTGCACCGAGTTTTGTGAAGTAACGAATCGGTCTGGAACGCCCTAAAACATGAGTTTTTGGTCCAGTGGAGTGGATCGGGTGCGTTCGTTGCGATAAATTCCGATGCAACTTCTCTTAGCAAACTTGTGCGCTGATGGCACCAATTCGGCCCGTTTGGCACCGACTTCTGTGAAGTAACGAATCAGTTTAAAACGCCCAAAAACATGAGTTATGAATCCAATGGAGTGGATCAGATGCGTTCGTTGCGGAAAATTTCGACGCAACTTCGTTTAGCGAACTTGTGCGTTGATGGCACCAATTCGGCCCGTTTTGCACCGAGTTTTGTGAAGTAACGAATCGGTCTGGAACGCCCTAAAACATGAGTTTTGGGTCCAATGGAGTGGATCAGTTGCGTTCGTTGCGATAAATTCCGACGCAACATCTCTTAGCAAACTTGTGCGCTGATGGCACCAATTCGGCCCGTTTTGCGCCGACTTTCGTCCACTAACGAAACGGTCTGAAACGCCCCAAAACATGAGTTTTTGGTCCAATGGAGTGGATCGAGTGCGTTCGTTGAGAAAAATTCCGACGCAACTTCGTTTAGCAAACTTGTGCGTTGATGGCACCAATTCGGCCCGTTTTGCACCGACTTTTGTGAAGGAACGAATCGGTCTGGAACGCCCCAAAACATGAGTTTTGGGTGCAATGGAGTGGATCGGGTGCGTTCGTTGCGATAAATTCCGACGCAACTTCTCTTGGCAAACTTGTGCGCTGATGGCACCAATTCGGCCCGTTTTGCGTCGACTTTTGTGAAGTAAAGAATCGGTCTAAAAGGCCCCAAAACATGAGTTTTGGGTCCAATGGAGTGGATCGGGTGCGTTCATTGCGAAAATTCCTACGCAACTTCGTTTAGCGAACTTGTGCGTATTCGGCCCGTTTTGCACCAACTTTTGTGAAGTAACGAATCGGTCTGGAACGCCCCAAAACATGAGTTTTGTGTCCAATGGAGTGTATCGGGTGCATTCGTTGCAATAAATTCCGACACAACTTCTCTTAGCAAACTTGTGCGCTGATGGCACCAATTCGGCCCGTTTGGCACCGACTTCTGTGAAGTAACGAATCAGTTTAAAACGCCCAAAAACATGAGTTATGAATCCAATGGAGTGGATCCGATTCGTTCGTTGCGGAAAATTTCGACGCAACTTCGTTTAGCGAACTTGTGCGTTGATGGCACCAATTCGGCCCGTTTTGCACCGAGTTTTGTGAAGTAACGAATCGGTCTGGAACGCCCTAAAACATGAGTTTTGGGTCCAATGGAGTGGATCAGTTGCGTTCGTTGCGATAAATTCCGACGCAACATCTCTTAGCAAACTTGTGCGCTGATGGCACCAATTCGGCCCGTTTTGCGCCGACTTTCGTCCACTAACGAAACGGTCTGAAACGCCCCAAAACATGAGTTTTTGGTCCAATGGAGTGGATCGAGTGCGTTCGTTGAGAAAAATTCCGACGCAACTTCGTTTAGCAAACTTGTGCGTTGATGGCACCAATTCGGCCCGTTTTGCACCGACTTTTGTGAAGGAACGAATCGGTCTGGAACGCCCCAAAACATGAGTTTTGGGTGCAATGGAGTGGATCGGGTGCGTTCGTTGCGATAAATTCCGACGCAACTTCTCTTGGCAAACTTGTGCGCTGATGGCACCAATTCGGCCCGTTTTGCGTCGACTTTCGTGAAGTAAAGAATCGGTCTAAAAGGCCCCAAAACATGAGTTTTGGGTCCAATGGAGTGGATCGGGTGCGTTCATTGCGAAAATTCCTACGCAACTTCGTTTAGCGAACTTGTGCGTATTCGGCCCGTTTTGCACCAACTTTTGTGAAGTAACGAATCGGTCTGGAACGCCCCAAAACATGAGTTTTGTGTCCAATGGAGTGTATCGGGTGCATTCGTTGCAATAAATTCCGACACAACTTCTCTTAGCAAACTTGTGCGCTAATGGCACCAATTCGGCCCGTTTGGCACCGACTTCTGTGAAGTAACGAATCAGCTTAAAACGCCCAAAAACATGAGTTATGAATCCAATGGAGTGGATCCGATTCGTTCGTTGCGGAAAATTTCGACGCAACTTCGTTTAGCGAACTTGTGCGTTGATGGCACCAATTCGGCCCGTTTTGCACCGAGTTTTGTGAAGTAACGAATCGGTCTGGAACGCCCTAAAACATGAGTTTTGGGTCCAGTGGAGTGGATCGGGTGCGTTCGTTGCGATAAATTCCGACGCAACTTCTCTTGGCAAACTTGTGCGCTGATGGCACCAATTCGGCCCGTTTAGCGCCGACTTTCGTCCACTAACGAAACGGTATGAAATGCCCCAAAACATGAGTTTTGGGTCCAATGGAGTGGATCGAGTGCGTTCGTTGAGAAAAATTCCGACGCAACTTCGTTTAGCAAACTTGTGCGTTGATGGCACCAATTCGGCCCGTTTTGCACCGAGTTTTGTGAAGTAACGAATCGGTCTAGAACGCCCTAAAACATGAGTTTTGGGTCCAATGGAGTGGATCGGGTGCGTTCGTTGCGATAAATTCCGAAGCAACTTCTCTTAGCAAACTTGTGCGCTGATGGCACCAATTCGGCCCGTTTTGCGCCGACTTTCGTCCACTAACGAAACGGTCTGAAACGCCCCAAAACATGAGTTTTTGGTCCAATGGAGTGGATCGAGTGCGTTCGTTGAGAAAAATTCCGACGCAACTTCGTTTAGCAAACTTGTGCGTTGATGGCACCAATTCGGCCCGTTTTGCACCAACTTTTGTGAAGTAACGAATCGGTCTGGAACGCCCCAAAACATGAGTTTTGTGTCCAATGGAGTGTATCGGGTGCATTCGTTGCAATAAATTCCGACACAACTTCTCTTAGCAAACTTGTGCGCTGATGGCACCAATTCGGCCCGTTTGGCACCGACTTCTGTGAAGTAACGAATCAGTTTAAAACGCCCAAAAACATGAGTTATGAATCCAATGGAGTGGATCCGATTCGTTCGTTGCGGAAAATTTCGACGCAACTTCGTTTAGCGAACTTGTGCGTTGATGGCACCAATTCGGCCCGTTTTGCACCGAGTTTTGTGAAGTAACGAATCGGTCTGGAATGCCCCAAAACATGAGTTTTGGGTCCAATGGAGTGGATCGGGTGCGTTCGTTGCGATAAATTCCGACGCAACTTCGTTTAGCAAACTTGTGCGTTGATGGCACCAATTCGGCCCGTTTTGCACCAACTTTTGTGAAGTAACGAATCGGTCTGGAACGCCCCAAAACATGAGTTTTGTGTCCAATGGAGTGTATCGGGTGCATTCGTTGCAATAAATTCCGACACAACTTCTCTTAGCAAACTTGTGCGCTGATGGCACCAATTCGTCCCGTTTGGCACCGACTTCTGTGAAGTAACGAATCAGTTTAAAACGCCCAAAAACATGAGTTATGAATCCAATGGAGTGGATCCGATTCGTTCGTTGCGGAAAATTTCGACGCAACTTCGTTTAGCGAACTTGTGCGTTGATGGCACCAATTCGGCCCGTTTTGCACCGAGTTTTGTGAAGTAACGAATCGGTCTGGAACGCCCTAAAACATGAGTGTTGGGTCCAGTGGAGTGGATCGGGTGCGTTCGTTGCGATAAATTCCGATGCAACTTCTCTTAGCAAACTTGTGCGCTGATGGCACCGATTCGGCCCGTTTGGCACCGACTTCTGCGAAGTAACGAATCAGATTAAAATGCCCAAAAACATGAGTTATGAATCCAATGGAGTGGATCAGATGCGTTCGTTGCGGAAAATTTCGACGCAACTTCGTTTAGCGAACTTGTGCGTTGATGGCACCAATTCGGCCCGTTTTGCAACGAGTTTTGTGAAGTAACGAATCGGTCTGGAACGCCCTAAAACATGAGTTTTGGGTCCAATGGAGTGGATCAGTTGCGTTCGTTGCGATAAATTCCGACGCAACATCTCTTAGCAAACTTGTGCGCTGATGGCACCAATTCGGCCCGTTTTGCGCCGACTTTCGTCCACTAACGAAACGGTCTGAAACGCCCCAAAACATGAGTTTTTGGTCCAATGGAGTGGATCGAGTGCGTTCGTTGAGAAAAATTCCGACGCAACTTCGTTTAGCAAACTTGTGCGTTGATGGCACCAATTCGGCCCGTTTTGCACCGACTTTTGTGAAGGAACGAATCGGTCTGGAACGCCCCAAAACATGAGTTTTGGGTGCAATGGACTGGATCGGGTGCGTTCGTTGCGATAAATTCCGACGCAACTTCTCTTGGCAAACTTGTGCGCTGATGGCACCAATTCGGCCCGTTTTGCGTCGACTTTCGTCCACTAACGAAACGGTCTGAAACGCCCCAATACATGAGTTTTGGGTCCAATGGAGTGGATCGGGTGCGTTCGTTGCGAAAAATTCCGACGCAACTTCTCTTAGCAAACTTGTTTTCTGATGGCACCAATTCGGCCCATTTTGCACCGACTTTTGTGAAGTAATGAATCGGTCTGGAACGCCCCAAAACATGAGTTTTGGGTCCAATGGAGTGTTTCGGGTGCGTTCGTTGCGATAAATTCCGACGCAACTTCGTTTAGCAAACTTGTGCGTTGATGGCACCAATTCGGCCCGTTTTGCACCGACTTTTGTAAAGTAACGAAACGGTCTGAAACGCCCCAATACCTGAGTTTTGGGTCCAATGCAGTGGATTGGGTGCGTTCGTTGAGAAAAATTCCGACGCAAATTCATTTAGCAAACTTGTGCGTTTGTGGCACCAATTTGGCCCGTTTTGCATCGACTTTTGTGAAGTAAAGAATCGGTCTAAAAGGCCCCAAAACATGAGTTTTGGGTCCAATGGAGTGGATCGGGTGCGTTCATTGCGAAAATTCCTACGCAACTTCGTTTAGCGAACTTGTGCATATTCGGCCCGTTTTGCACCAACTTTTGTGAAGTAACGAATCGGTCTGGAACGCCCCAAAACATGAGTTTTGTGTCCAATGGAGTGTATCGGGTGCATTCGTTGCAATAAATTCCGACACAACTTCTCTTAGCAAACTTGTGCGCTGATGGCACCAATTCGGCCCGTTTGGCACCGACTTCTGTGAAGTAACGAATCAGTTTAAAACGCCCAAAAACATGAGTTATGAATCCAATGGAGTGGATCAGATGCGTTCGTTGCGGAAAATTTCGACGCAACTTCGTTTAGCGAACTTGTGCGTTGATGGCACCAATTCGGCCCGTTATGCACCGAGTTTTGTGAAGTAACGAATCAGTCTGGAACGCCCTAAAACATGAGTTTTGGGTCCAATGGAGTGGATCGGGTGCGTTCGTTGCGATAAATTCTGACGCAACTTCTCTTGGCAAACTTGTGCGCTGATGGCACCAATTCGGCCCGTTTTGCGCCGACTTTCGTCCACTAACGAAACGGTCTGAAACGCCCCAAAACATGAGTTTTTGGTCCAATGGAGTGGATCGAGTGCGTTCGTTGAGAAAAATTCCGACGCAACTTCGTTTAGCAAACTTGTGCGTTGATGGCACCAATTCGGCCCGTTTTGCACCGACTTTTGTGAAGGAACGAATCGGTCTGGAACGCCCCAAAACATGAGTTTTGGGTGCAATGGAGTGGATCGGGTGCGTTCGTTGCGATAAATTCCGACGCAACTTCTCTTAGCAAACTTGTGCGCTGATGGCACCAATTCGGCCCGTTTTGCACCGACTTTTGTAAAGTAACGAATCCGTCTGGAACGCCCCAAAACATGAGTTTTGGGTCCAATGCTGTGGATCGGGTGCGTTCGTTGAGAAAAATTCCGACGCAACTTCTCTTAGCAAACTTGTGCGCTGATGGCACCAATTCGGCCCGTTTTGCACCGACTTTTGGAAAGTAACGAATCCGTCTGGAACGCCCCAAAACATGAGTTTTGGGTCCAATGCAGTGGATCGGGTGCGTTCGTTGAGAAAAATTCCGACGCAACTTCGTTTAGCAAACTTGTGCGTTGATGGCACCAATTCGGCCCGTTTTGCACCGACTTTTGTGAAGTAACGAATCGGTCTGGAACGCCCCAAAACATGAGTTTTGGGTCCAATGGAGTGGATGGGGTGCGTTCGTTGCGATAAATTCCGAAACAACTTCTCTTAGCAAACTTGTTTTCTGATGGCACCAATTCGGCCCATTTTGCACCGACTTTTGTGAAGTAACGAATCGGTCTGGAACGCCCCTAAACATGAGTTTTGGGTCCAATGGAGTGGATCCGGTGCGTTCGTTGCGAAAAATTTCGACGCAACTTCGTTTAGCAAACTTGTGCGTTGATGGCACCAATTCGGCCCGTTTTGCACCGACTTTTGTAAAGTAACGAATCCGTCTGAAACGCCCCAATACCTGAGTTTTGGGTCCAATGCAGTGGATCGGGTGCGTTCGTTGAGAAAAATTCCGACGCAAATTCGTTTAGCAAACTTGTGCGTTTATGGCACCAATTTGGCCCGTTTTGCATCGACTTTTGTGAAGTAAAGAATCGGTCTAAAAGGCCCCAAAACATGAGTTTTGGGTCCAATGGAGTGGATCGGGTGCGTTCATTGCGAAAATTCCTACGCAACTTCGTTTAGCGAACTTGTGCGTATTCGGCCCGTTTTGCACCAACTTTTGTCAAGTAACAAATCGGTCTGGAACGCCCCAAAACATGAGTTTTGTGTCCAATGGAGTGTATCGGGTGCATTCGTTGCAATAAATTCCGACACAACTTCTCTTAGCAAACTTGTGCGCTGATGGCACCAATTCGGCCCGTTTGGCACCGACTTCTGTGAAGTAACGAATCAGTTTAAAACGCCCAAAAACATGAGTTATGAATCCAATGGAGTGGATCAGATGCGTTCGTTGCGGAAAATTTCGACGCAACTTCGTTTAGCGAACTTGTGCGTTGATGGCACCAATTCGGCCCGTTTTGCACCGAGTTTTGTGAAGTAACGAATCAGTCTGGAACGCCCTAAAACATTAGTTTTGGGTCCAATGGAGTGGATCGGGTGCGTTCGTTGCGATAAATTCTGACGCAACTTTTCTTGGCAAACTTGTGCGCTGATGGCACCAATTCGGCCCGTTTTGCGCCGACTTTCGTCCACTAACGAAACGGTCTGAAACGCCCCAAAACATGAGTTTTTGGTCCAATGGAGTGGATCGAGTGCGTTCGTTGAGAAAAATTCCGACGCAACTTCGTTTAGCAAACTTGTGCGTTGATGGCACCAATTCGGCCCGTTTTGCACCGACTTTTGTGAAGGAACGAATCGGTCTGGAACGCCCCAAAACATGAGTTTTGGGTGCAATGGAGTGGATCGGGTGCGTTCGTTGCGATAAATTCCGACGCAACTTCTCTTAGCAAACTTGTGCGCTGATGGCACCAATTCGGCCCGTTTTGCACCGACTTTTGTAAAGTAACGAATCCGTCTGGAACGCCCCAAAACATGAGTTTTGGGTCCAATGCTGTGGATCGGGTGCGTTCGTTGAGAAAAATTCCGACGCAACTTCTCTTAGCAAACTTGTGCGCTGATGGCACCAATTCGGCCCGTTTTGCACCGACTTTTGTAAAGTAACGAATCCGTCTGGAACGCCCCAAAACATGAGTTTTGGGTCCAATGCAGTGGATCGGGTGCGTTCGTTGAGAAAAATTCCGACGCAACTTCGTTTAGCAAACTTGTGCGTTGATAGCACCAATTCGGCCCGTTTTGCACCGACTTTTGTGAAGTAACGAATCGGTCTGGAACGCCCCAAAACATGAGTTTTGGGTCCAATGGAGTGGATCGGGTGCGTTCGTTGCGATAAATTCCGAAGCAACTTCTCTTAGCAAACTTGTTTTCTGATGGCACCAATTCGGCCCATTTTGCACCGACTTTTGTGAAGTAACGAATCGGTCTGGAACGCCCCTAAACATGAGTTTTGGGTCCAATGGAGTGGATCGGGTGCGTTCGTTGCGAAAAATTTCGACGCAACTTCGTTTAGCAAACTTGTGCTTTGATGGCACCAATTCGGCCCGTTTTGCACCGACTTTTGTAAAGTAACGAATCCTTCTGAAACGCCCCAATACCTGAGTTTTGGGTCCAATACAGTGGATCGGGTGCGTTCGTTGAGAAAAATTCCGACGCAAATTCGTTTAGCAAACTTGTGCGTTTATGGCACCAATTTGGCCCGTTTTGCATCGACTTTTGTGAAGTAAAGAATCGGTCTAAAAGGCCCCAAAACATGAGTTTTTGGTCCAATGGAGTGGATCGGGTGCGTTCATTGCGAAAATTCCTACGCAACTTCGTTTAGCGAACTTGTGCGTATTCGGCCCGTTTTGCACCAACTTTTGTCAAGTAACGAATCGGTCTGGAACGCCCCAAAACATGAGTTTTGTGTCCAATGGAGTGTATCGGGTGCATTCGTTGCAATAAATTCCGACACAACTTCTCTTAGCAAACTTGTGCGCTGATGGCACCAATTCGGCCCGTTTGGCACCGACTTCTGTGAAGTAACGAATCAGTTTAAAACGCCCAAAAACATGAGTTATGAATCCAATGGAGTGGATCCGATTCGTTCGTTGCGGAAAATTTCGACGCAACTTCGTTTAGCGAACTTGTGCGTTGATGGCACCAATTCGGCCCGTTTTGCACCGAGTTTTGTGAAGTAATGAATCGGTCTGGAACGCACTAAAACATGAGTTTTGGGTCCAGTGGAGTGGATCGGGTGCGTTCGTTGCGATAAATTCCGATGCAACTTCTCTTAGCAAACTTGTGCCCTGATGGCACCAATTCGGCCCGTTTAGCGCCGACTTTCGTCCACTAACGAAACGGTCTGAAATGCCCCAAAACATGAGTTTTGGGTCCAATGGAGTGGATCGAGTGCGTTCGTTGAGAAAAATTCCGACGCAACTTCGTTTAGCAAACTTGTGCGTTGATGGCACCAATTCGGCCCGTTTTGCATCGACTTTTGTGAAGTAACGAATCGGTCTAGAACGCCCCAAAACATGAGTTTTGTGTCCAATGGAGTGGATCGGGTGCGTTCGTTGCGATAAATTCCGACGCAACTTCTCTTAGCAAACTTGTGCGCTGATGGCACCAATTCGGCCCGTTTTGCGTCGACTTTCGTCCACTAACGAAACGGTCTGAAACGCCCCAATATATGAGTTTTGGGTCCAATGGAGTGGATCGGGTGCGTTCGTTGAGAAAAATTCCTACGCAACTTCATTTAGCAAACTTGTGCGTTGATGGCACCAATTCGGCCCGTTTTGCACCGACTTTTATGAAGTAACAAATCGGTCTGGAACGCCCCAAAACATCAGTTTTGGGTCCAATGGAGTGGATCGGGTGCGTTCGTTGCGAAAAATTCCGACGCAACTTCGTTTAGCAAACTTGTGCGTTGATGGCACCAATTCGGCCCGTTTTGCACCGACTTTTGTGAAGTAACGAATCGGTCTGGAATGCCCCAAAACATGAGTTTTGGGTCCAATGGAGTGGATCGGGTGCGTTCGTTGCGATAAATTCCGACGCAACTTCTCTTAGCAAACTTGTGCGCTGATGGCACCAATTCGGCCCGTTTTGCGCCGACTTTCGTCCACTAACGAAACGGTCT
This sequence comes from Panicum miliaceum, assembly GCA_032594955.1. NCBI lineage: Eukaryota > Viridiplantae > Streptophyta > Magnoliopsida > Poales > Poaceae > Panicum > Panicum miliaceum. The sequence continues at coordinate 18,308,094 of CM064073.1, forward strand.
GAAACGCCCCAATACCTGAGTTTTGGGTCCAATGTAGTGGATCGGGTGCGTTCGTTGAGAAAAATTCCGACGCAAATTCGTTTATCAAACTTGTGCGTTTATGGCACCAATTTGGCCCGTTTTGCATCGACTTTTGTGAAGTAAAGAATCGGTCTAAAAGGCCCCAAAACATGAGTTTTGGGTCCAATGGAGTGGATCGGGTGCGTTCATTGCGAAAATTCCTACGCAACTTCGTTTAGCGAACTTGTGCGTATTCGGCCCGTTTTGCACCAACTTTTGTGAAGTAACGAATCGGTCTGGAACGCCCCAAAACATGAGTTTTGTGTCCAATGGAGTGTATCGGGTGCATTCGTTGCAATAAATTCCGACACAACTTCTCTTAGCAAACTTGTGCGCTGATGGCACCAATTCGGCCCGTTTGGCACCGATTTCTGTGAAGTAACGAATCAGTTTAAAACGCCCAAAAACATGAGTTATGAATCCAATGGAGTGGATCAGATGCGTTCGTTGCGGAAAATTTCGACGCAACTTCGTTTAGCGAACTTGTGCGTTGATGGCACCAATTCGGCCCGTTTTGCACCGAGTTTTGTGAAGTAACGAATCAGTCTGGAACGCCCTAAAACATGAGTTTTGGGTCCAATGGAGTGGATCGGGTGCGTTCGTTGCGATAAATTCTGACGCAACTTCTCTTGGCAAACTTGTGCGCTGATGGCACCAATTCGGCCCGTTTTGCGCCGACTTTCGTCCACTAACGAAACGGTCTGAAACGCCCCAAAACATGAGTTTTTGGTCCAATGGAGTGGATCGAGTGCGTTCGTTGAGAAAAATTCCGACGCAACTTCGTTTAGCAAACTTGTGCGTTGATGGCACCAATTCGGCCCGTTTTGCACCGACTTTTGTGAAGGAACGAATCGGTCTGGAACGCCCCAAAACATGAGTTTTGGGTGCAATGGAGTGGATCGGGTGCGTTCGTTGCGATAAATTCCGACGCAACTTCTCTTAGCAAACTTGTGCGCTGATGGCACCAATTCGGCCCGTTTTGCACCGACTTTTGTAAAGTAACGAATCCGTCTGGAACGCCCCAAAACATGAGTTTTGGGTCCAATGCTGTGGATCGGGTGCGTTCGTTGAGAAAAATTCCGACGCAACTTCTCTTAGCAAACTTGTGCGCTGATGGCACCAATTCGGCCCGTTTTGCACCGACTTTTGTAAAGTAACGAATCCGTCTGGAACGCCCCAAAACATGAGTTTTGGGTCCAATGCAGTGGATCGGGTGCGTTCGTTGAGAAAAATTCCGACGCAACTTCGTTTAGCAAACTTGTGCGTTGATGGCACCAATTCGGCCCGTTTTGCACCGACTTTTGTGAAGTAACGAATCGGTCTGGAACGCCCCAAAACATGAGTTTTGGGTCCAATGGAGTGGATCGGGTGCGTTCGTTGCGATAAATTCCGAAGCAACTTCTCTTAGCAAACTTGTTTTCTGATGGCACCAATTCGGCCCATTTTGCACCGACTTTTGTGAAGTAACGAATCGGTCTGGAACGCCCCTAAACATGAGTTTTGGGTCCAATGGAGTGGATCGGGTGCGTTCGTTGCGAAAAATTTCGACGCAACTTCGTTTAGCAAACTTGTGCTTTGATGGCACCAATTCGGCCCGTTTTGCACCGACTTTTGTAAAGTAACGAATCCGTCTGAAACGCCCCAATACCTGAGTTTTGGGTCCAATTGATGTGGACATTACCAGAATGGATACACCCACATGTAATAAACACACATGGAAGGTATGGAGGACCAAAGAAGTTGATTGGGGACCAAGCCTAAGTCTTCCCAATGTTCTCCATCAGGCCACCACGTCACTTTTGGTGCAAGAAAAGAAAGAGTCCATGTCCAACACGTTTTGGAGGCTGGATTCGGACTGCAGAACAGCACCAACTTGTGACGGACACCACGGTCGCATACGGACTCGGATAGGGACGTTCAAGTACTTCGTGGAAAGCTTATGAAGTCTAGATTCATATGGATCCGGACTCAAGTCCATATCTCTCCTGATTCGTCCGCAATGACCAAAATACTACCGACTGGTTTTCTGTCTAAAGGTGCTGCGACATCTTAATTTGGCCCGATGGGCTTTGTATCAAGTCGGGTCCATTAGGGACGCGTCCTAGGGTTGGAGTGCGACTCAAACACCCTCTTGGTCGTCCTCCTAGGTATTAATAAGGGTTAGAGCCGCCATGAACAGATTGGGGGGTTTTTGTTTTGTTGAAAGTTTAGCCATTGCTACTTCCTTGTAGACGCGTGTGTCGACTAGACCATCCGTTCTACTCGATTCGGAACCCCACCTTGTTGATTCCAGATTGGTTATTATCTCCATATTTGCAATTGAGTTGCTTGTTCTACTTGTTCTTGCTGGTTCTTCGATTGCTTGCAGGACAGGTGCCCTAGTGGCCGGGTGTCGCGCTCCACAAGATCGCGGCAGCCATTGGAGGTGGTGTATCGGTTGCTAAGGCGCAGCGTCCTTGGAAGGCTGTAGTCGGGCCGTGAACGTCGCCTCCATCTCAAATCGAGTTATCCCCCGCCTCTCATCGAAAGATCGGGACAAAACCCTAGCGGGTTCACATCAGTTGGTAATCAGAGCAAGGTTTATCGGTGAGAGACTTCTAATTCTTCGCTGTTTTATTTTTCCTATAGTCCAGAAAAGCCAAAAAAATAGTAGATTAGTTTACCTTCAATCCTATAAACCCTTTGAGCCTTTGCTGGTACTACTTAGTTAGGGCTTGTTGAATTTTCGGTTGCATCGGTTGCGTCGTGTTGCTGGTCTTAGTTTAGTCCTTTAGAGTTTCGAGTTCTTGTCACCTCTTTTTGTCTCGGAGTTTCATTTCATCAGTGGAAGAAAACTTTCATTGTTTCTGTGTCCGGTCTCCGATTTGCGAGTTTTAGTACAATCTGGAAAGCGTAACTCGTGATCTTTCCAACGGATCTGACCTGGGTCACAAATTCCATCTAAGTGCTCCAAAATCGACTTGGAGATTTGTGCGTCTGGCTGCGTGAAACAAGTTTCGTCAATCTGAGTTGGTAGCAGCTATATGCAGTAATCCTGTTGCGTTGTTTGTCAAACAAAGGATTTTAGTCCTCTACAAAAAAAAAGAAGAAGAAAAAAAGAAAACAAAGTGAAAAAAAACAGAAAAGAAAAGAAAAGAAACGAAAAAGAAGAAAGGGGCTGATCCATCTTTTGTGTTCCTGCTGTTTCGGTTGGTGCTTTGTGACTTCATTTGTGTCCAGGCTCGCGCCTCTAGTACGGTCTATGCTAGGACCAGCACAGTACCACCGTTGAACAATTATTCAGCTTGCTTTTCTGACTAACGTGGTGCTAGTATTTTCCCTTGATCAGCCCACCTACAGCTCCACATACTCGACTATAGCTTGACAGTTTTCTGTTGCTAAGGCACCGATACACTTCTTTCAAGGTGCTTGACTTGTTGGATGCCGACTCATCCTGTTTTGCTTGGTAAGAACTGGTAAGAGCTCGTATTAAACAAGTTGAGTTTGAGAGAATTACAACCGACACATTCTAGTAGTTGACAGGAGGATACATATTATTTTTGTGTTCTTGTTTTCTACTGATCATGGCAGGTGATACAGTGATTTTTGAGCGGAGCAAACAACAACAAAATATTCTGGACATTATTCAATGCTTGCCTTTATATCCTGGTGAGTTTGATCCTAAAGCTTACATTGATTGGGAGCTAAAAGTAGATAATGAATTTGATGAGCATGACCTGTCGGAGAAACAAATGATTTATATTGCCTCTAATATTTTAACAGAAAATGCTTTGCTAGAATGGAAATATATTTGTAGGCATAACATTATTCCGCAAACTTGGAAAGAATTCAAAATACATTTTAGAGATGCCTATATTCCTGCATATTATGTTGATCATTTGCTTACCAAACTAGAGAAATTAAAACAGGGTAGTAGGACTGTGAAACAATACTACCATGATTTTAAAATTTGTGTCATGTTTGGTGGATTGGATGAATGCATGGAAGATGTTATGAATAGGTTCATGAGAGGGCTCAATTCTGAAATTCGAAACTTGTTAATTGGCAAGTCCTATTGCTATATCGGTCAATTGTTTTGTCTTGCTCTCCATGCTGAAAAAGAAATTCTTTCATTTGTGAATACTTGCAAGAATGATGTGACTCATAGTGTCCAAACTTTGTCCACTCTACATGCTAACAAAGAGCAACGAATAGTGGAACCTGCTGCTGATTCAACTTTTTCACAAGATGAATTACTTGTTGTTTCTTATGATAAAGAGGACTTGTGTGCTAATACTTCTTTTACTCATATACCAGAATTAATGAATAAGTGTGATATTTTTGGTTTGGAACCATACGAATGTGCTGTAGATAATCCTTCTCATCCTATTACTTGTGTACAAGATGAACTGAAATTGTTGTCTTCTTTAAATACTTTGGGTTATATTGAATTTAATATTCTGTGTAATCTAAATTGTCTAAAAGAGAAGGTTCAATTAGATTCTAATTTGCCAAGTTTAAATCATTGTTCGCTTCATGCAATTGGAAAAAATGACATCAAAGGAGAATATTTGGTGCATAAAGTGTATATCTGTTCTAATCTGAAATATCCTTTTGGGCTACAATACCATGAGCAAATAGGGGGCTGCATTAACACTAATAATATCTTGCAAAGTTTTTCTAGTTTTTCTCTTATGCAACAGGATCAGCCTGAAGAACGGGAGCATTGTTTGTTGTGCCCATGCAGCATAGTCGTCGCTCCATGTTCCAACAACAACAAAGCAAGCACCTTTGAATGCCGTTGGAGCAAGTCGAGGACGACTTGCAGCCAAGAAGGGGAGAATGATGTGGACATTACCAGAATGGATACACCCACATGTAATAAACACACATGGAAGGTATGGAGGACCAAAGAAGTTGATTGGGGACCAAGCCTAAGTCTTCCCAATGTTCTCCATCAGGCCACCACGTCACTTTTGGTGCAAGAAAAGAAAGAGTCCATGTCCAACACGTTTTGGAGGCTGGATTCGGACTGCAGAACAGCACCAACTTGTGACGGACACCACGGTCGCATACGGACTCGGATAGGGACGTTCAAGTACTTCGTGGAAAGCTTATGAAGTCTAGATTCATATGGATCCGGACTCAAGTCCATATCTCTCCTGATTCGTCCGCAATGACCAAAATACTACCGACTGGTTTTCTGTCTAAAGGTGCTGCGACATCTTAATTTGGCCCGATGGGCTTTGTATCAAGTCGGGTCCATTAGGGACGCGTCCTAGGGTTGGAGTGCGACTCAAACACCCTCTTGGTCGTCCTCCTAGGTATTAATAAGGGTTAGAGCCGCCATGAACAGATTGGGGGGTTTTTGTTTTGTTGAAAGTTTAGCCATTGCTACTTCCTTGTAGACGCGTGTGTCGACTAGACCATCCATTCTACTCGATTCGGAACCCCACCTTGTTGATTCCAGATTGGTTATTATCTCCATATTTGCAATTGAGTTGCTTGTTCTACTTGTTCTTGCTGGTTCTTCGATTGCTTGCGGGACAGGTGCCCTAGTGGCCGGGTGTCGCGCTCCACAAGATCGCGGCAGCCATTGGAGGTGGTGTATCGGTTGCTAAGGCGCAGCGTCCTTGGAAGGCTGTAGTCGGGCCGTGAACGTCGCCTCCATCTCAAATCGAGTTATCCCCCGCCTCTCATCGAAAGATCGGGACAAAACCCTAGCGGGTTCACATCACCAATGCAGTGGATCGGGTGCGTTCGTTGAGAAAAATTCCGACGCAAATTCGTTTAGCAAACTTGTGCGTTTATGGCACCAATTTGGCCCGTTTTGCATCGACTTTTGTGAAGTAAAGAATCGGTCTAAAAGGCCCCAAAACATGAGTTTTTGGTCCAATGGAGTGGATCGGGTGCGTTCATTGCGAAAATTCCTACGCAACTTCGTTTAGCGAACTTGTGCGTATTCGGCCCGTTTTGCACCAACTTTTGTCAAGTAACGAATCGGTCTGGAACGCCCCAAAACATGAGTTTTGTGTCCAATGGAGTGTATCGGGTGCATTCGTTGCAATAAATTCCGACACAACTTCTCTTAGCAAACTTGTGCGCTGATGGCACCAATTCGGCCCGTTTGGCACCGACTTCTGTTAAGTAACGAATCAGTTTAAAACGCCCAAAAACATGAGTTATGAATCCAATGGAGTGGATCCGATTCGTTCGTTGCGGAAAATTTCGACGCAACTTCGTTTAGCGAACTTGTGCGTTGATGGCACCAATTCGGCCCGTTTTGCACCGAGTTTTGTGAAGTAATGAATCGGTCTGGAACGCCCTAAAACATGAGTTTTGGGTCCAGTGGAGTGGATCGGGTGCGTTCGTTGCGATAAATTCCGATGCAACTTCTCTTAGCAAACTTGTGCACTGATGGCACCAATTCGGCCCGTTTAGCGCCGACTTTCGTCCACTAACGAAACGGTCTGAAATGCCCCAAAACATGAGTTTTGGGTCCAATGGAGTGGATCGAGTGCGTTCGTTGAGAAAAATTCCGACGCAACTTCGTTTAGCAAACTTGTGCGTTGATGGCACCAATTCGGCCCGTTTTGCATCGACTTTTGTGAAGTAACGAATCGGTCTAGAACGCCCCAAAACATGAGTTTTGTGTCCAATGGAGTGGATCGGGTGCGTTCGTTGCGATAAATTCCGACGCAACTTCTCTTAGCAAACTTGTGCGCTGATGGCACCAATTCGGCCCGTTTTGCGTCGACTTTCGTCCACTAACGAAACGGTCTGAAACGCCCCAATATATGAGTTTTGGGTCCAATGGAGTGGATCGGGTGCGTTCGTTGAGAAAAATTCCTACGCAACTTCATTTAGCAAACTTGTGCGTTGATGGCACCAATTCGGCCCGTTTTGCACCGACTTTTATGAAGTAACAAATCGGTCTGGAACGCCCCAAAACATCAGTTTTGGGTCCAATGGAGTGGATCGGGTGCGTTCGTTGCGAAAAATTCCGACGCAACTTCGTTTAGCAAACTTGTGCGTTGATGGCACCAATTCGGCCCGTTTTGCACCGACTTTTGTGAAGTAACGAATCGGTCTGGAACGCCCCAAAACATGAGTTTTGGGTCCAATGGAGTGGATCGGGTGCGTTCGTTGCGATAAATTCCGACGCAACTTCTCTTAGCAAACTTGTGCGCTGATGGCACCAATTCGGCCCGTTTTGCGCCGACTTTCGTCCACTAACGAAACGGTCTGAAACGCCCCAATACCTGAGTTTTGGGTCCAATGTAGTGGATCGGGTGCGTTCGTTGAGAAAAATTCCGACGCAAATTCGTTTAGCAAACTTGTGCGTTTATGGCACCAATTTGGCCCGTTTTGCATCGACTTTTGTGAAGTAAAGAATCGGTCTAAAAGGCCCCAAAACATGAGTTTTGGGTCCAATGGAGTGGATCGGGTGCGTTCATTGCGAAAATTCCTACGCTACTTCGTTTAGCGAACTTGTGCGTATTCGGCCCGTTTTGCACCAACTTTTGTGAAGTAACGAATCGGTCTGGAACGCCCCAAAACATGAGTTTTGTGTCCAATGGAGTGTATCGGGTGCATTCGTTGCAATAAATTCCGACACAACTTCTCTTAGCAAACTTGTGCGCTGATGGCACCAATTCGGCCCGTTTGGCACCGACTTCTGTGAAGTAACGAATCAGTTTAAAACGCCCAAAAACATGAGTTATGAATCCAATGGAGTGGATCCGATTCGTTCGTTGCGGAAAATTTCGACGCAACTTCGTTTAGCGAACTTGTGCGTTGATGGCACCAATTCGGCCCGTTTTGCACCGAGTTTTGTGAAGTAACGAATCGGTCTGGAACGCCCTAAAACATGAGTTTTGGGTCCAATGGAGTGGATCGGTTGTGTTCGTTGCGATAAATTCCGACGCAACATCTCTTAGCAAACTTGTGCGCTGGTGGCACCAATTCGGCCCGTTTTGCGCCGACTTTCGTCCACTAACGAAACGGTCTGAAACGCCCCAAAACATGAGTTTTTGGTCCAATGGAGTGGATCGAGTGCGTTCGTTGAGAAAAATTCCGACGCAACTTCGTTTAGCAAACTTGTGCGTTGATGGCACCAATTCGGCCCGTTTTGCACCGACTTTTGTGAAGGAACGAATCGGTCTGGAACGCCCCAAAACATGAGTTTTGGGTGCAATGGAGTGGATCGGGTGCGTTCGTTGCGATAAATTCCGACGCAACTTCTCTTAGCAAACTTGTGCGCTGATGGCACCAATTCGGCCCGTTTTGCACCGACTTTTGTAAAGTAACGAATCCGTCTGGAACGCCCCAAAACATGAGTTTTGGGTCCAATGCAGTGGATCGGGTGCGTTCGTTGAGAAAAATTCCGACGCAACTTCGTTTAGCAAACTTGTGCGTTGATGGCACCAATTCGGCCCGTTTTGCACCGACTTTTGTGAAGTAACGAATCGGTCTGGAACGCCCCAAAACATGAGTTTTGGGTCCAATGGAGTGGATCGGGTGCGTTCGTTGCGAAAAATTCCGACGCAACATCTCTTAGCAAACTTGTGCGCTGGTGGCACCAATTCGGCCCGTTTTGCGCCGACTTTCGTCCACTAACGAAACGGTCTCAAACGCCCCAAAACATGAGTTTTTGGTCCAATGGAGTGGATCGAGTGCGTTCGTTGAGAAAAATTCCGACGCAACTTCGTTTAGCAAACTTGTGCGTTGATGGCACCAATTCGGCCCGTTTTGCACCGACTTTTGTGAAGGAACGAATCGGTCTGGAACGCCCCAAAACATGAGTTTTGGGTGCAATGGAGTGGATCGGGTGCGTTCGTTGCGATAAATTCCGACACAACTTCTCTTAGCAAACTTGTGCGCTGATGGCACCAATTCGGCCCGTTTTGCACCGACTTTTGTAAAGTAACGAATCCGTCTGGAACGCCCCAAAACATGAGTTTTGGGTCCAATGCAGTGGATCGGGTGCGTTCGTTGAGAAAAATTCCGACGCAACTTCGTTTAGCAAACTTGTGCGTTGATGGCACCAATTCGGCCCGTTTTGCACCGACTTTTGTGAAGTAACGAATCGGTCTGGAACGCCCCAAAACATAAGTTTTGGGTCCAATGGAGTGGATCGGGTGCGTTCGTTGCGAAAAATTCCGACGCAACTTCTCTTAGCAAACTTGTTTTCTGATGGCACCAATTCGGCCCATTTTGCACCGACTTTTGTGAAGTAACGAATCGGTCTGGAACGCCCCAAAACATTAGTTTTGGGTCCAATGGAGTGGATCGAGTGCGTTCGTTGAGAAAAATTCCGACGCAACTTCGTTTAGCAAACTTGTGCGTTGATGGCACCAATTCGGCCCGTTTTGCATCGACTTTTGTGAAGTAACGAATCGGTCTAGAACGCCCCAAAACATGAGTTTTGTGTCCAATGGAGTGGATCGGGTGCGTTCGTTGCGATAAATTCCGACGCAACTTCTCTTAGCAAACTTGTGCGCTGATGGCACCAATTCGGCCCGTTTTGCGTCGACTTTCGTCCACTAACGAAACGGTCTGAAACGCCCCAATATATGAGTTTTGGGTCCAATGGAGTGGATCGGGTGCGTTCGTTGAGAAAAATTCCTACGCAACTTCATTTAGCAAACTTGTGCGTTGATGGCACCAATTCGGCCCGTTTTGCACCGACTTTTATGAAGTAACAAATCGGTCTGGAACGCCCCAAAACATCAGTTTTGGGTCCAATGGAGTGGATCGGGTGCGTTCGTTGCGAAAAATTCCGACGCAACTTCGTTTAGCAAACTTGTGCGTTGATGGCACCAATTCGGCCCGTTTTGCACCGACTTTTGTGAAGTAACGAATCGGTCTGGAACGCCCCAAAACATGAGTTTTGGGTCCAATGGAGTGGATCGGGTGCGTTCGTTGCGATAAATTCCGACGCAACTTCTCTTAGCAAACTTGTGCGCTGATGGCACCAATTCGGCCCGTTTTGCGCCGACTTTCGTCCACTAACGAAACGGTCTGAAACGCCCCAATACCTGAGTTTTGGGTCCAATGTAGTGGATCGGGTGCGTTCGTTGAGAAAAATTCCGACGCAAATTCGTTTAGCAAACTTGTGCGTTTATGGCACCAATTTGGCCCGTTTTGCATCGACTTTTGTGAAGTAAAGAATCGGTCTAAAAGGCCCCAAAACATGAGTTTTGGGTCCAATGGAGTGGATCGGGTGCGTTCATTGCGAAAATTCCTACGCTACTTCGTTTAGCGAACTTGTGCGTATTCGGCCCGTTTTGCACCAACTTTTGTGAAGTAACGAATCGGTCTGGAACGCCCCAAAACATGAGTTTTGTGTCCAATGGAGTGTATCGGGTGCATTCGTTGCAATAAATTCCGACACAACTTCTCTTAGCAAACTTGTGCGCTGATGGCACCAATTCGGCCCGTTTGGCACCGACTTCTGTGAAGTAACGAATCAGTTTAAAACGCCCAAAAACATGAGTTATGAATCCAATGGAGTGGATCCGATTCGTTCGTTGCGGAAAATTTCGACGCAACTTCGTTTAGCGAACTTGTGCGTTGATGGCACCAATTCGGCCCGTTTTGCACCGAGTTTTGTGAAGTAACGAATCGGTCTGGAACGCCCTAAAACATGAGTTTTGGGTCCAATGGAGTGGATCGGTTGTGTTCGTTGCGATAAATTCCGACGCAACATCTCTTAGCAAACTTGTGCGCTGGTGGCACCAATTCGGCCCGTTTTGCGCCGACTTTCGTCCACTAACGAAACGGTCTGAAACGCCCCAAAACATGAGTTTTTGGTCCAATGGAGTGGATCGAGTGCGTTCGTTGAGAAAAATTCCGACGCAACTTCGTTTAGCAAACTTGTGCGTTGATGGCACCAATTCGGCCCGTTTTGCACCGACTTTTGTGAAGGAACGAATCGGTCTGGAACGCCCCAAAACATGAGTTTTGGGTGCAATGGAGTGGATCGGGTGCGTTCGTTGCGATAAATTCCGACGCAACTTCTCTTAGCAAACTTGTGCGCTGATGGCACCAATTCGGCCCGTTTTGCACCGACTTTTGTAAAGTAACGAATCCGTCTGGAACGCCCCAAAACATGAGTTTTGGGTCCAATGCAGTGGATCGGGTGCGTTCGTTGAGAAAAATTCCGACGCAACTTCGTTTAGCAAACTTGTGCGTTGATGGCACCAATTCGGCCCGTTTTGCACCGACTTTTGTGAAGTAACGAATCGGTCTGGAACGCCCCAAAACATGAGTTTTGGGTCCAATGGAGTGGATCGGGTGCGTTCGTTGCGAAAAATTCCGACGCAACATCTCTTAGCAAACTTGTGCGCTGGTGGCACCAATTCGGCCCGTTTTGCGCCGACTTTCGTCCACTAACGAAACGGTCTCAAACGCCCCAAAACATGAGTTTTTGGTCCAATGGAGTGGATCGAGTGCGTTCGTTGAGAAAAATTCCGACGCAACTTCGTTTAGCAAACTTGTGCGTTGATGGCACCAATTCGGCCCGTTTTGCACCGACTTTTGTGAAGGAACGAATCGGTCTGGAACGCCCCAAAACATGAGTTTTGGGTGCAATGGAGTGGATCGGGTGCGTTCGTTGCGATAAATTCCGACACAACTTCTCTTAGCAAACTTGTGCGCTGATGGCACCAATTCGGCCCGTTTTGCACCGACTTTTGTAAAGTAACGAATCCGTCTGGAACGCCCCAAAACATGAGTTTTGGGTCCAATGCAGTGGATCGGGTGCGTTCGTTGAGAAAAATTCCGACGCAACTTCGTTTAGCAAACTTGTGCGTTGATGGCACCAATTCGGCCCGTTTTGCACCGACTTTTGTGAAGTAACGAATCGGTCTGGAACGCCCCAAAACATAAGTTTTGGGTCCAATGGAGTGGATCGGGTGCGTTCGTTGCGAAAAATTCCGACGCAACTTCTCTTAGCAAACTTGTTTTCTGATGGCACCAATTCGGCCCATTTTGCACCGACTTTTGTGAAGTAACGAATCGGTCTGGAACGCCCCAAAACATTAGTTTTGGGTCCAATGGAGTGGATCGGGTGCGTTGGTTGCGATAAATTCTGACGGAACTTCGTTTAGCAAACTTGTGCGTTGATGGCACCAATTCGGCCCGTTTTGCACCGACTTTTGTAAAGTAACGAAACGGTCTGAAACGCCCCAATACCTGAGTTTTGGGTGCAATGGAGTGGATCGGGTGCGTTCGTTGCGATAAATTCCGACGCAACTTCTCTTAGCAAACTTGTGCGCTGATGGCACCAATTCGGCCCGTTTTGCACCGACTTTTGTAAAGTAACGAATCCGTCTGGAACGCCCCAAAACATGAGTTTTTGGTCCAATGCAGTGGATCGGGTGCGTTCGTTGAGAAAAATTCCGACGCAACTTCGTTTAGCAAACTTGTGCGTTGATGGCACCAATTCGGCCCGTTTTGCACCGACTTTTGTGAAGTAACGAATCGGTCTGGAACGCCCCAAAACATGAGTTTTGGGTCCAATGGAGTGGATCGGGTGCGTTCGTTGCGAAAAATTCCGACGCAACTTCTCTTAGCAAACTTGTGCGCTGGTGGCACAAATTCGGCCCGTTTTGCGCCGACTTTCGTCCACTAACGAAACGGTCTGAAACGCCCCAAAACATGAGTTTTTGGTCCAATGGAGTGGATCGAGTGCGTTCGTTGAGAAAAATTCCGACGCAACTTCGTTTAGCAAACTTGTGCGTTGATGGCACCAATTCGGCCCGTTTTGCACCGACTTTTGTGAAGGAACGAATCGGTCTGGAACGCCCCAAAACATGAGTTTTGGGTGCAATGGAGTGGATCGGGTGCGTTCGTTGCGATAAATTCCGACGCAACTTCTCTTAGCAAACTTGTGCGCTGATGGCACCAATTCGGCCCGTTTTGCACCGACTTTTGTAAAGTAACGAATCCGTCTGGAACGCCCCAAAACATGAGTTTTGGGTCCAATGCAGTGGATCGGGTGCGTTCGTTGAGAAAAATTCCGACGCAACTTCGTTTAGCAAACTTGTGCGTTGATGGCACCAATTCGGCCCGTTTTGCACCGACTTTGGTGAAGTAACGAATCGGTCTGGAACGCCCCAAAACATGAGTTTTGGGTCCAATGGAGTGGATCGGGTGCGTTCGTTGCGATAAATTCCGACGCAACATCTCTTAGCAAACTTGTGCGCTGGTGGCACCAATTCGGCCCGTTTTGCGCCGACTTTCGTCCACTAACGAAACGGTCTCAAACGCCCCAAAACATGAGTTTTTGGTCCAATGGAGTGGATCGAGTGCGTTCGTTGAGAAAATATCCGACGCAACTTCGTTTAGCAAACTTGTGCGTTGATGGCACCAATTCGGCCCGTTTTGTACCGACTTTTGTGAAGGAACGAATCGGTCTGGAACGCCCCAAAACATGAGTTTTGGGTGCAATGGAGTGGATCGGGTGCGTTCGTTGCGATAAATTCCGACGCAACTTCTCTTAGCAAACTTGTGCGCTGATGGCACCAATTCGGCCCGTTTTGCACCGACTTTTGTAAAGTAACGAATCCGTCTGGAACGCCCCAAAACATGAGTTTTGGGTCCAATGCAGTGGATCGGGTGCGTTCGTTGAGAAAAATTCCGACGCAACTTCGTTTAGCAAACTTGTGCGTTGATGGCACCAATTCGGCCCGTTTTTGCACCGACTTTTGTGAAGTAACGAATCGGTCTGGAACGCCCCAAAACATGAGTTTTTGGGTCCAATGGAGTGGATCGGGTGCGTTCGTTGCGAAAAATTCCGACGCAACTTCTCTTAGCAAACTTGTTTTTCTGATGGCACCAATTCGGCCCATTTTTGCACCGACTTTTGTGAAGTAACGAATCGGTCTGGAACGCCCCAAAACATTAGTTTTGGGTCCAATGGAGTGGATCGGGTGCGTTGGTTGCGATAAATTCCGACGCAACTTCGTTTAGCAAACTTGTGCGTTGATGGCACCAATTCGGCCCGTTTTGCACCGACTTTTGTAAAGTAACGAAACGGTCTGAAACGCCCCAATACCTGAGTTTTGGGTGCAATGGAGTGGATCGGGTGCGTTCGTTGCGATAAATTCCGACGCAACTTCTCTTAGCAAACTTGTGCGCTGATGGCACCAATTCGGCCCGTTTTGCACCGACTTTTGTAAAGTAACGAATCCGTCTGGAACGCCCCAAAACATGAGTTTTTTGTCCAATGCAGTGGATCGGGTGCGTTCGTTGAGAAAAATTCCGACGCAACTTCGTTTAGCAAACTTGTGCGTTGATGGCACCAATTCGGCCCGTTTTTGCACCGACTTTTGTGAAGTAACGAATCGGTCTGGAACGCCCCAAAACATGAGTTTTGGGTCCAATGGAGTGGATCGGGTGCGTTCGTTGCGAAAAATTCCGACGCAACTTCTCTTAGCAAACTTGTTTTCTGATGGCACCAATTCGGCCCCTTTTGCACCGACTTTTGTGAAGTAACGAATCGGTCTGGAACGCCCCAAAACATTAGTTTTGGGTCCAATGGAGTGGATCGGGTGCGTTCGTTGCGATAAATTCCGACGCAACTTCGTTTAGCAAACTTGTGCGTTGATGGCACCAATTCGGCCCGTTTTGCACCGACTTTTGTAAAGTAACGAAACGGTCTGAAACGCTCCAATACCTGAGTTTTGGGGTCCAATGCAGTGGATCGGGTGCGTTCGTTGAGAAAAAATTCCGACGCAAATTCATTTAGCAAACTTGTGCGTTTATGGCACCAATTTGGCCCGTTTTGCATCGACTTTTTGTGAAGTAAAGAATCGGTCTAAAAAGGCCCCAAAACATGAGTTTTGGGTCCAATGGAGTGGATCGGGTGCGTTTCATTGCGAAAATTCCTACGCAACTTCGTTTAGTGAACTTGTGCGTATTCGGCCCGTTTTGCACCAACTTTTGTGAAGTAACGAATCGGTCTGGAACGCCCCAAAACATGAGTTTTGTGTCCAATGGAGTGTATCGGGTGCATTCGTTGCAATAAATTCCGACACAACTTCTCTTAGAAAACTTGTGCGCTGATGGCACCAATTCGGCCCGTTTGGCACCGACTTCTGTGAAGTAACGAATCAGTTTAAAACGCCCAAAAACATGAGTTATGAATCCAATGGAGTGGATCCGATTCGTTCGTTGCGGAAAAATTTCGACGCAACTTCGTTTAGCGAACTTGTGCGTTGATGGCACCAATTCGGCCCGTTTTTGCACCGACTTTTGTGAAGGAACGAATCGGTCTGGAACGCCCCAAAACATGAGTTTTGGGTGCAATGGAGTGGATCGGGTGCGTTCGTTGCGATAAATTCCAACGCAACTTCTCTTAGCAAACTTGTGCGCTGATGGCACCAATTCGGCCCGTTTTGCACCGACTTTTGTAAAGTAACGAATCCGTCTGGAACGCCCCAAAACATGAGTTTTTGGGTCCAATGCTGTGGATCGGGTGCGTTCGTTGAGAAAAATTCCGACGCAACTTCTCTTAGCAAACTTGTGCGCTGATGGCACCAATTCGGCCCGTTTTTGCACCGACTTTTGTAAAGTAACGAATCCGTCTGGAACGCCCCAAAATATGAGTTTTGGGTCCAATGCAGTGGATCGGGTGCGTTCGTTGAGAAAAAATTCCGACACAACTTCGTTTAGCAAGCTTGTGCGTTGATGGCACCAATTCGGCCCGTTTTGCACCGACTTTTGTGAAGTAACGAATCGGTCTGGAACGCCCCAAAAACATGAGTTTTGGGTCCAATGGAGTGGATCGGGTGCGTTCGTTGCGATAAATTCCGAAGCAACTTCTCTTAGCAAACTTGTTTCTGATTGCACCAATTCGGCCCATTTTGCACCGACTTTTGTGAAGTAACGAATCGGTCTGGAACGCCCCTAAACATGAGTTTTGGGTCCAATGGAGTGGATCGGGTGCATTCGTTGCGAAAAATTCCGACGCAACTTCGTTTAGCAAACTTGTGCGTTGATGGCACCAATTCGGCCCGTTTTGCACCGACTTTTGTAAAGTAATGAATCCGTCTGAAACGTCCCCAATACCTGAGGTTTTGGGTCCAATGCAGTGGATCGGGTGCGTTCGTTGAGAAAAATTCCGACGCAAATTCGTTTAGCAAACTTGTGCGTTTATGGCACCAATTTGGCCCGTTTTGCATCGACTTTTGTGAAGTAAAGAATCGGTCTAAAAGGCCCCAAAACATGAGTTTTTGGGTCCAATGGAGTGGATCGGGTGCGTTCATTGCGAAAATTCCTACGCAACTTCGTTTAGCGAACTTGTGCGTATTCGGCCCGTTTTTGCACCAACTTTTGTGAAGTAACGAATCGGTCTGGAACGCCCCAAAACATGAGTTTTTGTGTCCAATGGAGTGTATCGGGTGCATTCGTTGCAATAAATTCCGACACAACTTCTCTTAGCAAACTTGTGCGCTGATGGCACCAATTCGGCCCGTTTGGCACCGACTTCTGTGAAGTAACGAATCAGTTTAAAACGCCCAAAAAACATGAGTTATGAATCCAATGGAGTGGATCCGATTCGTTCGTTGCGGAAAATTTCGACGCAACTTCGTTTAGCGAACTTGTGCGTTGATGGCACCAATTCGGCCCCGTTTTGCACCGAGTTTTGTGAAGTAACGAATCGGTCTGGAACGCCCTAAAACATGAGTTTTTGGGTCCAGTGGAGTGGATCGGGTGCGTTCGTTGCGATAAATTCCGACGCAACTTCTCTTAGCAAACTTGTGCGCTGATGGCACCAATTCGGCCCGTTTTTGCGCCGACTTTCGTCCACTAACGAAACGGTCTGGAACGCCCCAAAACATGAGTTTTTGGGTCTAATGGAGTGGATCGGGTGCGTTCGTTGCGAAAAAATTCCGACGCAACTGCGTTTAGCAAACTTGTGCGTTGATGGCACCAATTCG
>CM064073.1:18325181-18363715 GCA_032594955.1 Panicum miliaceum
GGTGCATTCGTTGCAATAAATTCCGACACAACTTCTCTTAGCAAACTTGTGCGCTGATGGCACCAATTCGGCCCGTTTGGCACCGACTTTTGTGAAGTAACGAATCAGTTTAAAACGCCCAAAAACATGAGTTATGAATCCAATGGAGTGGATCAGATGCGTTCGTTGCGGAAAATTTCAACGCAACTTCTCTTAGCAAATTTGTGCGCTGATGGCACCAATTCGGCCCGTTTTGCGCCGACTTTCGTCCACTAACGAAACGGTCTGAAACGCCCCAAAACATGAGTTTTTGGTCCAATGGAGTGGATCGAGTGCGTTCGTTGAGAAAAATTCCGACGCAACTTCGTTTAGCAAACTTGTGCGTTGATGGCACCAATTCGGCCCGTTTTGCACCGACTTTTGTGAAGGAACGAATCGGTCTGGAACGCCACAAAACATGAGTTTTGGGTGCAATGGAGTGGATCGGGTGTGTTCGTTGCGATAAATTCCGACGCAACTTCTCTTAGCAAACTTGTGCGCTGATGGCACCAATTCGGCCCGTTTTGCGCCAACTTTCGTGCACTAACGAAACGGCCTGAAACGCCCCAATACATGAGTTTTGGGTCCAATGGAGTGGATCGGGTGCGTTCGTTGAGAAAAATTCCGACGCAACTTCGTTTAGCAAACTTGTGCGTTGATGGCACCAATTCGGCCCGTTTTGCACCGACTTTTGTGAAGTAACGAATCGGTCTGGAACGCCCCAAAACATGAGTTTTGGGTCCAATGGAGTGGATCGGGTGCGTTCGTTGCGAAAAATTCCGACGCAACTTCGTTTAGCAAACTTGTGCGTTGATGGCACCAATTCGGCCCGTTTTGCACCGACTTTTGTGAAGGAACGAATCGGTCTGGAACGCCACAAAACATGAGTTTTGGGTGCAATGGAGTGGATCGGGTGCGTTCGTTGCGATAAATTCCGACGCAACTTCTCTTAGCAAACTTGTGCGCTGATGGCACCAATTCGGCCCGTTTTGCGCCGACTTTCGTGCACTAACGAAACGGTCTGAAACGCCCCAATACATGAGTTTTGGGTCCAATGGAGTGGATCGGGTGCGTTCGTTGAGAAAAATTCCGACGCAAGTTCGTTTAGCAAACTTGTGCGTTGATGGCACCAATTCGGCCCGTTTTGCACCGACTTTTATGAAGTAACGAATCGGTATGGAACGCCCCCAAACATGAGTTTTGGGTCCAATGGAGTGGATCGGGTGCGTTCATTGCGAAAAATTCCGACGCAACTTCATTTAGCAAACTTGTGCGCTGATGGCACCAATTCGGCCCGTTTGGCACCGACTTCTGTGAAGTAACGAATCGGTCTGGAACGCCCCAAAACATTAGTTTTGGGTCCAATGGAGTGGATCGGGTGCGTTCGTTGCGATAAATTCCGACGCAACTTCTCTTAGCAAATTTGTGCGCCATGGCACCGATTCGGCCCGTTTTGCGCCGACATTCGTCCACTAACGAATCGGTCTGGAACGCCCCAAAACATGAGTTTTGGGTGCAATGGAGTGGATCGGGTGCGTTCGTTGCGATAAATTCCGACGCAACTTCTCTTAGCAAACTTGTGCGCTGATGGCACCAATTCGGCCCGTTTTGCGCCGACTTTCGTGCACTAACGAAACGGTCTGAAACGCCCCAATACATGAGTTTTGGGTCCAATGGAGTGGATCGGGTGCGTTCGTTGAGAAAAATTCCGACGCAACTTCGTTTAGCAAACTTGTGCGTTGATGGCACCAATTCGGCCCGTTTTGCACCGACTTTTGTGAAGTAACGAATCGGTCTGGAACGCCCCAAAACATGAGTTTTGGGTCCAATGGAGTGGATCGGGTGCGTTCGTTGCGAAAAATTCCGACGCAACTTCATTTAGTAAACTTGTGCGTTGATGGCACCAATTCGGCCCGTTTTGCACCGAGTTTTGTGAAGTAACGAATCGGTCTGGAACGCCCTAAAACATGAGTTTTGGGTCCAGTGGAGTGGATCGGGTGCGTTCGTTGCGATAAATTCCGACGCAACTTCTCTTAGCAAACTTGTGCGCTGATGGCACCAATTCGGCCCGTTTTGTGCTGACTTTCGTCCACTAACGAAACGGTCTGAAATGCCCCAAAACATGAGTTTTTGGTCCAATGGAGTGGATCGAGTGCGTTCGTTGAGAAAAATTCCGACGCAACTTCGTTTAGCAAACTTGTGCGTTGATGGCACCAATTCGGCCCGTTTTGCACCGACTATTGTGAAGGAACGAATCGGTCTGGAACGCCCCAAAACATGAGTTTTGGGTGCAATGGAGTGGATCGGGTGTGTTCGTTGCGATAAATTCCGACGCAACTTCTCTTAGCAAACTTGTGCGCTGATGGCACCAATTCGGCCCGTTTTGCGCCAACTTTCGTGCACTAACGAAACGGCCTGAAACGCCCCAATACATGAGTTTTGGGTCCAATGGAGTGGATCGGGTGCGTTCGTTGAGAAAAATTCCGACGCAACTTCGTTTAGCAAACTTGTGCGTTGATGGCACCAATTCGGCCCGTTTTGCACCGACTTTTGTGAAGTAACGAATCGGTCTGGAACGCCCCAAAACATGAGTTTTGGGTCCAATGGAGTGGATCGGGTGCGTTCGTTGCGAAAAATTCCGACGCAACTTCGTTTAGCAAACTTGTGCGTTGATGGCACCAATTCGGCCCGTTTTGCACCGACTTTTGTGAAGGAACGAATCGGTCTGGAACGCCACAAAACATGAGTTTTGGGTGCAATGGAGTGGATCGGGTGCGTTCGTTGCGATAAATTCCGACGCAACTTCTCTTAGCAAACTTGTGCGCTGATGGCACCAATTCGGCCCGTTTTGCGCCGACTTTCGTGCACTAACGAAACGGTCTGAAACGCCCCAATACATGAGTTTTGGGTCCAATGGAGTGGATCGGGTGCGTTCGTTGAGAAAAATTCCGACGCAAGTTCGTTTAGCAAACTTGTGCGTTGATGGCACCAATTCGGCCCGTTTTGCACCGACTTTTATGAAGTAACGAATCGGTATGGAACGCCCCCAAACATGAGTTTTGGGTCCAATGGAGTGGATCGGGTGCGTTCATTGCGAAAAATTCCGACGCAACTTCATTTAGCAAACTTGTGCGCTGATGGCACCAATTCGGCCCGTTTGGCACCGACTTCTGTGAAGTAACGAATCGGTCTGGAACGCCCCAAAACATTAGTTTTGGGTCCAATGGAGTGGATCGGGTGCGTTCGTTGCGATAAATTCCGACGCAACTTCTCTTAGCAAATTTGTGCGCCATGGCACCGATTCGGCCCGTTTTGCGCCGACATTCGTCCACTAACGAATCGGTCTGGAACGCCCCAAAACATGAGTTTTGGGTGCAATGGAGTGGATCGGGTGCGTTCGTTGCGATAAATTCCGACGCAACTTCTCTTAGCAAACTTGTGCGCTGATGGCACCAATTCGGCCCGTTTTGCGCCGACTTTCGTGCACTAACGAAACGGTCTGAAACGCCCCAATACATGAGTTTTGGGTCCAATGGAGTGGATCGGGTGCGTTCGTTGAGAAAAATTCCGACGCAACTTCGTTTAGCAAACTTGTGCGTTGATGGCACCAATTCGGCCCGTTTTGCACCGACTTTTGTGAAGTAACGAATCGGTCTGGAACGCCCCAAAACATGAGTTTTGGGTCCAATGGAGTGGATCGGGTGCGTTCGTTGCGAAAAATTCCGACGCAACTTCATTTAGTAAACTTGTGCGTTGATGGCACCAATTCGGCCCGTTTTGCACCGAGTTTTGTGAAGTAACGAATCGGTCTGGAACGCCCTAAAACATGAGTTTTGGGTCCAGTGGAGTGGATCGGGTGCGTTCGTTGCGATAAATTCCGACGCAACTTCTCTTAGCAAACTTGTGCGCTGATGGCACCAATTCGGCCCGTTTTGCGCTGACTTTCGTCCACTAACGAAACGGTCTGAAATGCCCCAAAACATGAGTTTTTGGTCCAATGGAGTGGATCGAGTGCGTTCGTTGAGAAAAATTCCGACGCAACTTCGTTTAGCAAACTTGTGCGTTGATGGCACCAATTCGGCCCGTTTTGCACCGACTATTGTGAAGGAACGAATCGGTCTGGAACGCCCCAAAACATGAGTTTTGGGTGCAATGGAGTGGATCGGGTGTGTTCGTTGCGATAAATTCCGACGCAACTTCTCTTAGCAAACTTGTGCGCTGATGGCACCAATTCGGCCCGTTTTGCGCCAACTTTCGTGCACTAACGAAACGGCCTGAAACGCCCCAATACATGAGTTTTGGGTCCAATGGAGTGGATCGGGTGCGTTCGTTGAGAAAAATTCCGACGCAACTTCGTTTAGCAAACTTGTGCGTTGATGGCACCAATTCGGCCCGTTTTGCACCGACTTTTGTGAAGTAACGAATCGGTCTGGAACGCCCCAAAACATGAGTTTTGGGTCCAATGGAGTGGATCGGGTGCGTTCGTTGCGAAAAATTCCGACGCAACTTCGTTTAGCAAACTTGTGCGTTGATGGCACCAATTCGGCCCGTTTTGCACCGACTTTTGTGAAGGAACGAATCGGTCTGGAACGCCACAAAACATGAGTTTTGGGTGCAATGGAGTGGATCCGGGTGCGTTCGTTGCGATAAATTCCGACGCAACTTCTCTTAGCAAACTTGTGCGCTGATGGCACCAATTCGGCCCGTTTTGCGCCGACTTTCGTGCACTAACGAAACGGTCTGAAACGCCCCAATACATGAGTTTTGGGTCCAATGGAGTGGATCGGGTGCGTTCGTTGAGAAAAATTCCGACGCAAGTTCGTTTAGCAAACTTGTGCGTTGATGGCACCAATTCGGCCCGTTTTGCACCCGACTTTTATGAAGTAACGAATCGGTATGGAACGCCCCCAAACATGAGTTTTGGGTCCAATGGAGTGGATCGGGTGCGTTCCTTGCGAAAAATTCCGACGCAACTTCATTTAGCAAACTTGTGCGCTGATGGCACCAATTCGGCCCGTTTGGCACGACTTCTGTGAAGTAACGAATCGGTCTGGAACGCCCCAAAACATTAGTTTTGGGTCCAATGGAGTGGATCGGGTGCGTTCGCTGCGATAAATTCCGACGCAACTTCTCTTAGCAAATTTGTGCGCCATGGCACCGATTCGGCCCGTTTTGCGCCGACATTCGTCCACTAACGAATCGGTCTGGAACGCCCCAAAACATGAGTTTTTGGGTGCAATGGAGTGGATCGGGTGCGTTCGTTGCGATAAATTCCGACGCACTTCTCTTAGCAAAACTTGTGCGCTGATAGCACCAATTCGGCCCGTTTTGCGCCGACTTTCGTGCACTAACGAAACGGTCTGAACGTCCCAATACATGAGTTTTGGGTCCAATGGAGTGGATCGGGTGCGTTAGTTGAGAAAAATTCCGATGCAACTTCGTTTAGCAAACTTGTGCGTTGATGGCACCAATTCGGCCCGTTTTGCACCGACTTTTTTGAAGTAACGAATCGGTCTGGAACGCCCCAAAACATGAGTTTTGGGTCAATGGAGTGGATCGGGTGCGTTCGTTGCGATAAATTCCAACGCAACTTCTCTTAGCAAACTTGTGCGCCATGGCACCAATTCGGCCCGTTTTGCGCCGACTTTCTTGCACTAACGAAACGGTCTGGAACGCCCCAAAACATGAGTTTTGGGTCCAATGGAGTGGATCGGGTGCGTTCGTTGCGATAAATTCCGACGCAACTTCTCTTAGCAAACTTGTGCGCCATGGCACCAATTCGGCCCGTTTTGCGCCGACTTTCGTGCACTAACGAAACGGTCTGGAACGCCCCAAAACATGAGTTTTGGGTCCAGTGGAGTGGATCGGGTGCGTTCGTTGCGATAAATTCCGACGCAACTTCTCTTAGCAAACTTGTGCGCTGATGGCACCAATTCGGCCCGTTTTGCGCTGACTTTCGTCCACTAACGAAATGGTCTGAAACGCCCCAAAACATGAGTTTTTGGTCCAATGGAGTGGATCGAGTGCGTTCGTTGAGAAAAATTCCGACGCAACTTCGTTTAGCAAACTTGTGCGTTGATGGCACCAATTCGGCCCGTTTTGCACCGACTATTGTGAAGTAACGAATCGGTCTGGAACGCCACAAAACATGAGTTTTGGGTGCAATGGAGTGGATCGGGTGCGTTCGTTGCGATAAATTCCGACGCAACTTCTCTTAGCAAACTTGTGCGCCATGGCACCGATTCGGCCCGTTTTGCGCCGACATTCGTGCACTAACGAATCGGTCTGGAACGCCCCAAAACATGAGTTTTGGGTGCAATGGAGTGGATCGGGTGCGTTCGTTGCGATAAATTCCGACGCAACTTCTCTTAGCAAACTTGTGCGCTGATGGCACCAATTCGGCCCGTTTTGCGCCGACTTTCGTGCACTAACGAAACGGTCTGAAACGCCCCAATACATGAGTTTTGGGTCCAATGGAGTGGATCGGGTGCGTTCGTTGAGAAAAATTCCGACGCAACTTCGTTTAGCAAACTTGTGCGTTGATGGCACCAATTCGGCCCGTTTTGCACCGACTTTTGTGAAGTAACGAATCGGTCTGGAACGCCCCAAAACATGAGTTTTGGGTCCAATGGAGTGGATCGGGTGCGTTCGTTGCGAAAAATTCCGACGCAACTTCGTTTAGCAAACTTGTGCGTTGATGGCACCAATTCGGCCCGTTTTGCACCGACTTTTGTGAAGGAACGAATCGGTCTGGAACGCCACAAAACATGAGTTTTGGGTGCAATGGAGTGGATCGGGTGCGTTCGTTGCGATAAATTCCGACGCAACTTCTCTTAGCAAACTTGTGCGCTGATGGCACCAATTCGGCCCGTTTTGCGCCTACTTTCGTGCACTAACGAAACGGTCTGAAACGCCCCAATACATGAGTTTTGGGTCCAATGGAGTGGATCGGGTGCGTTCGTTGAGAAAAATTCCGACGCAAGTTCGTTTAGCAAACTTGTGCGTTGATGGCACCAATTCGGCCCGTTTTGCACCGACTTTTATGAAGTAACGAATCGGTATGGAACGCCCCCAAACATGAGTTTTGGGTCCAATGGAGTGGATCGGGTGCGTTCGTTGCGAAAAATTCCGACGCAACTTCATTTAGCAAACTTGTGCGTTGATGGCACCAATTCGGCCCGTTTTGCACCGACTTTTGTGAAGTAACGAATCGGTCTGGAACGCCCCAAAACATTAGTTTTGGGTCCAATGGAGTGGATCCGGTGCGTTCGTTGCGATAAATTCCGACGCAACTTCTCTTAGCGAACTTGTGCGCCATGGCACCGATTCGGCCCGTTTTGCGCCGACATTCATGCACTAACGAATCGGTCTGGAACGCCCCAAAACATGAGTTTTGGGTGCAATGGAGTGGATCGGGTGCGTTCGTTGCGATAAATTCCGACGCAACTTCTCTTAGCAAACTTGTGCGCTGATAGCACCAATTCGGCCCGTTTTGCGCCGACTTTCGTGCACTAACGAAACGGTCTGAAACGCCCCAATACATGAGTTTTGGGTCCAATGGAGTGGATCGGGTGCGTTAGTTGAGAAAAATTCCGATGCAACTTCGTTTAGCAAACTTGTGCGTTGATGGCACCAATTCGGCCCGTTTTGCACCGACTTTTTTGAAGTAACGAATCGGTCTGGAACGCCCCAAAACATGAGTTTTGGGTCCAATGGAGTGGATCGGGTGCGTTCGTTGCGATAAATTCCAACGCAACTTCTCTTAGCAAACTTGTGCGCCATGGCACCAATTCGGCCCGTTTTGCGCCGACTTTCTTGCACTAACGAAACGGTCTGGAACGCCCCAAAACATGAGTTTTGGGTCCAATGGAGTGGATCGGGTGCGTTCGTTGCGATAAATTCCGACGCAACTTCTCTTAGCAAACTTGTGCGCCATGGCACCAATTCGGCCCGTTTTGCGCCGACTTTCGTGCACTAACGAAACGGTCTGGAACGCCCCAAAACATGAGTTTTGGGTCCAGTGGAGTGGATCGGGTGCGTTCGTTGCGATAAATTCCGACGCAACTTCTCTTAGCAAACTTGTGCGCTGATGGCACCAATTCGGCCCGTTTTGCGCCGACTTTCGTCCACTAACGAAACGGTCTGAAACACCCAAAACATGAGTTTTTGGTCCAATGGAGTGGATCGAGTGCGTTCGTTGAGAAAAATTCCGACGCAACTTCGTTTAGCAAACTTGTGCGTTGATGGCACCAATTCGGCCCGTTTTGCACCGACTTTTGTGAAGTAACGAATCGGTCTGGAACGCCCCAAAACATTAGTTTTGGGTCCAATGGAGTGGATCGGGTGCGTTCGTTGCGAAAAATTCCGACGCAACTTCGTTTAGCAAACTTGTGCGTTGATGGCACCAATTCGGCCCGTTTTGCACCGACTTTTGTGAAGGAACGAATCGGTCTGGAACGCCACAAAACATGAGTTTTGGGTGCAATGGAGTGGATCGGGTGCGTTCGTTGCGATAAATTCCGACGCAACTTCTCTTAGCAAACTTGTGCGCTGATGGCACCAATTCGGCCCGTTTTGCGCCGACTTTCGTGCACTAACGAAACGGTCTGAAACGCCCCAATACATGAGTTTTGGGTCCAATGGAGTGGATCGGGTGCGTTCGTTGAGAAAAATTCCGACGCAAGTTCGTTTAGCAAACTTGTGCGTTGATGGCACCAATTCGGCCCGTTTTGCACCGACTTTTATGAAGTAACGAATCGGTATGGAACGCCCCCAAACATGAGTTTTGGGTCCAATGGAGTGGATCGGGTGCGTTCATTGCGAAAAATTCCGACGCAACTTCATTTAGCAAACTTGTGCGTTGATGGCACCAATTCGGCCCGTTTTGCACCGACTTTTTTGAAGTAACGAATCGGTCTGGAACGCCCCAAAACATGAGTTTTGGGTCCAATGGAGTGGATCGGGTGCGTTCGTTGCGATAAATTCCAACGCAACTTCTCTTAGCAAACTTGTGCGCCATGGCACCAATTCGGCCCGTTTTGCGCCGACTTTCTTGCACTAACGAAACGGTCTGGAACGCCCCAAAACATGAGTTTTGGGTCCAATGGAGTGGATCGGGTGCGTTCGTTGCGATAAATTCCGACGCAACTTCTCTTAGCAAACTTGTGCGCCATGGCACCAATTCGGCACGTTTTGCGCCGACTTTCGTGCACTAACGAAACGGTCTGGAACGCCCCAAAACATGAGTTTTGGGTCCAGTGGAGTGGATCGGGTGCGTTCGTTGCGATAAATTCCGACGCAACTTCTCTTAGCAAACTTGTGCGCTGATGGCACCAATTCGGCCCGTTTTGCGCCGACTTTCGTCCACTAACGAAACGGTCTGAAACACCCAAAACATGAGTTTTTGGTCCAATGGAGTGGATCGAGTGCGTTCGTTGAGAAAAATTCCGACGCAACTTCGTTTAGCAAACTTGTGCGTTGATGGCACCAATTCGGCCCGTTTTGCACCGACTTTTGTGAAGGAACGAATCGGTCTGGAACGCCACAAAACATGAGTTTTGGGTGCAATGGAGTGGATCGGGTGCGTTCGTTGCGATAAATTCCGACGCAACTTCTCTTAGCAAACTTGTGCGCTGATGGCACCAATTCGGCCCGTTTTGCGCCGACTTTCGTGCACTAACGAAACGGTCTGAAACGCCCCAATACATGAGTTTTGGGTCCAATGGAGTGGATCGGGTGCGTTCGTTGCGAAAAATTCCGACGCAACTTCGTTTAGCAAACTTGTGCGTTGATGGCACCAATTCGGCCCGTTTTGCACCGACTTTTGTGAAGGAACGAATCGGTCTGGAACGCCACAAAACATGAGTTTTGGGTGCAATGGAGTGGATCGGGTGCGTTCGTTGCGATAAATTCCGACGCAACTTCTCTTAGCAAACTTGTGCGCTGATGGCACCAATTCGGCCCGTTTTGCGCCGACTTTCGTGCACTAACGAAACGGTCTGAAACGCCCCAATACATGAGTTTTGGGTCCAATGGAGTGGATCGGGTGCGTTCGTTGAGAAAAATTCCGACGCAAGTTCGTTTAGCAAACTTGTGCGTTGATGGCACCAATTCGGCCCGTTTTGCACCGACTTTTATGAAGTAACGAATCGGTATGGAACGCCCCCAAACATGAGTTTTGGGTCCAATGGAGTGGATCGGGTGCGTTCATTGCGAAAAATTCCGACGCAACTTCATTTAGCAAACTTGTGCGTTGATGGCACCAATTCGGCCCGTTTTGCACCGACTTTTGTGAAGTAACGAATCGGTCTGGAACGCCCCAAAACATTAGTTTTGGGTCCAATGGAGTGGATCGGGTGCGTTCGTTGCGAAAAATTCCGACGCAACTTCGTTTAGCAAACTTGTGCGTTGATGGCACCAATTCGGCCCGTTTTGCACCGACTTTTGTGAAGGAACGAATCGGTCTGGAACGCCACAAAACATGAGTTTTGGGTGCAATGGAGTGGATCGGGTGCGTTCGTTGCGATAAATTCCGACGCAACTTCTCTTAGCAAACTTGTGCGCTGATGGCACCAATTCGGCCCGTTTTGCGCCGACTTTCGTGCACTAACGAAACGGTCTGAAACGCCCCAATACATGAGTTTTGGGTCCAATGGAGTGGATCGGGTGCGTTCGTTGAGAAAAATTCCGACGCAAGTTCGTTTAGCAAACTTGTGCGTTGATGGCACCAATTCGGCCCGTTTTGCACCGACTTTTATGAAGTAACGAATCGGTATGGAACGCCCCCAAACATGAGTTTTGGGTCCAATGGAGTGGATCGGGTGCGTTCATTGCGAAAAATTCCGACGCAACTTCATTTAGCAAACTTGTGCGTTGATGGCACCAATTCGGCCCGTTTTGCACCGACTTTTGTGAAGTAACGAATCGGTCTGGAACGCCCCAAAACATTAGTTTTGGGTCCAATGGAGTGGATCGGGTGCGTTCGTTGCGATAAATTCCGACCCAACTTCTCTTAGCAAACTTGTGCGCCATGGCACCGATTCGGCCCGTTTTGCGCCGACATTCGTGCACTAACGAATCGGTCTGGAACGCCCCAAAACATGAGTTTTGGGTGCAATGGAGTGGATCGGGTGCGTTCGTTGCGATAAATTCCGACGCAACTTCTCTTAGCAAACTTGTGCGCTGATAGCACCAATTCGGCCCGTTTTGCGCCGACTTTCGTGCACTAACGAAACGGTCTGAAACGCCCCAATACATGAGTTTTGGGTCCAATGGAGTGGATCGGGTGCGTTAGTTGAGAAAAATTCCGATGCAACTTCGTTTAGCAAACTTGTGCGTTGATGGCACCAATTCGGCCCGTTTTGCACCGACTTTTGTGAAGGAACGAATCGGTCTGGAACGCCACAAAACATGAGTTTTGGGTGCAATGGAGTGGATCGGGTGCGTTCGTTGCGATAAATTCCGACGCAACTTCTCTTAGCAAACTTGTGCGCTGATGGCACCAATTCGGCCCGTTTTGCGCCGACTTTCGTGCACTAACGAAACGGTCTGAAACGCCCCAATACATGAGTTTTGGGTCCAATGGAGTGGATCGGGTGCGTTCGTTGCGAAAAATTCCGACGCAACTTCGTTTAGCAAACTTGTGCGTTGATGGCACCAATTCGGCCCGTTTTGCACCGACTTTTGTGAAGGAACGAATCGGTCTGGAACGCCACAAAACATGAGTTTTGGGTGCAATGGAGTGGATCGGGTGCGTTCGTTGCGATAAATTCCGACGCAACTTCTCTTAGCAAACTTGTGCGCTGATGGCACCAATTCGGCCCGTTTTGCGCCGACTTTCGTGCACTAACGAAACGGTCTGAAACGCCCCAATACATGAGTTTTGGGTCCAATGGAGTGGATCGGGTGCGTTCGTTGAGAAAAATTCCGACGCAAGTTCGTTTAGCAAACTTGTGCGTTGATGGCACCAATTCGGCCCGTTTTGCACCGACTTTTATGAAGTAACGAATCGGTATGGAACGCCCCCAAACATGAGTTTTGGGTCCAATGGAGTGGATCGGGTGCGTTCATTGCGAAAAATTCCGACGCAACTTCATTTAGCAAACTTGTGCGTTGATGGCACCAATTCGGCCCGTTTTGCACCGACTTTTGTGAAGTAACGAATCGGTCTGGAACGCCCCAAAACATTAGTTTTGGGTCCAATGGAGTGGATCGGGTGCGTTCGTTGCGAAAAATTCCGACGCAACTTCGTTTAGCAAACTTGTGCGTTGATGGCACCAATTCGGCCCGTTTTGCACCGACTTTTGTGAAGGAACGAATCGGTCTGGAACGCCACAAAACATGAGTTTTGGGTGCAATGGAGTGGATCGGGTGCGTTCGTTGCGATAAATTCCGACGCAACTTCTCTTAGCAAACTTGTGCGCTGATGGCACCAATTCGGCCCGTTTTGCGCCGACTTTCGTGCACTAACGAAACGGTCTGAAACGCCCCAATACATGAGTTTTGGGTCCAATGGAGTGGATCGGGTGCGTTCGTTGAGAAAAATTCCGACGCAAGTTCGTTTAGCAAACTTGTGCGTTGATGGCACCAATTCGGCCCGTTTTGCACCGACTTTTATGAAGTAACGAATCGGTATGGAACGCCCCCAAACATGAGTTTTGGGTCCAATGGAGTGGATCGGGTGCGTTCATTGCGAAAAATTCCGACGCAACTTCATTTAGCAAACTTGTGCGTTGATGGCACCAATTCGGCCCGTTTTGCACCGACTTTTGTGAAGTAACGAATCGGTCTGGAACGCCCCAAAACATTAGTTTTGGGTCCAATGGAGTGGATCGGGTGCGTTCGTTGCGATAAATTCCGACCCAACTTCTCTTAGCAAACTTGTGCGCCATGGCACCGATTCGGCCCGTTTTGCGCCGACATTCGTGCACTAACGAATCGGTCTGGAACGCCCCAAAACATGAGTTTTGGGTGCAATGGAGTGGATCGGGTGCGTTCGTTGCGATAAATTCCGACGCAACTTCTCTTAGCAAACTTGTGCGCTGATAGCACCAATTCGGCCCGTTTTGCGCCGACTTTCGTGCACTAACGAAACGGTCTGAAACGCCCCAATACATGAGTTTTGGGTCCAATGGAGTGGATCGGGTGCGTTAGTTGAGAAAAATTCCGATGCAACTTCGTTTAGCAAACTTGTGCGTTGATGGCACCAATTCGGCCCGTTTTGCACCGACTTTTTTGAAGTAACGAATCGGTCTGGAACGCCCCAAAACATGAGTTTTGGGTCCAATGGAGTGGATCGGGTGCGTTCGTTGCGATAAATTCCAACGCAACTTCTCTTAGCAAACTTGTGCGCCATGGCACCAATTCGGCCCGTTTTGCGCCGACTTTCTTGCACTAACGAAACGGTCTGGAACGCCCCAAAACATGAGTTTTGGGTCCAATGGAGTGGATCGGGTGCGTTCGTTGCGATAAATTCCGACGCAACTTCTCTTAGCAAACTTGTGCGCCAAGGCACCAATTCGGCCCGTTTTGCGCCGACTTTCGTGCACTAACGAAACGGTCTGGAACGCCCCAAAACATGAGTTTTGGGTCCAATGGAGTGGATCGGGTGCGTTCGTTGCGATAAATTCCAACGCAACTTCTCTTAGCAAACTTGTGCGCCATGGCACCAATTCGGCCCGTTTTGCGCCGACTTTCTTGCACTAACGAAACGGTCTGGAACGCCCCAAAACATGAGTTTTGGGTCCAATGGAGTGGATCGGGTGCGTTCGTTGCGATAAATTCCGACGCAACTGATGTGAAACCGCTAGGGTTTGTTCCCGATCTTTCGATGAGAGGCGGGGGATAACTCGATTTGAGATGGAGGCGACGTTCACGGCCCGACTACAGCCTTCCAAGGACGCTGCGCCTTAGCAACCGATACACCACCTCCAATGGCTGCCGCGATCTTGTGGAGCGCGACACCCGGCCACTAGGGCACCTGTCCTGCAAGCAATCGAAGAACCAGCAAGAACAAGTAGAACAAGCAACTCAATTGCAAATATGGAGATAATAACCAATCTGGAATCAACAAGGTGGGGTTCCGAATCGAGTAGAACGGATGGTCTAGTCGACACACGCGTCTACAAGGAAGTAGCAATGGCTAAACTTTCAACAAAACAAAAACCCCCAATCTGTTCATGGCGGCTCTAACCCTTATTAATACCTAGGAGGACGACCAAGAGGGTGTTTGAGTCGCACTCCAACCCTAGGACGCGTCCCTAATGGACCCGACTTGATACAAAGCCCATCGGGCCAAATTAAGATGTCGCAGCACCTTTAGACAGAAAACCAGTCGGTAGTATTTTGGTCATTGCGGACGAATCACGAGAGATATGGACTTGAGTCCGGATCCATATGAAACTAGCCTTCATAAGCTTTCCACGAAGTACTTGAACGTCCCTATCCGAGTCCGTATGCGACCATGGTGTCCGTCACAAGTTGGTGCTGTTCTGCAGTCCGAATCCAGCCTCCAAAACGTGTTGGACATGGACTCTTTCTTTCCTTGCACCAAAAGTGACGTGGTGGCCTGATGGAGAACATTGGGAAGACTTAGGCTTGGTCCCCAATCAACTTCTTTGGTCCTCCATACCTTCCATGTGTGTTTATTACATGTGGGTGTATCCATTCTGGTGATGTCCACATCATTCTCCCCTTCTTGGCTGCAAGTCGTCCTCGACTTGCTCCAACGGCATTTAAAGGTGCTTGCTTTGTTGTTGGAACATGGAGCGACGACTATGCTGCATGGGCACAACAAACAATGCTCCCGTTCTTCAGGCTGATCCTGTTGCATAAGAGAAAAACTAGAAAAACAGGATATAAAGGCAAGCATTGAATAATGTCCAGAATATTTTGTTGTTGTTTGCTCCGCTCAAAAATCACTGTATCACCTGCCATGATCAGTAGAAAACAAGAACACAAAAATAATATGTATCCTCCTGTCAACTACTAGAATGTGTCGGTTGTAATTCTCTCAAACTCAACTTGTTTAATACGAGCTCTTACCAGTTCTTACCAAGCAAAACAGGATGAGTCGGCAACCAACAAGTCAAGCACCTTGAAAGAAGTGTATCGGTGCCTTAGCAACAGAAAACTGTCAAGCTATAGTCGAGTATGTGGAGCTGTAGGTGGGCTGATCAAGGGAAAATACTAGCACCACGTTAGTCAGAAAAGCAAGCTGAATAATTGTTCAACGGTGGTACCGTGCTGGTCCTAGCATAGACCGTACTAGAGGCGCGAGCCTGGACACAAATGAAGTCACAAAGCACCAACCGAAACAGCAGGAACACAAAAGATGGATCAGCCCCTTTCTTCTTTTTCGTTTCTTTTCTTTTCTTTTCTGTTTTTTTTCACTTTGTTTTCTTTTTTTCTTCTTCTTTTTTTGTAGAGGACTAAAATCCTTTGTTTGACAAACAACGCAACAGGATTACTGCATATAGTTGCTACCAACTCAGATTGACAAAACTTGTTTCACGCAGCCAGACGCACAAATCTCCAAGTCGATTCTGGAGCACTTAGATGGAGTTTGTGACCCAGGTCAGATCCGTTGGAAAGATCACGAGTTACGCTTTCCAGATTGTACTAAAACTCGCAAATCGGAGACCGGACACAGAAACAATGAAAGTTTTCTTCCAC
This sequence comes from Panicum miliaceum, assembly GCA_032594955.1. Lineage (NCBI taxonomy): Eukaryota > Viridiplantae > Streptophyta > Magnoliopsida > Poales > Poaceae > Panicum > Panicum miliaceum. Next base: position 18,340,872 of record CM064073.1, read on the forward strand.
TGATGAATTGAAACTCCGAGACAAAAAGAGGTGACAAGAACTCGAAACTCTAAAGGACTAAACTAAGACCAGCAACACGACGCAACCGATGCAACCGAAAACTCAACAAGCCCTAACTAAGTAGTACCAGCAAAGGCTCAAAGGGTTTATAGGATTGCCGGCAAACTAATCTACCTTCTTTTTTGGTTTTTCTGGACTATAGGAAAAAAAATAGCAAAGATAAATCTCTCACCGATAAACCTTGCTCTGATTACCAACTGATGTGAAACCGCTAGGGTTTGTTCCCGATCTTTCGATGAGAGGCGGGGGATAACTCGATTTGAGATGGAGGCGACGTTCACGGCCCGACTACAGCCTTCCAAGGACGCTGCGCCTTAGCAACCGATACACCACCTCCAATGGCTGCCGCGATCTTGTGGAGCGCGACACCCGGCCACTAGGGCACCTGTCCTGCAAGCAATCGAAGAACCAGCAAGAACAAGTAGAACAAGCAACTCAATTGCAAATATGGAGATAATAACCAATCTGGAATCAACAAGGTGGGGTTCCGAATCGAGTAGAACGGATGGTCTAGTCGACACACGCGTCTACAAGGAAGTAGCAATGGCTAAACTTTCAACAAAACAAAAACCCCCAATCTGTTCATGGCGGCTCTAACCCTTATTAATACCTAGGAGGACGACCAAGAGGGTGTTTGAGTCGCACTCCAACCCTAGGACGCGTCCCTAATGGACCCGACTTGATACAAAGCCCATCGGGCCAAATTAAGATGTCGCAGCACCTTTAGACAGAAAACCAGTCGGTAGTATTTTGGTCATTGCGGACGAATCACGAGAGATATGGACTTGAGTCCGGATCCATATGAAACTAGCCTTCATAAGCTTTCCACGAAGTACTTGAACGTCCCTATCCGAGTCCGTATGCGACCATGGTGTCCGTCACAAGTTGGTGCTGTTCTGCAGTCCGAATCCAGCCTCCAAAACGTGTTGGACATGGACTCTTTCTTTCCTTGCACCAAAAGTGACGTGGTGGCCTGATGGAGAACATTGGGAAGACTTAGGCTTGGTCCCCAATCAACTTCTTTGGTCCTCCATACCTTCCATGTGTGTTTATTACATGTGGGTGTATCCATTCTGGTGATGTCCACATCATTCTCCCCTTCTTGGCTGCAAGTCGTCCTCGACTTGCTCCAACGGCATTTAAAGGTGCTTGCTTTGTTGTTGGAACATGGAGCGACGACTATGCTGCATGGGCACAACAAACAATGCTCCCGTTCTTCAGGCTGATCCTGTTGCATAAGAGAAAAACTAGAAAAACAGGATATAAAGGCAAGCATTGAATAATGTCCAGAATATTTTGTTGTTGTTTGCTCCGCTCAAAAATCACTGTATCACCTGCCATGATCAGTAGAAAACAAGAACACAAAAATAATATGTATCCTCCTGTCAACTACTAGAATGTGTCGGTTGTAATTCTCTCAAACTCAACTTGTTTAATACGAGCTCTTACCAGTTCTTACCAAGCAAAACAGGATGAGTCGGCAACCAACAAGTCAAGCACCTTGAAAGAAGTGTATCGGTGCCTTAGCAACAGAAAACTGTCAAGCTATAGTCGAGTATGTGGAGCTGTAGGTGGGCTGATCAAGGGAAAATACTAGCACCACGTTAGTCAGAAAAGCAAGCTGAATAATTGTTCAACGGTGGTACCGTGCTGGTCCTAGCATAGACCGTACTAGAGGCGCGAGCCTGGACACAAATGAAGTCACAAAGCACCAACCGAAACAGCAGGAACACAAAAGATGGATCAGCCCCTTTCTTCTTTTTCGTTTCTTTTCTTTTCTTTTCTATTTTTTTTCACTTTGTTTTCTTTTTTTCTTCTTCTTTTTTTGTAGAGGACTAAAATCCTTTGTTTGACAAACAACGCAACAGGATTACTGCATATAGTTGCTACCAACTCAGATTGACAAAACTTGTTTCACGCAGCCAGACGCACAAATCTCCAAGTCGATTCTGGAGCACTTAGATGGAGTTTGTGACCCAGGTCAGATCCGTTGGAAAGATCACGAGTTACGCTTTCCAGATTGTACTAAAACTCGCAAATCGGAGACCGGACACAGAAACAATGAAAGTTTTCTTCCACTGATGAATTGAAACTCCGAGACAAAAAGAGGTGACAAGAACTCGAAACTCTAAAGGACTAAACTAAGACCAGCAACACGACGCAACCGATGCAACCGAAAACTCAACAAGCCCTAACTAAGTAGTACCAGCAAAGGCTCAAAGGGTTTATAGGATTGCCGGCAAACTAATCTACCTTCTTTTTTGGTTTTTCTGGACTATAGGAAAAAAAATAGCAAAGATAAATCTCTCACCGATAAACCTTGCTCTGATTACCAACTGATGTGAAACCGCTAGGGTTTGTTCCCGATCTTTCGATGAGAGGCGGGGGATAACTCGATTTGAGATGGAGGCGACGTTCACGGCCCGACTACAGCCTTCCAAGGACGCTGCGCCTTAGCAACCGATACACCACCTCCAACGGCTGCCGCGATCTTGTGGAGCGCGACACCCGGCCACTAGGGCACCTGTCCTGCAAGCAATCGAAGAACCAGCAAGAACAAGTAGAACAAGCAACTCAATTGCAAATATGGAGATAATAACCAATCTGGAATCAACAAGGTGGGGTTCCGAATCGAGTAGAACGGATGGTCTAGTCGACACACGCGTCTACAAGGAAGTAGCAATGGCTAAACTTTCAACAAAACAAAAACCCCCAATCTGTTCATGGCGGCTCTAACCCTTATTAATACCTAGGAGGACGACCAAGAGGGTGTTTGAGTCGCACTCCAACCCTAGGACGCGTCCCTAATGGACCCGACTTGATACAAAGCCCATCGGGCCAAATTAAGATGTCGCAGCACCTTTAGACAGAAAACCAGTCGGTAGTATTTTGGTCATTGCGGACGAATCACGAGAGATATGGACTTGAGTCCGGATCCATATGAAACTAGCCTTCATAAGCTTTCCACGAAGTACTTGAACGTCCCTATCCGAGTCCGTATGCGACCATGGTGTCCGTCACAAGTTGGTGCTGTTCTGCAGTCCGAATCCAGCCTCCAAAACGTGTTGGACATGGACTCTTTCTTTCCTTGCACCAAAAGTGACGTGGTGGCCTGATGGAGAACATTGGGAAGACTTAGGCTTGGTCCCCAATCAACTTCTTTGGTCCTCCATACCTTCCATGTGTGTTTATTACATGTGGGTGTATCCATTCTGGTGATGTCCACATCAGCAACTTCTCTTAGCAAACTTGTGCGCCATGGCACCAATTCGGCCCGTTTTGCGCCGACTTTCGTGCACTAACGAAACGGTCTGGAACGCCCCAAAACATGAGTTTTGGGTCCAATGGAGTGGATCGGGTGCGTTCGTTGCGATAAATTCCGACGCAACTTCTCTTAGCAAACTTTTGCGCTGATGGCACCAATTCGGCCCGTTTTGCGCTGACTTTCGTCCACTAACGAAACGGTCTGAAACGCCCCAATACCTGAGTTTTGGGTCCAATGCAGTGGCTCGGGTGCGTTCGTTGAGAAAAATTCCGACGCAAATTCGTTTAGCAAACTTGTGCGTTTATGGCACCAATTCGGCCCGTTCGGCACCGACTTCTGTGAAGTAACGAATCAGTTTAAAACGCCCCAAAACATGAGTTATGAATCCAATGGAGTCGATCAGATGCGTTCGTTGCGGAAAATTTCGACGCAACTTCGTTTAGCGAACTTGTGCGTTGATGGCACCAATTCGGCCCGTTTTGCACCGAGTTTTGTGAAGTAACGAATCGGTCTGGAACGCCCTAAAACATGAGTTTTGGGTCCAATGGAGTGGATCGGGTGCGTTCGTTGCGATAAATTCCGAAGCAACTTCTCTTAGCAAACTAGTGCGCTGATGGCACCAATTCGGCCCGTTTTGCGCCGACTTTCGTCCACTAACGAAACGGTCTGAAACGCCCCAAAACATGAGTTTTGGGTCCAATGGAGTGGATCGAGTGCGTTCGTTGAGAAAAATTCCGACGCAACTTCGTTTAGCAAACTTGTGCGTTGATGGCACCAATTCGGCCCGTTTTGCACCGACTTTTGTGAAGTAACGAATCGGTCTGGAACGCCCCAAAACTTGAGTTTTGGGTGCAATGGAGTGGATCGGGTGCGTTCGTTGCGATAAATTCCGACGCAACTTCTCTTAGCAAACTTGTGCGCTGATGGCACCAATTCGGCCCGTTTTGCGCCGACTTTCGTGCACTAACGAAACCGTCTGAAATGCCCCAATACATGAGTTTTGGGTCCAATGGAGTGGATCGGGTGCGTTCGTTGAGAAAAATTCCGACGCAACTTCGTTTAGCAAACTTGTGCGTTGATGGCACCAATTCGGCCCGTTTTGCACCGACTTTTGTGAAGTAACGAATCGGTCTGGAACGCCCCAAAAAACATGAGTTTTGGGTCCAATGGAGTGGATCGGGTGCGTTCGTTGCGAAAAATTCCGACGCAACTTCGTTTAGCAAACTTGTGCGTTGATGGCACCAATTCGGCCCGTTTTGCACCGACTTTGGTGAAGTAACGAATCGGTCTGGAACGCCCCAAAACATGAGTTTTGGGTCCAACGGAGTGGATCGGGTGCGTTCGTTGCGATAAATTCCGACGCAACTTCTCTTAGCAAACTTGTGCGCTGATGGCACCAATTCGGCCCGTTTTACGCCGACTTTCGTGCACTAACGAAACGGTCTGGAACGCCCCAATACATGAGTTTTGGGTCCAATGGAGTGGATCGGGTGCGTTCGTTGAGAAAAATTCCGACGCAACTTCGTTTAGCAAACTTGTGCGTTGATGGCACCAATTCGGCCCGTTTTGCACCGAGTTTTGTGAAGTAACGAATCGGTCTGGAACGCCCTAAAACATGAGTTTTGGGTCCAGTGGAGTGGATCGGGTGCGTTCGTTGCGATAAATTCCGACGCAACTTCTCTTAGCAAACTTGTGCGCTGATGGCACCAATTCGGCCCGTTTTGCGCTGACTTTCGTCCACTAACGAAACGGTCTGAAACGCCCCAAAACATGAGTTTTTGGTCCAATGGAGTGGATCGAGTGCGTTCGTTGAGAAAAATTCCGACGCAACTTCGTTTAGCAAACTTGTGCGTTGATGGCACCAATTCGGCCCGTTTTGCACCGACTTTTGTAAAGTAACGAATCGGTCTGGAACGCCCCAAAACATTAGTTTTGGGTGCAATGGAGTGGATCGGGTGCGTTCGTTGCGATAAATTCCGACGCAACTTCTCTTAGCAAACTTGTGCGCCATGGCACCGATTCGGCCCGTTTTGCGCCGACATTCGTGCACTAACGAATCGGTCTGGAACGCCCCAAAACATGAGTTTTGGGTGCAATGGAGTGGATCGGGTGCGTTCGTTGCGATAAATTCCGACGCAACTTCGTTTAGCAAACTTGTGCGTTGATGGCACCAATTCGGCCCGTTTTGCACCGACTTTTGTAAAGTAACGAATCGGTCTGGAACGCCCCAAAACATGAGTTTTGGGTCCAACGGAGTGGATCGGGTGCGTTCGTTGCGAAAAATTCCGACGCAACTTCTCTTAGCAAACTTGTGCGTTGATGGCACCAATTCGGCCCGTTTTGCGCCGACTTTCGTGCACTAACGAAACGGTCTGGAACGCCCCAATACATGAGTTTTGGGTCCAACGGAGTGGATCGGGTGCGTTCGTTGCGATAAATTCCGACGCAACTTCTCTTAGCAAACTTGTGCGCTGATGGCACCAATTCGGCCCGTTTTGCACCGAGTTTTGTGAAGTAACGAATCGGTCTGGAACGCCCTAAAACATGAGTTTTGGGTCCAGTGGAGTGGATCGGGTGCGTTCGTTGCGATAAATTCCGACGCAACTTCGTTTAGCAAACTTGTGCGTTGATGGCACCAATTCGGCCCGTTTTGCACCGAGTTTTGTGAAGTAACGAATCGGTCTGGAACGCCCTAAAACATGAGTTTTGGGTCCAGTGGAGTGGATCGGGTGCGTTCGTTGCGATAAATTCCGACGCAACTTCTCTTAGCAAACTTGTGCGCTGATGGCACCAATTCGGCCCGTTTTGCGCTGACTTTCGTCCACTAACGAAACGGTCTGAAACGCCCCAAAACATGAGTTTTTGGTCCAATGGAGTGGATCGAGTGCGTTCGTTGAGAAAAATTCCGACGCAACTTCGTTTAGCAAACTTGTGCGTTGATGGCACCAATTCGGCCCGTTTTGCACCGACTTTTGTAAAGTAACGAATCGGTCTGGAACGCCCCAAAACATTAGTTTTGGGTGCAATGGAGTGGATCGGGTGCGTTCGTTGCGATAAATTCCGACGCAACTTCTCTTAGCAAACTTGTGCGCCATGGCACCGATTCGGCCCGTTTTGCGCCGACATTCGTGCACTAACGAATCGGTCTGGAACGCCCCAAAACATGAGTTTTGGGTGCAATGGAGTGGATCGGGTGCGTTCGTTGCGATAAATTCCGACGCGACTTCTCTTAGCAAACTTGTGCGCTGATAGCACCAATTCGGCCCGTTTTGCGCCGACTTTCGTCCACTAACGAAACGGTCTGAAACGCCCCAATACCTGAGTTTTGGGTCCAATGCAGTGGCTCGGGTGCGTTCGTTGAGAAAAATTCCGACGCAAATTCGTTTAGCAAACTTGTGCGTTTATGGCACCGATTCGGCCCGTTCGGCACCGACTTCTGTGAAGTAACGAATCAGTTTAAAACGCCCCAAAACATGAGTTATGAATCCAATGGAGTCGATCAGATGCGTTCGTTGCGGAAAATTTCGACGCAACTTCGTTTAGCGAACTTGTGCGTTGATGGCACCAATTCGGCCCGTTTTGCACCGAGTTTTGTGAAGTAACGAATCGGTCTGGAACGCCCTAAAACATGAGTTTTGGGTCCAATGGAGTGGATCGGGTGCGTTCGTTGCGATAAATTCCGAAGCAACTTCTCTTAGCAAACTTGTGCGTTGATTGCACCAATTCGGCCCGTTTTGCACCGACTTTTGTGAAGTAACGAATCGGTCTAGAACGCCCCAAAACATGAGTTTTGGGTCCAATGGAGTGGATCGGGTGCGTTCGTTGCGAAAAATTCCGACGCAACTTCGTTTAGCAAACTTGTGCGTTGATGGCACCAATTCGGCCCGTTTTGCACCGACTTTGGTGAAGTAACGAATCGGTCTGGAACGCCCCAAAACATGTGTTTTGGGTCCAACGGAGTGGATCGGGTGCGTTCGTTGCGATAAATTCCGACGCAACTTCTCTTAGCAAACTTGTGCGCTGATGGCACCAATTCGGCCCGTTTTACGCCGACTTTCGTGCACTAACGAAACGGTCTGGAACGCCCCAATACATGAGTTTTGGGTCCAATGGAGTGGATCGGGTGCGTTCGTTGAGAAAAATTCCGACGCAACTTCGTTTAGCAAACTTGTGCGTTGATGGCACCAATTCGGCCCGTTTTGCACCGACTTTTGTAAAGTAACGAATCGGTCTGGAACGCCCCAAAACATGAGTTTTGGGTCCAACGGAGTGGATCGGGTGCGTTCGTTGCGATAAATTCCGACGCAACTTCTCTTAGCAAACTTGTGCGCTGATGGCACCAATTCGGCCCGTTTTGCGCCGACTTTCGTGCACTAACGAAACGGTCTGGAACGCCCCAATACATGAGTTTTGGGTCCAATGGAGTGGATCGGGTGCGTTCGTTGAGAAAAATTCCGACGCAACTTCGTTTAGCAAACTTGTGCGTTGATGGCACCAATTCGGCCCGTTTTGCACCGAGTTTTGTGAAGTAACGAATCGGTCTGGAACGCCCTAAAACATGAGTTTTGGGTCCAGTGGAGTGGATCGGGTGCGTTCGTTGCGATAAATTCCGACGCAACTTCTCTTAGCAAACTTGTGCGCTGATGGCACCAATTCGGCCCGTTTTGCGCTGACTTTCGTCCACTAACGAAACGGTCTGAAACGCCCCAAAACATGAGTTTTTGGTCCAATGGAGTGGATCGAGTGCGTTCGTTGAGAAAAATTCCGACGCAACTTCGTTTAGCAAACTTGTGCGTTGATGGCACCAATTCGGCCCGTTTTGCACCGACTTTTGTAAAGTAACGAATCGGTCTGGAACGCCCCAAAACATTAGTTTTGGGTGCAATGGAGTGGATCGGGTGCGTTCGTTGCGATAAATTCCGACGCAACTTCTCTTAGCAAACTTGTGCGCCATGGCACCGATTCGGCCCGTTTTGCGCCGACATTCGTGCACTAACGAATCGGTCTGGAACGCCCCAAAACATGAGTTTTGGGTGCAATGGAGTGGATCGGGTGCGTTCGTTGCGATAAATTCCGACGCGACTTCTCTTAGCAAACTTGTGCGCTGATAGCACCAATTCGGCCCGTTTTGCGCCGACTTACGTCCACTAACGAAACGGTCTGAAACGCCCCAATACCTGAGTTTTGGGTCCAATGCAGTGGCTCGGGTGCGTTCGTTGAGAAAAATTCCGACGCAAATTCGTTTAGCAAACTTGTGCGTTTATGGCACCAATTCGGCCCGTTCGGCACCGACTTCTGTGAAGTAACGAATCAGTTTAAAACGCCCCAAAACATGAGTTATGAATCCAATGGAGTCGATCAGATGCGTTCGTTGCGGAAAATTTCGACGCAACTTCGTTTAGCGAACTTGTGCGTTGATGGCACCAATTCGGCCCGTTTTGCACCGAGTTTTGTGAAGTAACGAATCGGTCTGGAACGCCCTAAAACATGAGTTTTGGGTCCAATGGAGTGGATCGGGTGCGTTCGTTGCGATAAATTCCGAAGCAACTTCTCTTAGCAAACTTGTGCGTTGATTGCACCAATTCGGCCCGTTTTGCACCGACTTTTGTGAAGTAACGAATCGGTCTAGAACGCCCCAAAACATGAGTTTTGGGTCCAATGGAGTGGATCGGGTGCGTTCGTTGCGAAAAATTCCGACGCAACTTCGTTTAGCAAACTTGTGCGTTGATGGCACCAATTCGGCCCGTTTTGCACCGACTTTGGTGAAGTAACGAATCGGTCTGGAACGCCCCAAAACATGAGTTTTGGGTCCAACGGAGTGGATCGGGTGCGTTCGTTGCGATAAATTCCGACGCAACTTCTCTTAGCAAACTTGTGCGCTGATGGCACCAATTCGGCCCGTTTTACGCCGACTTTCGTGCACTAACGAAACGGTCTGGAACGCCCCAATACATGAGTTTTGGGTCCAATGGAGTGGATCGGGTGCGTTCGTTGAGAAAAATTCCGACGCAACTTCGTTTAGCAAACTTGTGCGTTGATGGCACCAATTCGGCCCGTTTTGCACCGACTTTTGTAAAGTAACGAATCGGTCTGGAACGCCCCAAAACATGAGTTTTGGGTCCAACGGAGTGGATCGGGTGCGTTCGTTGCGATAAATTCCGACGCAACTTCTCTTAGCAAACTTGTGCGCTGATGGCACCAATTCGGCCCGTTTTGCGCCGACTTTCGTGCACTAACGAAACGGTCTGGAACGCCCCAATACATGAGTTTTGGGTCCAATGGAGTGGATCGGGTGCGTTCGTTGAGAAAAATTCCGACGCAACTTCGTTTAGCAAACTTGTGCGTTGATGGCACCAATTCGGCCCGTTTTGCACCGAGTTTGTTGAAGTAACGAATCGGTCTGGAACGCCCTAAAACATGAGTTTTGGGTCCAGTGGAGTGGATCGGGTGCGTTCGTTGCGATAAATTCCGACGCAACTTCTCTTAGCAAACTTGTGCGCTGATGGCACCAATTCGGCCCGTTTTGCGCTGACTTTCGTCCACTAACGAAACGGTCTGAAACGCCCCAAAACATGAGTTTTTGGTCCAATGGAGTGGATCGAGTGCGTTCGTTGAGAAAAATTCCGACGCAACTTCGTTTAGCAAACTTGTGCGTTGATGGCACCAATTCGGCCCGTTTTGCACCGACTTTTGTAAAGTAACGAATCGGTCTGGAACGCCCCAAAACATGAGTTTTGGGTGCAATGGAGTGGATCGGGTGCGTTCGTTGCGATAAATTCCGACGCAACTTATCTTAGCAAACTTGTGCGCCATGGCACCGATTCGGCCCGTTTTGCGCCGACATTCGTGCACTAACGAATCGGTCTGGAACGCCCCAAAACATGAGTTTTGGGTGCAATGGAGTGGATCGGGTGCGTTCGTTGCGATAAATTCCGACGCAACTTCTCTTAGCAAACTTGTGCGCTGATAGCACCAATTCGGCCCGTTTTGCGCCGACTTTCGTCCACTAACGAAACGGTCTGAAACGCCCCAATACATGAGTTTTGGGTCCAATGGAGTGGATCGGGTGCGTTCGTTGAGAAAAATTCCGATGCAACTTCGTTTAGCAAACTTGTGCGTTGATGGCACCAATTCGGCCCGTTTTGCATCGACTTTTGTGAAGTAACGAATCGGTCTGGAACGCCCCAAAACATGAGTTTTGGGTCAAATGGAGTGGATCGGGTGCGTTCGTTGCGAAAAATTCCGACGCAACTTCGTTTAGCAAACTTGTGCGTTGATGGCACCAATTCGGCCCGTTTTGCACCGACTTTTGTGAAGTAATGAATCGGTCTGGAACGCCCCAAAACATGAGTTTTGGGTCCAATGGAGTGGATCGGGTGCGTTCGTTGCGATAAATTCCAACGCAACTTCTCTTAGCAAACTTGTGCGCCATGGCACCAATTCGGCCCGTTTTGCGTCGACTTTCGTGCACTAACGAAACGGTCTGGAACGCCCCAAAACTTGAGTTTTGGGTCCAATGGAGTGGATCGGGTGCGTTCGTTGCGATAAATTCCGACGCAACTTCTCTTAGCAAACTTTTGCGCTGATGGCACCAATTCGGCCCGTTTTGCGCCGACTTTCGTCCACTAACGAAACGGTCTGAAACGCCCCAATACCTGAGTTTTGGGTCCAATGCAGTGGCTCGGGTGCGTTCGTTGAGAAAAATTCCGACGCAAATTCGTTTAGCAAACTTGTGCGTTTATGGCACCAATTCGGCCCGTTCGGCACCGACTTCTGTGAAGTAACGAATCAGTTTAAAACGCCCCAAAACATGAGTTATGAATCCAATGGAGTCGATCAGATGCGTTCGTTGCGGAAAATTTCGACGCAACTTCGTTTAGCGAACTTGTGCGTTGATGGCACTATTCGGCCCGTTTTGCACCGAGTTTTGTGAAGTAACGAATCGGTCTGGAACGCCCTAAAACATGAGTTTTGGGTCCAATGGAGTGGATCGGGTGCGTTCGTTGCGATAAATTCCGAAGCAACTTCTCTTAGCAAACTTGTGCGCTGATGGCACCAATTCGGCCCGTTTTGCGCCGACTTTCGTCCACTAACGAAACTGATGTGGACATCACCAGAATGGATACACCCACATGTAATAAACACACATCGAAGGTATGGAGGACCAAAGAAGTTGATTGGGGACCAAGCCTAAGTCTTCCCAATGTTCTCTATCAGGCCACCACGTCACTTTTGGTGCAAGGAAAGAAAGAGTCCATGTCCAACACGTTTTGGAGGCTGGATTCGGACTGCAGAACAGCACCAACTTGTGACGGACACCACGGTCGCATACGGAGTCGGATAGGGACGTTCAAGTACTTCGTGGAAAGCTTATGAAGTCTAGTTTCATATGGATCCGGACTCAAGTCCATATCTCTCCTGATTCGTCCGCAATGACCAAAATACTACCGACTGGTTTTCTGTCTAAAGGTGCTGCGACATCTTAATTTGGCCCGATGGGCTTTGTATCAAGTCGGGTCCATTAGGGACGCGTCCTAGGGTTGGAGTGCGACTCAAACACCCTCTTGGTCGTCCTCCTAGGTATTAATAAGGGTTAGAGCCGCCATGAACAGATCGGGGGGTTTTTGTTTTGTTGAAAGTTTAGCCATTGCTACTTCCTTGTAGACGCGTGTGTCGACTAGACCATCCGTTCTACTCGATTCGGAACCCCACCTTGTTGATTCCAGATTGGTTATTATCTCCATATTTGCAATTGAGTTGCTTGTTCTACTTGTTCTTGCTGGTTCTTCGATTGCTTGCAGGACAGGTGCCCTAGTGGCCGGGTGTCGCGCTCCACAAGATCGCGGCAGCCATTGGAGGTGGTGTATCGGTTGCTAAGGCACAGCGTCCTTGGAAGGCTGTAGTCGGACCGTGAATGTCGCCTCCATCTCAAATCGAGTTATCCCCCGCCTCTCATCGAAAGATCGGGAACAAACCCTAGCGGGTCGCCATCAGAAACGGTCTGAAACGCCCCAAAACATGAGTTTTGGGTCCAATGGAGTGGATCGAGTGCGTTCGTTGAGAAAAATTACGACGCAACTTCGTTTAGCAAACTTGTGCGTTGATGGCACCAATTCGGCCCGTTTTGCACCGACTTTTGTGAAGTAACGAATCGGTCTGGAACGCCCCAAAACTTGAGTTTTGGGTGCAATGGAGTGGATCGGGTGCGTTCGTTGCGATAAATTCCGACGCAACTTCTCTTAGCAAACTTGTGCGCTGATGGCACCAATTCGGCCCGTTTTGCGCCGACTTTCGTGCACTAACGAAACGGTCTGAAATGCCCCAATACATGAGTTTTGGGTCCAATGGAGTGGATCGGGTGCGTTCGTTGAGAAAAATTCCGACGCAACTTCGTTTAGCAAACTTGTGCGTTGATGGCACCAATTCGGCCCGTTTTGCACCGACTTTTGTGAAGTAACGTATCGGTCTGGAACGCCCCAAAACATGAGTTTTGGGTCCAATGGAGTGGATCGGGTGCGTTCGTTGAGAAAAATTCCGACGCAACTTCGTTTAGCGAACTTGTGCGTTGATGGCACCAATTCGGCCCGTTTTGCACCGACTTTTGTGAAGTAACGAATCGGTCTGGAACGCCCCAAAACCTTAGTTTTGGGTGCAATGGAGTGGATCAGGTGCGTTCGTTGCGATAAATTCCGACGCAACTTCTCTTAGCAAACTTGTGCGCTGATGGCACCAATTCGGCCCGTTTTGCGCCGACTTTCGTCCACTAACGAAACGGTCTGAAACGCCCCAATACATGAGTTTTTGGTCCAATGGAGTGGATCGGGTGCGTTCGTTGAGAAAAATTCCGACGCAACTTCGTTTAGCAAACTTGTGCGGTGATGGCACCAATTCGGCCCGTTTTGCACCGAGTTTTGTGAAGTAACGAATCGGTCTGGAACGCCCCAAAACATGAGTTTTGGGTGCAATGGAGTGGATCGGGTGCGTTCGTTGCGATAAATTCCGACGCAACTTCTCTTAGCAAACTTGTGCGCTGATGTCACGAATTCGGCCCGTTTTGCGCCGACTTTCGTCCACTAACGAAACGGTCTGAAACGCCCCAATAAATGAGTTTTTGGTCCAATGGAGTGGATCGGGTGCGTTCGTTGTGAAAAATTCCGACGCAACTTCGTTTAGCAAACTTGTGCGTTGATGGCACCAATTCGGCCCGTTTTGCACCGACTTTTGTGAAGTAACGAATCGGTCTGGAACGCCCCAAAACATGAGTTTTGGGTCCAATGGAGTTTTTCGGGTGCGTTCGTTGCGAAAAATTCCGAAGCAACTTCTCTTAGCAAACTTGTGTGCTGATGGCACCAATTCGGCCCATTTTGCACCGACTTTTGTGAAGTAACGAATCGGTCTGGAACGCGCCAAAACATGAGTTTTGGGTCCAATGGAGTGGATCGGGCGCTTTCGTTGCGATAAATTCCGACGCAACTTCTCTTAGCAAACTTGTGCGCTGATGGCACCAATTCGGCCCGTTTTGCGCCGACTTTCGTCGACTAACGAACGGTCTGAAACACCCCAATACATGCGTTTTGGGTCCAATGGAGTGGATCGAGTGCGATCGTTGAGAAAAATTCCGACGCAACTTCGTTTAGCAAACTTGTGCGTTGATGGCACCAATTCGGCCCGTTTTGCACCGAGTTTTGTGAAGTAACGAATCGGTCTGGAACGCCCCAAAACATGAGTTTTGGGTCCAATGGAGTGGATCGGGTGCGTTCGTTGCGATAAATTCTGACGCAACTTCTCTTAGCAAACTTGTGCGTTGATGGCACCATTTCGGCCCGTTTGGCACCGACTTTCCTCCACTAACGAAACGGTCTGGAATGCCCCAAAACATGAGTTTTGGGTCCAATGGAGTGGATCCGATGCGTTCGTTGCGGAAAATTCTGACGCAACTTCGTTTAGCGAACTTGTGCGTTGATGGCACCAATTCGGCCCGTTTTACACCGACTTTTGTGAAGTAACGAATCGGTCTGGAACGCCCCAAAACATGAGTTTTGGGTCCAATGGAGTGGATCGGGTGTGTTCGTTGCGATAAATTCCGACACAACTTCTCTTAACAAACATATGCGCTGATGGCACCAATTCGGCCCGTTTGGCACCGACTTTTGTGAAGTAACGAATCAGTTTAAAACGCCCCAAAACATGAGTTATGAGTCCAATGGAGTGGATCGGATGCGTTCGTTGCGGAAAATTCTGACGCAACTTCGTTTAGCGAACTTGTGCGTTGATGGCACCAATTCGGCCCGTTTTGCACCGAGTTTTGTGAAGTAACGAATCTGTCTGGAACGCCCTAAAACATGAGTTTTGGGTCCAATGGAGTGGATCGGGTGCGTTCGTTGTGATAAATTCTGACGCAACTTCTCTTAGCAAACTTGTGCGCTGATGGCACCAATTCGGCCTGTTTTGCGCCGACTTTCGTCCACTAACGAAACGGTCTGAAACGCCCCAAAACATGAGTTTTGGGTCCAATGGAGTGGATCGAGTGCGTTCGTTGAGAAAAATTCCGACGTAACTTCGTTTAGCGAACTTGTGCGGTGATGGCACCAATTCGGCTCGTTTTGCACCGAGTTTTGTGAAGTAACGAATCGGTCTGGAACGCCCCAAAACATGAGTTTTGGGTCCAATGGAGTGGATCGGGTGCGTTCGTTGCGATAAATTCCGACACAACTTCTCTTAGCAAACTTGTGCGCTGATGGCACCAATTCGGCCCGTTTGGCACCGACTTTTGTGAAGTAACGAATCAGTTTAAAACGCCCCAAAACATGAGTTATGAGTCCAATGGAGTGGATCGGATGCGTTCGTTGCGGAATATACCGACACAACTTCGTTTAGCGAACATGTGCGTTGATGGCACCAATTCGGCCCGTTTTGCACCGACTTTTGTGAAGTAACGAATCGGTCTGGAACGCCCCAAAACATGAGTTCTGGGTGCAATGGAGTGGATCGGGTGCGTTCGTTGCGATAAATTCCGACGCAACTTCTCTTAGCAAACTTGTGCGCTGATGGCACCAATTCGGCCCGTTTTGCGCCGACTTTCGTCCACTAACGAAACGGTCTGAAACGCCCCAATACATGAGTTTTTGGTCCAATGGAGTGGATCGGGTGCGTTCGTTGAGAAAAATTCCGACGCAACTTCGTTTAGCAAACTTGTGCGGTGATGGCACCAATTCGGGCCGTTTTGCACCGAGTTTTGTGAAGTAACGAATCGGTCTGGAACGCCCCAAAACATGAGTTTTGGGTCCAATGGAGTGGATCGGGTGCGTTCGTTGCGATAAATTCCGACACGACTTCTCTCAGCAAACTTGTGCGCTGATGGCACCAATTCGGCCCGTTTGGCACCGACTTTTGTGAAGTAACGAATCAGTTTAAAACGTCCCAAAACATGAGTTATGAGTCCAATGGAGTGGATCGGATGCGTTCGTTGCGGAATATACCGACGCAACTTCGTTTAGCGAACATGTGCGTTGATGGCACCAATTCGGCCCGTTTTGCACCGACTTTTGTGAAGTAACGAATCGGTCTGGAACGCCCCAAAACATGAGTTCTGGGTGCAATGGAGTGGATCGGGTGCGTTCGTTGCGATAAATTCCGACGCAACTTCTCTTAGCAAACTTGTGCGCTGATGGCACCAATTCGGCCCGTTTTGCGCCGACTTTCGTTCCACTAACGAAACGGTCTGAAACGCCCCAATACATGAGTTTTTGGTCCAATGGAGTGGATCGGGTGCGTTCGTTGAGAAAAATTCCGACGCAACTTCGTTTAGCAAACTTGTGCGGTGATGGCACCAATTCGGGCCGTTTTGCACCGAGTTTTGTGAAGTAACGAATCGGTCTGGAACGCCCCAAAACATGAGTTTTGGGTCCAATGGAGTGGATCGGGTGCGTTCGTTGCGATAAATTCCGAAGCAACTTCTCTTAGCAAACTTGTGTGCTGATGGCACCAATTCGGCCCATTTTGCACCGACTTTTGTGAAGTAACGAATCGGTCTGGAACGCCCCAAAACATGAGTTCTGGGTGCAATGGAGTGGATCGGGTGCGTTCGTTGCGATAAATTCCGACGCAACTTCTCTTAGCAAACTTGTGCGCTGATGGCACCAATTCGGCCCGTTTTGCGCCAACTTTCGTCCACTAACGAACGGTCTGAAACGCCCCAATACATGAGTTTTGGGTCCAATGGAGTGGATCGAGTGCGATCGTTGAGAAAAATTCCGACGCAACTTCGTTTAGCAAACTTGTGCGTTGATGGCACCAATTCGGCCCGTTTTGCACCGACTTTTGTGAAGTAACGAATCGGTCTCTGGAACGCCCCAAAACATGAGTTTTGGGTCCAATGGAGTGGATCGGGTGCGTTCGTTGCGATAAATTCTTACGCAACTTCTCTTAGCAAACTTGTGCGTTGATGGCACCATTTCGGCCCGTTTGGCACCGACTTTCCTCTACTAACGAAACGGTCTGGAATGCCCCAAAACATGAGTTTTGGGTCCAATGGAGTGGATCGGATGCGTTCGTTGCGGAAAATTCTGACGCAACTTCGTTTAGCGAACTTGTGCGTTGATGGCACCAATTCGGCCCGTTTTACACCGACTTTTGTGAAGTAACGAATCGGTCTGGAACGCCCCAAAACATGAGTTTTGGGTCCAATGGAGTGGATCGGGTGTGTTCGTTGCGATAAATTCCGACACAACTTCTCTTAACAAACATATGCGCTGATGGCACCAATTCGGCCCGTTTGGCACCGACTTTTGTGAAGTAACGAATCAGTTTAAAACGCCCCAAAACATGAGTTATGAGTCCAATGGAGTGGATCGGATGCGTTCGTTGCGGAAAATTCTGACGCAACTTCGTTTAGCGAACTTGTGCGTTGATGGCACCAATTCGGCCCGTTTTGCACCGACTTTTGTGAAGTAACGAATCGGTCTGGAACGCCCCAAAACATGAGTTCTGGGTGCAATGGAGTGGATCGGGTGCGTTCGTTGCGATAAATTCCGACGCAACTTCTCTTAGCAAACTTGTGCGCTGATGGCACCAATTCGGCCCGTTTTGCGCCGACTTTCGTCCACTAACGAAACGGTCTGAAACGCCCCAATACATGAGTTTTTGGTCCAATGGAGTGGATCGGGTGCGTTCGTTGAGAAAAATTCCGACGCAACTTCGTTTAGCAAACTTGTGCGGTGATGGCACCAATTCGGGCCGTTTTGCACCGAGTTTTGTGAAGTAACGAATCGGTCTGGAACGCCCCAAAACATGAGTTTTGGGTCCAATGGAGTGGATCGGGTGCGTTCGTTGCGATAAATTCCGACACGACTTCTCTCAGCAAACTTGTGCGCTGATGGCACCAATTCGGCCCGTTTGGCACCGACTTTTGTGAAGTAACGAATCAGTTTAAAACGTCCCAAAACATGAGTTATGAGTCCAATGGAGTGGATCGGATGCGTTCGTTGCGGAATATACCGACGCAACTTCGTTTAGCGAACATGTGCGTTGATGGCACCAATTCGGCCCGTTTTGCACCGACTTTTGTGAAGTAACGAATCGGTCTGGAACGCCCCAAAACATGAGTTCTGGGTGCAATGGAGTGGATCGGGTGCGTTCGTTGCGATAAATTCCGACGCAACTTCTCTTAGCAAACTTGTGCGCTGATGGCACCAATTCGGCCCGTTTTGCGCCGACTTTCGTCCACTAACGAAACGGTCTGAAACGCCCCAATACATGAGTTTTTGGTCCACTGGAGTGGATCGGGTGCGTTCGTTGAGAAAAATTCCGACGCAACTTCGTTTAGCAAACTTGTGCGGTGATGGCACCAATTCGGGCCGTTTTGCACCGAGTTTTTGTGAAGTAACGAATCGGTCTGGAACGCCCCAAAACATGAGTTTTGGGTCCAATGGAGTGGATCGGGTGCGTTCGTTGCGATAAATTCCGAAGCAACTTCTCTTAGCAAACTTGTGTGCTGATGGCACCAATTCGGCCCATTTTGCACCGACTTTTGTGAAGTAACGAATCGGTCTGGAACGCCCCAAAACATGAGTTCTGGGTGCAATGGAGTGGATCGGGTGCGTTCGTTGCGATAAATTCCGACGCAACTTCTCTTAGCAAACTTGTGCGCTGATGGCACCAATTCGGCCCGTTTTGCGCCAACTTTCGTCCACTAACGAACGGTCTGAAACGCCCCAATACATGAGTTTTGGGTCCAATGGAGTGGATCGAGTGCGATCGTTGAGAAAAATTCCGACGCAACTTCGTTTAGCAAACTTGTGCGTTGATGGCACCAATTCGGCCCGTTTTGCACCGACTTTTGTGAAGTAACGAATCGGTCTGGAACGCCCCAAAACATGAGTTTTGGGTCCAATGGAGTGGATCGGGTGCGTTCGTTGCGATAAATTCTTACGCAACTTCTCTTAGCAAACTTGTGCGTTGATGGCACCATTTCGGCCCGTTTGGCACCGACTTTCCTCTACTAACGAAACGGTCTGGAATGCCCCAAAACATGAGTTTTGGGTCCAATGGAGTGGATCGGATGCGTTCGTTGCGGAAAATTCTGACGCAACTTCGTTTAGCGAACTTGTGCGTTGATGGCACCAATTCGGCCCGTTTTACACCGACTTTTGTGAAGTAACGAATCGGTCTGGAACGCCCCAAAACATGAGTTTTGGGTCCAATGGAGTGGATCGGGTGTGTTCGTTGCGATAAATTCCGACACAACTTCTCTTAACAAACATATGCGCTGATGGCACCAATTCGGCCCGTTTGGCACCGACTTTTGTGAAGTAACGAATCAGTTTAAAACGCCCCAAAACATGAGTTATGAGTCCAATGGAGTGGATCGGATGCGTTCGTTGCGGAAAATTCTGACGCAACTTCGTTTAGCGAACTTGTGCGTTGATGGCACCAATTCGGCCCGTTTTGCACCGAGTTTTGTGAAGTAACGAATCTGTCTGGAACGCCCTAAAACATGAGTTTTGGGTCCAATGGAGTGGATCGGGTGCGTTCGTTGTGATAAATTCTGACGCAAGTTCTCTTAGCAAACTTGTGCGCTGATGGCACCAATTCGGCCCGTTTTGCGCCGACTTTCGTCCACTAACGAAACGGTCTGAAACGCCCCAAAACATGAGTTTTTGATCCAATGGAGTGGATCGAGTGCGTTCGTTGAGAAAAATTCCGACGTAACTTCGTTTAGCGAACTTGTGCGGTGATGGCACCAATTCGGCCCGTTTTGCACCGAGTTTTGTGAAGTAACGAATCGGTCTGGAACGCCCCAAAACATGAGTTTTGGGTCCAATGGAGTGGATCGGGTGCGTTCGTTGCGATAAATTCCGACACAACTTCTCTTAGCAAACTTGTGCGCTGATGGCACCAATTCGGCCCGTTTGGCACCGACTTTTGTGAAGTAACGAATCAGTTTAAAACGCCCCAAAACATGAGTTATGAGTCCAATGGAGTGGATCGGATGCGTTCGTTGCGGAAAATTCTGACGCAACTTCGTTTAGCGAACTTGTGCGTTGATGGCACCAATTCGGCCCGTTTTGCACCGAGTTTTGTGAAGTAACGAATCGGTCTGGAACGCCCTAAAACATGAGTTTTGGGTCCAATGGAGTGGATCGGGTGCGTGCGTTGCGATAAATTGCGACGCAACTTCTCTTAGCAAACTTGTGCGCTGATGGCACCAATTCGGCCCGTTTTGCGCCGACTTTCGTCCACTAACGAAACGGTCTGAAACACCCCAAAACATGAGTTTTGGGTCCAGTGGAGTGGATCGTAATGGCGACCCGCTAGGGTTTGATTCCCGATCTTTCGATGAGAGGCGTGGATAACTCGATTGGTCGATGGAGGCGACGTTCACGGCCCGACTACAGCCTTCCAAGCTGCGCCTTAGCAACCGATACAACCCCCTCCAATGGCTGTCGCGATCTTGTGGAGCGCGGCACCCGGCCACTAGGGCACTCGTCCTGCAAGCAATCGAAGAACTAGCAAGAACAAGTATGACAAGTACTGAATTTACTAGATATAAATGAAGGTTTCACACGCAATCTCAATAATGGTGGGGTTCCGAAGACAAGAAGACGGGCGGCTGATCCAGCACGCGCGCTTGCAAGCAAGTAGCGAAGGCTAAACTTGATCTAAACAAAACCCAAGCATCCTTGGCGGCGGCTAAGGGGTATAAGTACGTGGGAGGACGACCACAGGGGTGTTGGGGTCGTACTCCCACGTACTTATACCCCTTAGCCGCCGCCAAGGATGCTTGGGTTTTGTTTAGATCAAGTTTAGCCTTCGCTACTTGCTTGCAAGCGCGCGTGCTGGATCAGCCGCCCGTCTTCTTGTCTTCGGAACCCCACCATTATTGAGATTGCGTGTGAAACCTTCATTTATATCTAGTAAATTCAGTACTTGTCATACTTGTTCTTGCTAGTTCTTCGATTGCTTGCAGGACGAGTGCCCTAGTGGCCGGGTGCCGCGCTCCACAAGATCGCGACAGCCATTGGAGGGGGTGTATCGGTTGCTAAGGCGCAGCTTGGAAGGCTGTAGTCGGGCCGTGAACGTCGCCTCCATCGACCAATCGAGTTATCCACGCCTCTCATCGAAAGATCGGGAATCAAACCCTAGCGGGTCGCCATTAGTTGGTAATCAGAGCAAGGTTTATCGGTGAGAGACATCTAATTCTTCGCTGTTTTATTTTTCCTATAGTCCAGAAAAACAAAAAAAAAGGTAGATTAGTTTGCCGGCAATCCTATAAACCCTTTGAGCCTTTGCTGGTACTACTTAGTTAGGGCTTGTTGAGTTTTCGGTTGCATCGGTTGCGTCGTGTTGCTGGTCTTAGTTTAGTCCTTTAGAGTTTCGAGTTCTTGTCACCTCTTTTTGTCTCGGAGTTTCAATTCATCAGTGGAAGAAAACTTTCATTGTTTCTGTGTCCGGTCTCCGATTTGCGAGTTTTAGTACAATCTGGAAAGCGTAACTCATGATCTTTCCAACGGATCTGACCTGGGTTACAAACTCCATCTAAGTGCTCCAGAATCGACTTGGAGATTTGTGCGTCTGGCTGCGTGAAACAAGTTTCGTCAATCTGAGTTGGTAGCAGCTATATGCAGTAATCCTGTTGCGTTGTTTGTCAAACAAAGGATTTTAGTCCTCTACAAAAAAAAGAGAAGAAAAAAAAGAAAACAAAGTGAAAAAAAATAGAAAAGAAAAGAAAAGAAACGAAAAAGAAGAAAGGGGCTGATCCATCTTTTGTGTTCCTTCTGTTTCGGTTGGTGCTTTGTGACTTCATTTGTGTCCAGGCTCGCGCCTCTAGTACGGTCTATGCTAGGACCAGCACAGTACCACCGTTGAACAATTATTCAGCTTGCTTTTCTGACTAACGTGGTGCTAGTATTTTCCCTTGATCAGCCCACCTACAGCTCCACATACTCGACTATAGCTTGACAGTTTTCTGTTGCTAAGGCACCGATACACTTCTTTCAAGGTGCTTGACTTGTTGGTTGTCGACTCATCCTGTTTTGCTTGGTAAGAACTGGTAAGAGCTCGTATTAAACAAGTTGAGTTTGAGAGAATTACAACAGACACATTCTAGTAGTTGACAGGAGGATACATATTATTTTTGTGTTCTTGTTTTCTACTGATCATGGCAGGTGATACTGTGATTTTTGAGCGGAGCAAACAACAACAAAATATTCTGGACATTATTCAATGCTTGCCTTTATATCCTGGTGAGTTTGATCCTAAAGCTTACATTGATTGGGAGCTAAAAGTAGATAATGAATTTGATGAGCATGACCTGTCGGAGAAACAAATGATTTATATTGCCTCTAATATTTTAACAGAAAATGCTTTGCTAGAATGGAAATATATTTGTAGGCATAACATTATTCCGCAAACTTGGAAAGAATTCAAAATACATTTTAGAGATGCCTATATTCCTGCATATTATGTTGATCATTTGCTTACCAAACTAGAGAAATTAAAACAGGGTAGTAGGACTGTGAAACAATACTACCATGATTTTAAAATTTGTATCATGTTTGGTGGATTGGATGAATGCATGGAAGATGTTATGAATAGGTTCATGAGAGGGCTCAATTCTGAAATTCGAAACTTGTTAATTGGCAAGTCCTATTGCTATATCGGTCAATTGTTTTGTCTTGCTCTCCATGCTGAAAAAGAAATTCTTTCATTTGTGAATACTTGCAAGAATGATGTGACTCATAGTGTCCAAACTTTGTCCACTCTACATGCTAACAAAGAGCAACAAATAGTGGAACCTGCTGCTGATTCAACTTTTTCACAAGATGAATTACTTGTTGTTTCTTATGATAAAGAGGACTTGTGTGCTAATACTTCTTTTACTCATATACCAGAATTAATGAATAAGTGTGATATTTTTGATTTGGAACCATACGAATGTGCTGTAGATAATCCTTCTCATCCTATTACTTGTGTACAAGATGAACTGAAATTGTTGTCTTCTTTAAATACTTTGGTTTAT